>OZ005655.1:228350723-228950723 GCA_963930645.1 Salticus scenicus
ATTTTTCTTACATTTTTATTTTGTGCTTTTTGTAACTAGATAAAAAGCCGTTTAAAAAACTCTTGAAAAATTATTGGGATACTGTGTACACAACGAAACATTTTTTTTTATCAATTGATACTTTTTCTATTAATTATTTGCAAAAAATAACACCTCGACCCGGCGAGGATCGAACACACGACTCTCGCGTTATCAACATGACGCTGTAAGCAGCTGATCCATTAAAAGACACAATGAGCTGCTTACATTTTTTTTTTTTTTTTTTTTTTTACTATATATATAATGGAAGCGTCTTGGTTTTTTAACGTGACAAAAAAGCCGATGACAAATTAAATTTCATATAATAGTAATATATACATATATATAAAGCTTCTAAAAAAAATTTTATGTATTTTTCACTTAAAACATTTTGTGATTTTTTAATATCTAAAATGTTTTGTGTTTTCCAATATCTAAATAAACAAATAAATAAAAAATGCTTCTAAAAAAAACTCCTCAAAAAATTCTTAGTGTAAGCAACGAAAAATTTTCTTGTATCAACTGACACCTTTTCTACTAATTATCTGCAAAAATTAACACGCTGGACCTTCCAAGGACCGAGCTCACGACCACCGTGCTACTAACGGGACGCTCGTACCAACTGAGCCATGGAGCGACAAACGAAATAGCTAACATTTACTTTAAAATAATGGCGCCTTGTTTACTAGCGTGACACGAAGACACGATGACCAAGTCAATTTCAATTAAAAACCTTCTAAAAAAAGAAAAACAGAAGTTATTTTAAAAACACTTGAAGAAATTCACGTGTTTGTAAAAGCTTCAAATTTTTTTTTCGGGAAAAAAAGGACTGTTCCTCCTTAAAGAAATAAAACTTCGTCCAGTATCATTTGTGAATGTATGCACATTTTGTATTTTTTCAAGAATTTTACCATACTTATTCTGATCACTATAATTATCAAAATATGAGTTTTTTTTCTTTAAAAACAACTATCATCATTTTCGAGACTGTAAGGCTACGTTAGATTGCTTTTAAAGTATTTAATTACCTTAAAAGTGTTTTCCCTTCAACAATTCTTTTATATAACTAACCCATTTAATTTAAATTTTATGAGTCTATAACATACATTATGATATATTAGTTTATGCAGTAATTACTATTGTAAATTGATAATTCTTATTAGTAATAAATTAAAGCTATAATAGCCATGTTTACAAATTTTATCTTGTGATAAATGGTTAATACATCACATTCTAGAAATAAAAATGGGTTAAATGGGTGTATTATATTCTGAAAAATAGAGTTGCATTCATAAGAGAATTTTTTTTTACCATTTGGCATACATGGAAGATCACGTGGGACAATTTCATTGAGCTGTCAAACTAACTTAAAAGTGATATAAGTTTACATCAATTCTTAGAATGTAGACATACGGTTTTAAATGGTAAAAGGTTTTAATGCAAACAATTAAAAAAAAATAAATAATGCATTGTGATATTATAAATGTTGAATATGAGGTTGAAGATAAGAAGATTTAAGATCGCACTAGAGCTTCGTGGGCCATTGGCGACAATTGAAATTCCTCCCTAGATACTGTCAAAAGACATGCCATTGCACTTTTCATTCTTGGCCATAGGTTTTAACTGTCCGAATTATTTTAAGCTACTATTTCTGGAAATTTATTTTCGTCTTATTCAATCGCAGAATTTTCGATAATATATACACTGAGAAAAAATTCTGTAACTGACATCTAGAATCTAGATTGTGGTTCTAGTAAAAATAGATCCATGTTATCCTTATAAATTCTAGTCCCCTTTGAAAGCGAGTTCTAGAAACCTCAATTATAATTCTGAGCATTTGCCTATATTATAGAGATCAAACTTATTAAAAAAAAAAACTCAGTAAATAAATGTTAATACAAGAGACATGTTATAGCAACTATAATCTTGGTTTATGACACAATTCTAGAAAACAAGCGAGAATTTCTCTCAATACAAAGGAATCAGAATATTTAGAATATTGTTTCACCCTCTAGAAATGTATGGACTAGAAATTCTTGATCTTTTCATCTATTCATCTTATATGCGTGCTTTATACGCATAGCTCGAAAATCTATATTTCTAGTTTAGGGATTTAGAAAATGACCACTTATTTGTTCTAGATGAAGGCGGTATATATTTTTCTCAGTGTAAAGATATTTCTATTAAAGTTATTTACGAAAATTGGCATGTCTGCTCAGCGAAGAAAATGGAATGAAGTCGAAAATCATTGAGTTAATTAATATAATCCAATATAGATATGGAAAGTTTCATATTTTAGAGTAGAAAATTTATAATAATATTCTCTGGTTAGAATTATTATTATTATTATTATTATTATTATTATTTTTTTTTTACAATTCCAGACTTACCTTAATTTCATGCATTATAGTAATTTTGAGTTCAATAAATTCCTAAATGATTTTAATTTGCGACAGTGTATCATGTTTATTACCTTTTATTTTTTCAATGACTTTCATTTGTTTACATATCTATATCTATATCTTTTTTCCATCTATCTCGTTTTCTCTCTATATTTCATGATATTTTGATTATGTAATTTAATTTAATTTAAAATTAAATTTGTATGAATGTTTTTTATTTCTTTGTATTATTGTGTGTTAGAACGAATTTGTATTTTTTCGTAATCTCAGAGCGTTTAATTGTGATATAAACTCCAATATTATTCATCAAATTGAATATTTCCATATACGAAATTAAAAACACAGCTGGAGAAGATTGATATCTTATTTTTGTCCCTCCAGTGAGATACAATACAATTAATATTTAATTATAATGAATATATATCATTTAGAGTGGATGTTTTTGCCATGTATTTCAGAGAAAAACAGGAATAAAACAAATTTATGGATATTCTCATTTATTCTGCTAATATATTTCCTCGTATTTTTTCTTTTCATTAAAATGTTAATAAGAAATATTGTAGTTATTTTGTGTATGAATGATTATCTAATGTACCCAATTATTTTGATTAACACTGCCAAAATAAATGACTTTTATTATAAGTGAGTTTTCCTTTTAGACATAATTTATAATTGTAGCATTGTTGTTTTTCTTATGTTCTGTTAATTTCTCGATCGCTTATTTTATTATTAGAGCAATCAATGGCTAAATAAATTTTACAATGTTTGTATAATAATACCTTACATTTATTTTTAAATATATGTCTGTAGTAAAAATAAATTTGAAATATATTTCTTAGTTTTTATTCTTAGTAATTATATTTTTTATTCTATATATAGATAATAATTTTATGCTTTATAAAATATATTTTTAAAAAATATAAATGATATATTTTAAACATATTAAACCCAAATACTTTAGGCATAAAGATAAAAAAGAAAAAAAATGAATTTTTTATTTAAAATTTATTCACTGTGCGCTATTATTATTTTTATTACTATTCAGAGAATAAATAATCTTTCGGCTGAATCAAATTCTCTCATTTATTGTCGTAACAATTTTATCTAATTTAGATATCTTTGAATTAATGATTTATAAGGATGAAATTGATTTGATACTGCATGATATGTAAAACGAAACATTACCTTTTGAGGAATTATTTATTATAAACTTATATTTCTAAACATATTTCTAAACATATTTTATTATTTTTTTTTTTATTATCTTCTCAAAAGATTACTTTTGTAAACGTTTTGATATATTCAAAAGAAAATTTTATGAGATATGATTTGTTTTATTTCTTTTCTCCTTCTTTTCCTTTTTATTGTTATTGCCTTTTTATTATTCATTTTTATTATTATTTTTATTATTGCGTGTGTATGTGTAAAAATAATGCTCATTTTAAACTTCAGTTGACTAGACAAATATACAAAATTTTCGTTAAAGTAAGATAAAAAATTTCAAAGATCTAAACATGCCCTCTTCCAGCATTTTAAAATACGGTCTTGTGCTTGTTGACCAATTAGAATTTTCTGTCATATTCTCTCATCATCAAATGATGCAAAGATCAATTTATGAAACTTCTGGAAAGTAAAAAAGAAAGCAATATATAAGTACGAGAAAAAGCAAAAAATAAACACAATACAACAAAACGACGGTTTTTTCTTTAGTTAAATTATCTCTACTGCACATGAAGATAACAGTCATCTTTTAATTTCTTCTGAAATGTTGAAGTTTCAAATATTTTCTGGAAAATAAAATGTATACTTTCCTGTTTTCCAGTTTCTTTATAATACGTTTTATAACAAATATTGTTCAATGGGTTGCATGAATATTTTTGTCTAATAACATATTTGCGTAATTTAGATACGAGAAGGATAGTGAATGTAGATTAAAAAATTCTCTTGAACCAAATTTAGTAATAACTAGCAGGCTACGCCCACTTCGCTGGTCACTATTTTTAAATGAATCACTATAGTTAATGAATTCTCAATAGTACATAAATTTTTATCATGCGAAAAAAAAAAAAAAAAAAAAAAAAAAAGAGAGAGAGAGAGAGAAAATGTGATTGGAAAAAATGTCGCAAAGGGTTCCCACTGCCCTTGGCAACGCAGGCAATTGTGCGCACGCGCGCTCATTTATGTTCAACACACTTAATAAATCACTATATTATCGTAAAGGAAAAACATAAATAAAAAAAAAGACAAAAAAAATTATCCCATCAGTGGAGTAATCGGTTCGGGCCACCACTGCCTGCGGCTGAGCATACAGGCGCGCAAGGCGCGCATGCTCCTTCACCTACCGTTCCCGCCCCTCCTAATTATTTTAGACTTTAAAAATAACTCGCAGTCGTTCTCTCGGACTTTTAAACCTAATAATACCAGTTTCCAACATTTTATCTGAATTTCTTTTTTTTACCCCTACGCCCGATCCCTTCTTGCCCTTCGTAATAATTCTGTACTTTCGAAAATATCCGCAATCGACTTATCGGGCCTCAAAACCTAACAACACTAATTTTCAGCGCTCCAACTCTTATTTATATATTTTTGCCCTTTCACCTTCCCTTCCCGTCTATCCTAATAATTTTACAAATTCGAAAATACACGCAATCGATTTGTAGGTATCAGAAACCTCCATGTACCAATTTAGTGTAAAAAACCTCTATGTACCAATTTTGAACGACCTAACTCTATTTTAATTTTTTCCCCTCCGTCTCCTCCTCCCGCCCCTCCTAATAACTTTTCAAATTCAAAAATATCCGCAATCGATTTGTAGGTATCAGAAACCTTTATGTACCAATTTTGAACGGTCTAACTCTATTTTTATTTATTTATTTATTTATTATTTTTTGCCCCTCCGCCCCCCTTCACACTTTTGTGACCCTCCTAATAACTTTACACTTTCAAAAATATCCTCATTTGAGTTACAGATCTCTAAAACCTATCTGTATAAATTTTGAACGGTCTAACTATATTTATATTTTTTTTACCCCTTAGCCCCCTTTCCCGCCCCAACTGGGACGAATTTCTAAAATTAAAGAAATTTGTTTTTATTTATTTATGGGAGCTATATTTTAGAGCAAAAATATCTTACACATATTTTTTTTTTTCTGTTTGCAATATAAAGGATTATTTCAAATCACGTTTTACCCACTCTCCTCCCCTCTTGGGGGCTGAATTTCGAAAACTCCAGAAATCAGTTTTTAGGTATTTGTATTAGCTATATATTAGAGAAAAAATTTCACATATATCTGTTTTTCTGTTTGAGATATATAGAAGTATGTGAAAGCACGTTTTGCGCATGTGAATTCACGTTTTGCCCCCTTTCCCCCCTAGGGGACGGAACTTCTAAAATTCCAGAAATTGGTTTTTAGATAATTAAATTAACTATATTTTAAAGCAAAAATTTTACGGATATCTGTTTTTTTCTTTGAGATATGAAGGTTTTTGTAAAATCATATTTTGCCCCTTACACCCCCTTGGGGGGCGAATTTCGCAAAATCGCTTCTTAGGGGGTGCTTACACTATATGTTCTATAATCTGACCCAGTTTCGAGTCAGTGGCTCCAGTAGATTTTGCTGTGCGTTGATGAGTGAGTGAGTGAGTGGAAGTACTCTTTTATATGTATAGACTAGCAGGCTATGCCCGCTTCGCTGGTCACTATTTTTAAATGAATCACTATAGTTAATGAATTCTCAAAATTACATCAATTTTTATCATGGGAAAAAAAAAAGAGAGAGGAAAAAAAAATGTGATTGGAAAAAATGTCGCAACGGGTCCCCACTCCCCTTGGCAGCGCAGGCAATTTTGCGCTGCGCGCGCACATGTTCAACACTTTTAATGAATCACTATATTACCGTAAGGGAAAAATATAAATTAAAAAAAAAGAATAATAATTTTCTCCCTTTAGTGGAATAATCGGTTCGGGCCACCACTGCCTGCGGCAGCGCATACAGGCGCGCAAGGCTCGCATGCTTCTTCACCTACGAAAAAAAAAAAAAACTTCACCTACGTTCCAGCCCCTCCTAATTATTTTAGACTTTAAAAAATACTCGCTTCGTTCTTTCGGGCTTTTAAACCTAATAATACTAATTTCCAACATTTTATCTGAATTTCTTTATTTTGACCCCTGCGCCCGATCCCTTCCCGCCCTTAGTAATAATTCTGTATTTTCGAAAATATCCGCAATCGATTTATCGAGACTCAAAACCTAACAACACTAATTTTCAGCGCTCTAACTCTTATTAATATATTTTTGCCCTTTCACCTCCCCTTCCCGCCTATCCTAATAATTTTACAAATTCGAAAATATACGCAATTGATTTGTAGGTATCAGAAACCTCCATGTACCAATTTAATAACTTTACAAATTCGAAAATATCCGCAATCGATTTGTAAGTATCAAAAACCTCTATGTACCAATTTTGAACGACCTAACTCTATTTTTATTTTTGCCCCTCCGTCCCCTCCGCCCGCCCCTCCTAATAACTTTACAAATTCGAAGATATCCGCAATCGATTTGTAGGTATCAAAAACCTTTATGTACCAATTTTGAACGTTCTAACACTATATTTATTTTTTTGGCCCTCCGCACCCTCCCAAACATACACACACCTTTCTGACCCACCTAATAATTTTACGCTTTCTAAAATATCCTCATTAGACTTGCAGATCTCTAAAACATATATGTACCAATTTTGAACGGTCTAACTATATTTCTATTTTTTTACCCCATAGCCCCCCTTTCCCGCCCCACCTGGGACGAATTTCTAAAATTAAGGAAATTAGCTTTCATGTAATTTTGGGAGCTATATTTTAGAGCAAAAATATCTTACACATACATTTTTTTTCTGTTTGCAATATAAAGGATTATTTGAAATCACGTTTTGCCCCCTCTCCTCCCCTCTTGGGGGCTGAATTTCGAAAATTCCAGAAATTAGTTTTTAGGTATATGTATTAGCTATATATTAGAGTTCACATATATCTGTTTTTCTGTTTGAGATATATAGGAGTATGTGAAACCACGTTTTCCGCATTTGAAATCACGTTTGGCCCCCTTTCCCCCCTTGGGGCCGAACTTCTAAAATTCCAGAAATTGGTTTTTAGATAATTAAATTAGCTATAATTTAAAGCAAAAATTTTACGGATATCTGTTTTTTTTTTTGAGATATGAAGGTTTTTGTGAAATCACATTTTGCCCCCTACACCCTCTTGGGGGGCGAATTTCGCAAAATCGCTTCTTAAGGGGTGCTTATACTATATGTTCTATAATCTTACCCAGTTTCGAGTCAGTGGCTCCAGTAGATTTTGCTGTGCGTTGATGAGTCAGTGAGTGAGTGAGTGAGTGGAAGTACTCTTTTATATGTATAGATGTGGAGGAAAAAATTTTGGTACTTTTAGCATTAATATTATTTGTTAGTACTAGTATTAGTTATTAATATTATAATAACACAAGTAGTGTTTGCCTAAGCTTATAATTTTGCGCTTTGCACATTATTATTTTCCTTATTAGATAGAACTAAATGAAAACGTTTTTAATAGCTTTCAAACATTCTGATTTTTGAATACTGGGATTTTTTATAGAAATTTGAAACTTATTTGTTCATATAAAAAAGCTTCAAGAGCTTATATAATAATTTAATTAAAAAAAAAAATTGTTATTTAAAAATTCAAACGGTTGGCAGCTATGAATTTTCTTAAGTTCTGCACAAACGAACATAGTATTGACAACAGAAATGGTTTATTCTAAATATATGCTCTATGTGACGTAAAAATTTGAAAATATGATTATTGATCACGCTTTAAATTTATAATTAATTAATTATTTCTGATCCTCTAGAGTGGGTAAAGTATAAAAAAATGTAATAAGAAGGCACCACAGAACTGGCGTTTTAAAGTAATGAGTACAAAACTTTGAATAAAAACCATAAAATGCAATAAACTCGCAGGAATAGTTACGGGTCGAAAGAACACACGACCCTTCGTTAAGCTAACAAAGTAGACATGAGCGCTGCAACCAAAGCGGCAACGCACAAAACCGTTTCAAGCTAAGAAAAAAAATATATAAAGATAAATGCAAATATAAATACTGGTGTGATCAGAATTATCAAATAAAAGAAATAAATAAATAAATAAGTAAGAATAAAAAATATAACAAATCTAAAAATCTTAAAAGTATCAAAATTAAATGAAAATCGGGGTTATGTGAGTAATTTTCAAGCATCAACAAGAACGGAGTGGAAGAAATATCATTAACAAGATTTTTCGAATTTTTAAATATGTAAAAGCCTAATGGATATCCAAATGGGAAGAGGAGACAGAAGATGAAATTATGTTAGTTTTAGAAAAATCAAAACGATGGTCATCAGCCAAGCAGTGGGAAGCAATAGAAGATTTGGAAATCTCTTCGTTACGAACATTCCGACGGTGCACATTTATTATACATTTTGAAACGCCTTCTAGTTTGACCAACATAACCTAAATTGAACGATGAACACGGGATTAAATAAATACCAGATCGGTTTTTAGTAGGAATCAGATTTTTAGAGAAAATAATTTAATTTTGTGGACGGGTTTGTAAATTACTTTAAAACCAAATGGTGAACGAATTCTAGAAATTTTAAAAGAAAGTGGCTAACGAAAAGGTAAAACAACTGGAATGAGACTGTGATAGTTCAATTTGGGAGCAGAACATTTAGGATACTTGAATTTATATTGAGCTTTATCTATAATAGAGGGATTATAACAACGAGAAAGAGCATGTGATTTTAAATAACTAATTTCTTTCGAAAGACTAGATGGATCAGAACAAAAGTGTAAGGCACGAAAAACATAAATATAGAAAGCAGACATTTTCTGTTGAAGGGCGAGGTAAGAGCGAGCATGCGGCGGAAGAGAGACAGAGAATGATTTTATAAAGACAGTTGTTGAGAACCAATCCTTGTGTTTAGACACATAAACGTCAAGAAAAGGCAAAGAGCAATATTTTTCAATTTCAAAAGTGAATTGAATGCATGGGTCAATCGAATTCACCAAAGAAAGTAAACAGAAAAAATCGATATCAGAGGGGACAAGAACGAAGGTATCATCAACATACCTAAACTAGCGAGGAAATTTATATGCCCCGAAGAGTTTTTATTTAGTGCATCTAAATGCGCCAAAGCAAAGTAGAGAGAGGGCTGCCTATTACCATACTCTCATTTTCGCAATAGTAAGTACCATTAAAGATGAAGGCAGTTTGCCTGATACATGAAGGAAATAAATTCACAAGCTCCTCAATTTCAATAGAAGAATAATGGAATTCACCCACTAAACAAACCAGAGCACCTTGAACAGGAACATTAGTAAAAAGTGATTTGACATCTAAAGAAATCATAGTATAGTTAGAGGGAGAGATGCATTTAAGTTTGTCCACAAAGTCATACAATTTTTTACTATATAAAGGTTAGTACTAGTTAAATGAGAAAGATCTTGAAAGGAAACGAGCAAGATAATTAGAAGCCGTGTCAATATTAGACACAATGGGCCGGAAGCAGAAAGTGAGCTTATGAACTTTCGGAAGAACATAGAAACGAGCACAGTTAGCAATGGAAGAAATCGCCATGCATTTAGTATGATCATTAAGAATAACAGAATTTTTAAGGCGATATTTAACTTCATTACTAAAATTTCATTTAACTAAAATTCTGTTAATCTTAATTATTATGCTAAGTGAATGGGGGTTTCTTTTTATTGCAAATCTCTACTAAAGTTTTTTACCACTTTTCTAAGGTGGAGAAAAATAAATGAAATGAAACTAAAAATTTCATTTCAGAATAATTTATGGAAGGATAAAAGAATTACGACCAAAAAACGTTTTGTAACTTCTGTAAACTTTAAAATAAAATAGGTAAAAGTAATACCTTAGTCGTCTCTTATATAATAGGAAATTTATGGTAGACTGATTTCTGGTTTTATTTTTTATTTTATTATTATTATTTTTTTTTTTTTCATTTTTTTTTTTTTTTTTTTTTTTTTTTTATAAATTTTTATTAAATTTTCAGTCTAATTTAAACGTTACATGAAAAATATTTTATGTATTCAAAATTGCATAAAAACGCCTCTTATAAAAATGATAAAATTGACAAATTAAAGAAATTTTATTTTATTTCGTTTAAGATTACTTGACTTTAATGGCTTTTTCAGTATATTTCTTATGCCTATTAAATGGAAATATTTCGACTATTTATTTAATTATTTGTTTCTCAATAATCTTGCTGCAAAACTTATTGTTTCAAATATAACTGAAATTTAATTAAAAATCTTTTTCACTGGAGGATTTTAAACGCTTTTGACAAACATTAAATTATATGAAACGACATTTCGAAAATATCATATTCAGTAGTTTAAACAACATAAAATGTTAATTCTTCTCGAATAGTTCTATGTGAATGTGAATTTTGCACAATTTTCCATTTTAATTTAATTAATTTTCACGCATATTTTTAAAATATCAAAATTTGATAAATGTAGTTAAAGTAATATATATATATATATATATATATATATATACTAGCAGACCCGGCCACGCGTTGCTGTGGCTATGTTATACGTTGAATTATAATGTAGTAAAATATTCAATATATTAAAATTATTATTTACGAATAAAGACCATCCTTGATAACATCCTTGATCTTAGCAGACTTAGCCCGCTTCGCTGGTCCCTATTTTTAAATGATTCACTATAATTAAAGAATTCTCAAAATTGCATTAATTTTTAACATGTGAAAAAAAAAGAGAAAAAAAAAATCTGATCGGGAAAAATGTTCGACACTCATAATGAATCCATATATTATCGAAAGGAAAATGATATAAAATACAAAAAAATCTTCTCTCATTGGTGGAATAATCTGTTCGGACCCCCACTGCCTGCGGCAGTGTATACCTGCGCAAACCATGCGCACCGTTTCTTCATCCACCGTTCCCGCCCTTCTTAATAACTCTATACTTTCGAAAATATCCGCAATCGATTTATCGGGCCTTAAAACTTAATAATACTAATTTTCAAAGTTCTAACTCTTATTTCTATTATTTTGCCCCTTTGCCCTCCCCCCTCCCACTAGTCTAAATAATTTTACAAATTCGAAAATATCTACAGTTTATTTGTAGGTGTCAAAAACCTGTATGCACCAATTTGAACGATCTAACTATATTTTTATTTTTTGCCCCTCTGCCCCCCTTCCCGCCCCTCCTAATAAATTTACAAATTCGAAAATATCCGCAATCGATTTGTTGGTATCAAAAATTCTATGCACCAATTTTGAATGATCTAACTCCATTTTTATATTTTGCTCCTCTGCCCCCCCCCCTTTCCCGCTCCTCTTAATAATTTTACAAATTCGAAAATATCTGCAATCGATTTGTACCTATCAAAAACTTCTATGTACCAATTTTTAGCGATGTAACTCTATTTTTATTTTTTTGCCCCTCCGCCCCCTTACCCGCCCCTCCTAATAACTTTACACTTTCGAAAATATCCTCATTCGATTTGCAGGCCTCTAAAACCTCTCTATACCAATTTTGAACAGTCTATCTGCATTTCTTTTTTTTTTTTTTTTTTTTTTTTTTTTTTTTTTTTTTTTTTTTGGTTGTTGTTGTTTGTTTGTTTGTTTGTGAAATCACGTTTTGGCCCCTCCCCCCCCCTTTTGGGAGGCGAATTTTGCAATAAAAACTATCCTATCTCTCAAGTTGGACCAAATTGCACACAGTGTCCAAATTTCATTAAAATCGGCTCATTAGTTTAGGAGTTCATCGCGGACAAATATATATATATATTATATTAAATTATAAAGTTTTGATCAATGAAGCACAAATAAGTAAAAAACAGGATTAATTTCACTGTATTATCTTCATTATAATATGAATTCAATTTACACTTCAGTCTAAGTAACACGTGGCCGGCTATGCTAACACCAAAAATTTAAAAAGTGGAAATAATTGAATTATACGAAATTTATTAATAGGTTAAAAAGTTGAAGATTCTTTGTGTAGATGGCAGCACCAAATATATTTCAGCTTTCATTTCAACCCAGTCGAAAGGTATCGACATCTGTTAAGTGGAAATAATTGAATTATACGAAATTTATTAATAGGTTAAAAAGTTGAAGATTCTTTGTGTAGATGGCAGCACCAAATATATTTCAGCTTTCATTTCAACCCAGTCGAAAGGTATCGACATCTGTTAGAATCATTTGGAGTTAACAGATAATTGTGACTGTCAAATAATAACAGACAAATAATTAGCAATAAATTAAAATTGCGACTATAATTGGAGATTTAAACTATCCTATCTCTCAAGTTGGATCGAACTGCACATGGTGTGCGAATTTTATTATAATCGGTTAAGTGGTTTAGGAGTCCATTGAGGACAAACATTGTGACACGAGATTTATATATATTAAGATATATATACATAATTTATTTTTTATTCGTTTGTTATTAAAAACAATTGTGATGGTTTTAGAGATGATAAAAAAATATCTGTGCTGAGAATCACTACCATAAAATTTTGAAATTAGGTTCTTTTAAATGGTCTTTTTTTCTTCTTGAAGAAGGTAAAGCTAGGAGTGTTTGTAAACATTTCAACAAAATAAAACAAAAAATCCAAATAATATATACATATATATATATATTAACTACTGCTGAATTATTTTGAATTTCTTCATATTCTGCGCAATTCTATTACTGTTTTGTCGTTTTGCTTTAATTTCAAGCAACAGTACATCCCTAACAGTACATCTTCTCCAATTGACATCCTCAGGATATTCTATGGATGAAATAGACGTCTATGGACATCCTATGGACATCTTCTGGATGTATTGTTTACAAGTGTGTTGTTAGGGATCTGTAATAAAACCAAAAGAGCTATTTTGCGCAATCTCTCCTTAAATGGTAAGAGTCATTGCGCACATAGGTACGAGAGATTGCGCTTAGTTATAACTGCAATTAAATCGTTAACAATCATAATTTCACTTAAATGTCATGGTTGTAAAGTTTTTGAAAACAAATATTTTTGTATTAGGAGTGGATATTTCAATTTAATGAGAAAAAAAATCAGAAAAAAAAATATAAATTTAAAAAGAACTTAAAAAAAATATAGTTAAAGAAAAAAAAAAAATAAATAATCAGAAAAAAAGAAAGACAGATATGATTGCAAAATAACACTAATTTTCGAGATAGTACGTTAATTTAAAATTCTTAATTTCCTTTGGTTTATCGGTTTGTTGTTAAATCTGTCGTTGTCCACAATCTTTGCACTTGTTTTTGTAAATGACGCAACTTTCGTACAACCGCCTACCACAAGAAGAAATTTAAATCATTCGAGGCGCATTGCAAACCTGTATTTCAGAGCCAAAATGACAATTTATTTTATTTTACTGAAATTTAGACTATTACGATCCTTACAAATAAATTTGAGAAAGCTGACAATTTTTGTTTGCAATTAGTTCTATCTCTCCTCTTTAAACAGTCGACAGCTGCACAAAACTTGAGCACGTTCTTAAAAATATTGCAAAACTAAACAGATATACAATAACATTAAATAATTTGCGATAAATTTCCCTTAGGCTAACACTGGCGCTCTAAAGATAAATATTACCAGAGGTGTAGTGTTTATAGAACTTTGAAACTCTTGAATAATGTTCAAATTCGGATTCTTGTGATGGTTTCTAAAAGATGGATTAAAATAGTCCAGTCACTTGTCTGAGTTGCCTTGTCTGTACAATTCGAGATGTTCAACTAACTCATCCTCACTGTCTTGTAATTACCAATAAGCTGTGCAATCTCTCCTAGTATATTTTAATGGAATCAATGCGCAAAACCTCTTAAGAAGCAAATGCGTCAACTTTTCTATTTCGATGAAAGAAAATGCGCAGCTTTTAATTCAATAATTATTCACTTTTTTAGAGAACATTTCGTGTTCGTACCTTTGGTCTAGGTTACTAGCTTATGAGAAATCTTTTAATTTAAAATATTTTATACTACTACCATTCTATAAATATTCCTAGGGAGTGATAGGAAAACTCAAACATTTATTTGAAAACAATACATAACAACCTTTTATCTTAGGCGATCGAAACATTCAACATGCACTTTCAAATCAGCACTCCATTATTGCTTTTGTATAATTGCTTGGAGTACCAGCGCTCGACACAACTTCTTTCCCCAGATTCTCTATATGCGCAATCTCTCCTAGATTTACCTTATATATATATATATATATATATATATATATATATATATATATATATATATTAGTATATATATATATATATATATATATATATATATACGTATATATATATATATATATATATATATATTAATTTGAATCTTGCACTTTTGATTTTAAATCTTGAAATTTAAAATAAATTTCAATCAATATCACTGTTGAAACTAAACTAACGAGAAATAGGAATATATTTCAGTTATTTTTAAGAAGCCTACTTTCATATTACAGTATTATAGAAATAGTTTTTCAAACGGTACAAAAATTATTTACATATTTTCAATATAAAGATTTCTTCTTTCTAACACAGAATCTAATTTTTTTCATATCTTATGAACATATTAAAGTTCAGCTCTCTTTAAAGCCAATAATATGTATTTATGAAAATGGAAGTCTCCAAGGAATATTAGTCTACATATTTTGAAGGCCTGGAAACTTTCATGTTCAAATTTCTGACATTTTAAAAGGAAGTTCAAACAGCATATTTTAAACCTAAAAATAAATAAGGAAAGACAGGTATTGTCAAAACATTACACATCTCACCTGTATGTTCTGAGGAGAGGGTTGTTTAAGAATACCTATATTTTAAAATTTAAATACTGTAGAAACAAAATATGTGTGTTTTGAAAAATGAAAATTTTTTATATAGTGTTATGCATTTTTTCAATTGCAAGCTTTTAAGCACTGAGTATGTATATAAAACATAAAATTTCCTAATCATTATGCATGAAATAATTAAACTTATTTCTCAGAATGTGATTCATTTTAATACAAATCATACATAAACTTTAATAAAAATAAATTTTTATATATATTGCATTTATATAATAGTTCATAGTTATATTAAATGCATAATATACAGTTATAACCAATGCATTTATATATCATAGTACATAGTTATATGGGACATAAAATGCTCTATATCTATAAACTACAATATTTTTCATATGATTTCTACATCTCCTAGTAATAAGTGTAAATTCTGCTTTCGTGTAAAATATTGTTAACCAACATTCATTGATGTTGTAAAAAAGTTATATAATAACTGCATATGTTTTCTGATGTATATCGCTTAGACTGACTGGTGTTTTGATTAGGTAGATCAGTTATAGATTTAGAAAATGAGTATTCGAAAAAACGGCTCTCTCTCTCTCTCTATATATATTTTTTTTTACTTACCGTGAAAATTTTCTTTTTTATATCTTCAGAACGCATGTATCGGTTTTCTCTTACAGGAAAATTATTAAATGTGTAATTTGTAAAATATTTTTTATGTTTTCTGACTCCATTTTTTCAAAAATGTTTATATGTGTAGTAATGGGTGATGAAATCGTGCGTTTGTTACACTCCAGAATTTATTTTTAAATTTTTGTATTTGTGTCTAATTCAATTACAAATAACAGAATTTTTTTTCCTTCGTTTAATGAAAGAACTTTTTGTGAAATAATTTTGTATCATATTAGCTATAATTAATTTGTTAATTTATTAATTAGCTTAAAAAACGGGCGTTATATGTATTACGTGCACAATTTATTGGATAAATTCAGTTAATATAAAATACGCAGTTTGAAATTTTTACTTATCTAGATAAACTATTTTTTTCTTTTGAGCTTAATTTAAAAAGTAACATTAATATTTTTATTTCATCTTTATTTCACATTTCTTTTTAATTTTCACCCGCATATTTTTATCAGTTGCTGAATTTATGCGGAAAGAGAATTTAAATTATGGGAGAAGATGAAACTATTCCCATAAAAACAAACATATCCTTTTACATCCTTTTCCTAAAACACATTAAAACTGATACGTCGATTTGGCGTTTTTCTCTATTTAATTTTATTTAAATTATGTCTTTTTATCAAAGACCACAGTTAAATTACATTTTTGTTTCAAATCGATACATATTTGCTTCACGGTTTTAATATATCCTTAAAAAAAATTAAAAATATTTCTATGAAATTTTCCCTCGCCAAGTTTTAGAAATTTTAGCTTAGATGTAAAACATTTTTCAGTTAACTTTTTAACGCTCAGTGTTTTCACACTGATGCCAAATATTTAAAAAAAATTTATGCAACAATTTTTGAACAATGTTTCCTTGATTTAATGGATTTATAATTTTATTCCTTTTCTGTTCCGTTGATAGCATCAGTACATCAAAATTTAGTAAATGGTGTATCAGATGAAGCCATACAACGAAATCACGTTAAATTGTTTAGCAGGTGCGAGTGAACTTTGCTTCTGTGATGAGTTTGATCGGAAACAACTATTGCGAGTTTTTAAAATATGTTTATTTTCAAAGTAATTTATTTATTATATTAATTATTATTTGAATTTTATCAGGTTAATATATAAAAGATTCAAACTAAAAATTTCTCAAAAATTAAAAATTGATTTTTTTTTAATTACATATTTATGATTCAGCCATGTATTTAATACTGATTTTTGAAATTAGCTTAAAAATTATTAAAAGAAAATACACAATAAACGTTAAAGGGTTGATATAAGGGTTAATATAAAGGGTTATCATATAAGGGTTAATATAAAGTGTTATCATAATTACACAGTTGCTAACTTTTACAGTTTTTACTAGAGTATTTTTAGCTCCGCCTTTATTTCACAACACTTTACTTAAAGAAAAAAAATATACAATATATAATTACGATAAAATAAGTAAAAAATACTTTTAAAGAATCGTATAAAAAAAGGAGGAGCTAACAATGCTCCAAATTAAATTATAAAAGTTGGCAACTCTGTAATTAATTCGAAATGTTTAGTAAAATTGAGTAACTTTCAGTACATTTTGATATCATTATGACATCAAAATTAAATTAGTAAAAGTTTATCTAAGTTATTGATTTGGATTTGAAATAACTGTAAAGATATATTTAATTTGTTTATAAACTAAATTACTGACAGTTAAATCCACTGTATGCTTGAATAACGAGATATTAATTGTAAAGACCAAGATATATGTGATTAAGGAAATGATTATTGAGGCAGAACAGTGGTTCCCGTATCAAACAATGTAATCAATGTTTCGAAGATGGATTGTTTGTTTAATTTACCATAGCAGTAGTTTGTAATGATTAAATGATGCATTAACTATTATAAATCTTTAATGATAAATGTAATGAGATGGAAATTCTGCTAAAGGCATTGAAAATGTAGATTATAAGTAATTCAAATTAGCGTATGCTTGGTTTTACAGAGCATTAATAGATTTAAAATATTTCTGTAAATTTGAAATCCTAAATTTATATCCGACAGGCAATCTATAAGCTGAAAAAACCTGGAGTGACTTCACTCAATTTTCTGAACATTCAGTAATTAGCGGATGAATTGATAAAGTAAGAGAAGTCGCTAAATAAACGAAAGAGAAAATTATAATAGGGTGGTGTTTCAGTATTGTTTATCATATAGTATGATGTTTAATTTGACTCTATTGTACTCAAAATATAATTAATTTGACACCATAGATCATAATGATAAATAATGTATGGATGTGTCCCTGTAAAAAAACTAGTATCAGTGGTAGAGCCCCCAAAATCGATACGGTTCATGCTACGGTGAACATACGTACTAATTTTCAGCTCATTCAAACAAAGCGTTTAGATGCTATCGTGTTCCGTTATACACACACACACACACATACATACACACATCACCGCAAAAATGAGTTCAGAGGACCTCAAAACGTATAGATACATCAAAATCTCAAAGTTGAATTCTTATCATAATTACAATACTTTCATGATTACATACATGATTACACATGATTACATCATGATTACATCATGATTACATACATGATTACTCATGATTACATCATGATTACATACTTGATTACATACACAGTATGTTTGGATAACAAAACGTTTTAGACACTAGATGCACGTTTCTATTAAATATGTAGTATTTTAACTGTTGTATTTTAAAAACAGATGCATTTAGTGAACTAAAAATGTATTTAGACAATTTTTTGTTAAAAATCAGTTATTGTTATTATTATTATTATTATTATTATTTTTCAAATATAAAAAAAAGTTATAAACTAAGTTTTTTTGTTCTTTTAAAATCTTTAAATTAAAGTTCCTTGTATTCTTGTGTAAAATACTCACAAACAGTTAAAATATATTTTTTGACAATGTTATTATATATTAATATTATAGTTTTGCAATTAAATTTAATAAAGAAAAAATCAAATCAAAATTTAATTTTTTACAAATGTATTCATTTATTTATTTATTTTACATTTTAAAAGATTTCTATAAAAAGTTATAGAACTAAACATAAACAAATAAATTACCAGCTTTTAGTCAAAATATCTTTTTACTGATTGTGTAGAAGGTTTCTAAAGTGTTTGCTCCCTCTAAAAAATTTAATAAAAAAATTGTGTAATGTAAAGAAACTGAATGTAAATTTAAGTTTATAATGCATTCTAAAAGCAATAAATCTGAATACACAGAAATCTCTTTAAAATTTTATCATTAAAATTTAAAGCTATAACGCAGCGTTGCTTATATATTAAACTTCGTTTGCTTCTATTTTATTATTGTGTAAATAGAAGGAAACATAAATTAATGATATTATAAATGTAACTACTTTTACAAGAGATATGTACATTGTTAGTTTAGAAAAAGCATTTGAAAATCTGTAACGCAAAAAAAAAAAAAAATAAATAAATAAATAAATAAATAAATAAATATCTATACTAGTATCGCCCAGTGGTCGAAACTCGACCATTTTTTTTTTTTTTTTTTTTTTTTTTGCAAAGCGAGGCAAAGCAAAGTTATTGCCTTGTCCTAAGCGGAATGCAATTGTAACACAGCTGCGGCAATTGTTTGCCGATATTCACTCTAACTGAATCAGCAGAGTTTTACTTAATATAACTATTTCTCTCTGTAGATGATAGCCTTTCCTGAAATGAGAGAAAATCGCAACGTGAAAACGCCCCTTGTTGTGTGATACAGCCCAGAAGCTAATAGTTTCCATGTCAAACCATGGCCCAACCAAAAATTCGAT
Source organism: Salticus scenicus (assembly GCA_963930645.1). Lineage (NCBI taxonomy): Eukaryota > Metazoa > Arthropoda > Arachnida > Araneae > Salticidae > Salticus > Salticus scenicus. Next base: position 228,370,470 of record OZ005655.1, read on the forward strand.
TGGTTCATAAAGTACAGTGTTTGAACAAAAAAAAAAAAAAAAAAAAAAAAAAGATATTTTTCAAAAATGGCCGAATTGAGTTCGGGAAATTTCAAAACGTGTAACTTTATTGAAAACCGAAAATCCAAAACTTTTCTGAATCTTATATTTTCTAGTTATATATGCAGAGGAAAGAATAATAAATCCACTTTTTAAAAAATAAAAATAAGTAGTCAATTTCACTTAATTAAAATGCAAGGAAATCTCAAAACGTGTAAATTCATCGAAAATTCAAAAACCGGAAATCAAAAGTTTTTATGTATCTTCTACTTGCTTCTTCTACCCACAAAAGCTAGCAATAAAGACACTTTTTAAAAAAATAAGTAGCCAATTTCAGTTAATTGAAACGTAAAGAAAGCTCAAAACATGTAAATTCAGCAAAAAACGGAAATCAGAATTTTTTCCGTATCGTCTACTTATACATGCAGCAGTTAGTAACAAATCCATTTTCCTTTTATTTAGTATATTAGTTGAATATTTATTGTTTAAATATCTCCTTTGAAATGAAATGTTTATGTTTACATCCGCAACTGGAAGTTTGCCATTTTTTTTTCTGGAATTTTGTGATTTTAAATTAAAATTTTATCAATTTTACAGAAAAAATAACTCAATCAAACACATGTAGACAGTAACTTATATATAACTATACACAAATATCGGAATTAAAATCGGCAGATAATTTCCGTTATTTTTTAATAATTTTTTACAAAATATCCAATGGACAATTAACATAGAAAATCCTTTTCATGGCTCCATGGACAGACAGTGACGTCATCACTTCGCTTGCGTATAGTGATGCTACATTATACAAATTACTGTGTCTATGGTTTTATTTGAGCTTTATGAAATTGCCAGATTTAACAACTTTCTACTTTTAGGTATATTTTGATGTAAAGGAATACGTGTATAAAAGGGAAAAATGGGGGGAAATGCATAAAAAAATAAATGTATTTTTAAATACGTTCTTGACATCGTAAGAAAATAATATTTGTATTCGCACCTTCCGGCTAACCATACCTTTCGAATGATACCATTTTCAACCCTCTACTCCCATAATTAATATGTTAAAAAGGGACAACAAATTTTATGCTTGCCTATTAATAAATAGATAATAATACACAAATTCTAGAATTTTTTTTTTTTTTTTTTTTTTTTTTTTTAGAATAATTTTTAGAAAGAAAACTCGAGTATCTATATTTTAATATTTTACATCAATGAATTGAGTTATCAAATGGTAAATTAAAAACTTTATAGCTATTATAATATTATGTATGTGTATAATATTATAATAACTATATAGGCATAAAAATTAAATTTTCAATTTCCTGTCAATTACTAATACACTGAGAAAAAAATATATACCGCCTTCATCTAGAATGAGTAAGTGCTCATTTTCTAAATCCTTTAACTCGAAATATAGATTTCCGAGCTATGCGCATAAGCCACGCCAACAAACTGAATAGTCGAAATGATCGAGAATTTCTAGTCAACACATTTCTAGATGATGAAAAAATATTATGAATGTTCTGAATATTCTACATATTTTGTATGACGAGAAATTTTAGCTTTATTATCATGAATTGGTTCATAAACCAAGATTATAGTTGCTGAAACCCGCCTCTTGTGCTCGCATTTATTTAGAGATATTTTCAAATAGGTTTGACCTCGATAATATAGACAAACTCTCTAGAATTCTAATAGAGGTTTCTAGAACTCGCTTTCAAAAGGGACTAGAGTTTATAAGGATGATATGGAATTATTTTTTCTAGAACCACAATTTAGATTCTAGATGTTAGTTACAGAATATTTTCTCAATGTAGATACATTTTTCTATTCGCCATTTTTGTTTTCTTTTATCGAACTTTATTTTTCTTTTCCAATTTCATTAATTTTCTCATTCGGTTTATTTTTAGAAGAAAGTATAAAATTACAGAAAGTATTCGACTTTTGTGAATGATTCATTTTAAGCTCGTCGATTTTTGAAAGTATCTTTCTCGGACTTGTGATTTTGCAAGATGAATACTGAAAATGCCTTTTTTTGTGACGTCAATTAATGAAATTTGCTTTTTTCTTTTTAATTGTTTGACAAACAAACCACTATATATATATATCAATATCTATCTATATATATATATTTACAAGTTTACGGAATGTACAACTATTTTGTATTGGATTGTTTGGAAAGAAATATCGTTATTTTATTTATTTATGTATTTATGTATTAATTGAAAATGGAAGGCGATTTTCTTATTATATATAAATGTTTTATTGAATTATATATTATCCACTTTAATCGATCGCTTAGCGATCTCATGAGTTGTTACTTGGCGATTTTCATAAATCATTACTTTAATTTGTCTTCATCAGCATCAACTGTCTTTCCAGAACATAATGTATCTTCAACATCAAAATTGCCGGAACAAAATTTTGTAAACAAGTTTTGACACTGGCGTTCTATGAATAAATATTCTTCGTACACATCGGATACTTTTTTTTTCCTTGCTTGAATAGTACTTTTCCTTTTTTAATACTAAAAAACAAAATATGCCGAAAATGTTACTTCCTACTTTCTTTATTTGATAGGGCACCAATCAAAAACTATTGTACAGAATCAAACTAACTTTTCCACAAGCAAGCCCTGGTATAACAGCTGTCACAATATACAATTATAGTGCAGCTAAACTCTGAAGATGACGTGAAAAAAATATATATGCATAATTAAGTCCTCTGTTGGGAAAAATGAAATTATTTTCCGAACAACCCAACATATGTGTGTGTGTGTGTGTGTGTGTGTGTGTGTGTGTGTGTGTGTGTGTGAGAGAGAGAGAGAGAGAGAGAGAGAGAGAGATAGTTTGAATATGTGTGCATGAGTGAAATTTATTCGACGATGATTGCTGAATTAGTTCAATATTTTATTGATATTCATTAAATTTTGCATTTTTGAAAACAAATTCTTGAAATAGTTATTATTTATTCACCTAAAAAACATGAAATTTCTGCTTTTTATTTATTTAATTTTGAAATATGCCAATTTTTTTACAGCCGATGTATGAAATTAGGAACTAATTTGCCAATTTTTGACTTAATTTATATTTAATTATTGAAATACTCAATTTTTGCTTGATTAATTAATAAAATTCAAACTCATGAAAGTCATTAGAAAAAAAAGTAAACGAGTTGTTAAATCGTTTTAAATCATTATATCACGATGAACATATAAAGTAACAGGGCAAATTTAGAGACGGAACGATGAAATAAAAATATAAATGTATCTTTAGAAATAATAATATCTAGACTTTTGTTAAAGCCTGTCTAAACTGTTTTTATTTATTTATTTATTTATTTGTTTATTTTTATCGTTTGTATATCGAAATGCCTGATTCATTTTCAATTACCGGGAAAACTTTGTTGTACAAAATAAATTCGCTTCAAGATGAAACAGCGTTATAGCAGTTGATTTTGATACAAATTAGGTAAATTTGCCACGAAAACGTTAAAGATAATTCGAACAGTATAAGGGTATTCATCGTTACCAAGAACATTAAAGTATGCGTGCTAAATTCGCTTTAAATTTGAATAAGAAACCCTTGAAGATGAACCAAAGATAGAGCTTTATTATTTTTATGACTATTACTTATATTTAACATAAAAACAAATATAAATCTGAACTTATCTTTCCGAAAATTTAGTAGTTAAAAGGCATTCAAAAACTTTTGAATTTTCAAATAATTAAATAAATTATCAAAAGTGAAAAGTATAACAGGGTAATTGAATATTTATCCTAAAGTTCAAATATTTGTATGATGGACGGTAATGTATCCCAATTCTTTTTTTGTATTCTGGTGAAAGAGTAGGCAAGGAATTTTTAGTAACGGCCATTGTGTAGCAAAATTTTAAAACATATATCGTTTTTGCCTTTTAAATAATTAGTAGGATGTGATGTGAGTAGATTATTTCATACTTTCCTGTACACGTATTATGCTTATAATTTTCCATAATGAACATATAGTCCCCAATAAATGCAAAGTATATAAATTTATTTTATATTTTAAACAATTTACGTCATTTGTAATTAATTTGAATCCATAGACCACAACGTATAAGAAATCTGTTTTGTATCCATACGGAGGTAACTGTTAAGTAATTTAACTGTTTAATTACATTCATAAAATTTTGTATATTTCATGAGACCCATGTAAATTTATGTTGAAGAATTTTAGTGACTATATGTTAGTGCAGTTAATATAATTTGAATACCGTAATGATATAGATGCTTAAAAAAAAAAAAAAAAAAAAAAAATATGCAGATTTATATTTACTAACTTACCAAGTTTTAGCTCCATCGAATAGGACGTTTAAACTTTATCACACTATTATTGATTTGAGTCCCATAGGCCATTACGATAAATAATTTTTCTTTCCTTTGATGGAAGTCCTACTTTCATCAAAATCTATATAGTTCGATCGACGGGAACCTAGAAACTTCCAGGTGAATCGGATAAGGCGTTTAGACGCAATCGTGTTCCCTCACATACACACACGCGTACATTCATCATCGTAAAAATAGCAAAAAATAATTCAGAATTTCTCAAAACGCATAAACCTAATAAAATCTTAAAGTCGATTTTTTTCCTTGTTGATATTACTTTCTTACATTGTATATGGTCGGAAAATGAATAATAGATATTGCAGAAATGTATTTATGATAGAATGGAGTAGGAGGCTGATTTTTTACCAACTATGTGAAAAATACCAGAGCTGGGAATCGTACCTCGGGCCTTCCGCTTAACGCGCGGATGCTCTAACAACTGAGCTACCCTGGCTGATAACCAGCTCGGCACTTCTCACATAATATATGTTGGCAAGATCACCGAGTCTGCATTAGAGCAGCTATATCAAGCATCAGTTAGAGCATCCGCGCGTTAAGCGGAAGGCCCGAGGTTCGATTCCCGGCTCTGGTATTTTTCACATAGTTGGTAAAAAATCAGCCTTCTACTCCATTCTATCAAAAATGAATTTTCTAGGTTGTTAAAAATTTCAAAATTGAAATTTTGGGGCCTATTGCAGTTGTGCCATGTTCAAATCTGTCACTTGATATAGCTGCTCTAATTCAGACTCGGTGCCTTTGCCAACGTATATTATGTGAGAAGTGCCGAGCTGGTTATCAGCCAGGGTAGCTCAGTAGTTAGAGCATCCGCGCGTTAAGCGGAAGGCCCGAGGTACGATTCCCAGCTCTGGTATTTTTCACATAGTTGGTAAAAAATCAGCCTCCTACTCCATTCTATCATAAATACATTTCTACAATATCTATTATTCATTTTCCGACCATATACAATGTAAGAAAGTAATATCAACAAGGAAAAAAATCGACTTTAAGATTTTATTAGGTTTATGCGTTTTGAGAAATTCTGAATTATTTTTTGCTATTTTTACGATAATGAATGTACGCGTGTGTGTATGTGAGGGAACACGATTGCGTCTAAACGCCTTATCCGACTCACCTGGAAGTTTCTAGGTTCCCGTCGATCGAACTATATAGATTTTGATGAAAGTAGGACTTCCATCAAAGGAAAGAAAAATTATTTATCGTAATGGCCTATGGGACTCAAATCAATAATAGTGTGATAAAGTTTAAACGTCCTATTCGATGGAGCTAAAACTTGGTAAGTTAGTAAATATAAATCTGCATTTTTTTTTTTTTTTTAAGCATCTATATCATTACGGTATTCAAATTATATTAACTGCACTAACATATAGTCACTAAAATTCTTCAACATAAATTTACATGGGTCTCATGAAATATACAAAATTTTATGAATGTAATTAAACAGTTAAATTACTTAACAGTTACCTCCGTATGGATACAAAACAGATTTCTTATACGTTGTGGTCTATGGATTCAAATTAATTACAAATGACGTAAATTGTTTAAAATATAAAATAAATTTATATACTTTGCATTTATTGGGGACTATATGTTCATTATGGAAAATTATAAGCATAATACGTGTACAGGAAAGTATGAAATAATCTACTCACATCACATCCTACTAATTATTTAAAAGGCAAAAACGATATATGTTTTAAAATTTTGCTACACAATGGCCGTTACTAAAAATTCCTTGCCTACTCTTTCACCAGAATACAAAAAAAGAATTGGGATACATTACCGTCCATCATACAAATATTTGAACTTTAGGATAAATATTCAATTACCCTGTTATACTTTTCACTTTTGATAATTTATTTAATTATTTGAAAATTCAAAAGTTTTTGAATGCCTTTTAACTACTAAATTTTCGGAAAGATAAGTTCAGATTTATATTTGTTTTTATGTTAAATATAAGTAATAGTCATAAAAATAATAAAGCTCTATCTTTGGTTCATCTTCAAGGGTTTCTTATTCAAATTTAAAGCGAATTTAGCACGCATACTTTAATGTTCTTGGTAACGATGAATACCCTTATACTGTTCGAATTATCTTTAACGTTTTCGTGGCAAATTTACCTAATTTGTATCAAAATCAACTGCTATAACGCTGTTTCATCTTGAAGCGAATTTATTTTGTACAACAAAGTTTTCCCGGTAATTGAAAATGAATCAGGCATTTCGATATACAAACGATAAAAATAAACAAATAAATAAATAAATAAATAAAAACAGTTTAGACAGGCTTTAACAAAAGTCTAGATATTATTATTTCTAAAGATACATTTATATTTTTATTTCATCGTTCCGTCTCTAAATTTGCCCTGTTACTTTATATGTTCATCGTGATATAATGATTTAAAACGATTTAACAACTCGTTTACTTTTTTTTCTAATGACTTTCATGAGTTTGAATTTTATTAATTAATCAAGCAAAAATTGAGTATTTCAATAATTAAATATAAATTAAGTCAAAAATTGGCAAATTAGTTCCTAATTTCATACATCGGCTGTAAAAAAATTGGCATATTTCAAAATTAAATAAATAAAAAGCAGAAATTTCATGTTTTTTAGGTGAATAAATAATAACTATTTCAAGAATTTGTTTTCAAAAATGCAAAATTTAATGAATATCAATAAAATATTGAACTAATTCAGCAATCATCGTCGAATAAATTTCACTCATGCACACATATTCAAACTATCTCTCTCTCTCTCTCTCTCTCTCTCTCACACACACACACACACACACACACACACACACACACATATGTTGGGTTGTTCGGAAAATAATTTCATTTTTCCCAACAGAGGACTTAATTATGCATATATATTTTTTTCACGTCATCTTCAGAGTTTAGCTGCACTATAATTGTATATTGTGACAGCTGTTATACCAGGGCTTGCTTGTGGAAAAGTTAGTTTGATTCTGTACAATAGTTTTTGATTGGTGCCCTATCAAATAAAGAAAGTAGGAAGTAACATTTTCGGCATATTTTGTTTTTTAGTATTAAAAAAGGAAAAGTACTATTCAAGCAAGGAAAAAAAAAAGTATCCGATGTGTATGAAGAATATTTATTCATAGAACGCCAGTGTCAAAACTTGTTTACAAAATTTTGTTCCGGCAATTTTGATGTTGAAGATACATTATGTTCTGGAAAGACAGTTGATGCTGGTGAAGACAAATTAAAGTAATGATTTATGAAAATCGCCAAGTAACAACTCATGAGATCGCTAAGCGATCGATCAAAGTGGATAATATATAATTCAATAAAACATTTATATATAATAAGAAAATCGCCTTCCATTTTCAATTAATACATAAATACATAAATAAATAAAATAACGATATTTCTTTCCAAACAATCCAATACAAAATAGTTGTACATTCCGTAAACTTGTAAATATATATATATAGATAGATATTGATATATATATATAGTGGTTTGTTTGTCAAACAATTAAAAAGAAAAAAGCAAATTTCATTAATTGACGTCACAAAAAAAGGCATTTTCAGTATTCATCTTGCAAAATCACAAGTCCGAGAAAGATACTTTCAAAAATCGACGAGCTTAAAATGAATCATTCACAAAAGTCGAATACTTTCTGTAATTTTATACTTTCTTCTAAAAACAAAACCGAATGAAAAAATTAATGAAATTGGAAAAGAAAAATAAAGTTCGATAAAAGAAAACAAAAATGGCGAATAGAAAAATGTATCTACATTGAGAAAATATTCTGTAACTAACATCTAGAATCTAAATTGTGGTTCTAGAAAAAATAATTCCATATCATCCTTATAAACTCTAGTCCCTTTTGAAAGCGAGTTCTAGAAACCTCTATTAGAATTCTAGAGAGTTTGTCTATATTATCGAGGTCAAACCTATTTGAAAATATCTCTAAATAAATGCGAGCACAAGAGGCGGGTTTCAACAACTATAATCTTGGTTTATGAACCAATTCATGATAATAAAGCTAAAATTTCTCGTCATACAAAAGATGTAGAATATTCAGAACATTCATAATATTTTTTCATCATCTAGAAATGTGTTGACTAGAAATTCTCGATCATTTCGACTATTCAGTTTGTTGGCGTGCCTTATGCGCATAGCTCGGAAATCTATATTTCGAGTTAAAGGATTTAGAAAATGAGCACTTACTCATTCTAGATGAAGGCGGTATATATTTTTTTCTCAGTGTATTAGTAATTGACAGGAAATTGAAAATTTAATTTTTATGCCTATATAGTTATTATAATATTATACACATACATAATATTATAATAGCTATAAAGTTTTTAATTTACCATTTGATAACTCAATTCATTGATGTAAAATATTAAAATATAGATACTCGAGTTTTCTTTCTAAAAATTATTCTTAAAAAAAAAAAAAAAAAAAAATCTAGAATTTGTGTATTATTATCTATATATTAATAGGCAAGCTTAAAATTTGTTGTCCCTTTTTAACATATTAATTATGGGAGTAGAGGGTTGAAAATGGTATCATTCGAAAGGTATGGTTAGCCGGAAGGTGCGAATACAAATATTATTTTCTTACGATGTCAAGAACGTATTTAAAAATACATTTATTTTTTATGCATTTCCCCCCATTTTTCCCTTTTATACACGTATTCCTTTACATCAAAAAATACCTAAAAGTAGAAAGTTGTTAAATCTGGCAATTTCATAAAGCTCAAATAAAACCATAGACACAGTAATTTGTATAATGTAGCATCACTATACGCAAGCGAAGTGATGACGTCACTGTCTGTCCATGGAGCCATGAAAAGGATTTTCTATGTTAATTGTCCATTGGATATTTTGTAAAAAATTATTAAAAAATAACGGAATTTATCTGCCGATTTTAATTCCGATATTTGTGTATAGTTATATATAAGTTACTGTCTACATGTGTTTGATTGAGTTATTTTTTCTGTAAAATTGATAAAATTTTAATTTAAAATCACAAAATTCCAGAAAAAAAAAAAAATGGCAAACTTCCAGTTGCGGATGTAAACATAAACATTTCATTTCAAAGGAGATATTTAAACAATAAATATTCAACTAATATACTAAATAAAAGGAAAATGGATTTGTTACTAACTGCTGCATGTATAAGTAGACGATACGGAAAAAATTCTGATTTCCGTTTTTTGCTGAATTTACATGTTTTGAGCTTTCTTTACGTTTCAATTAACTGAAATTGGCTACTTATTTTTTTAAAAAGTGTCTTTATTGCTAGCTTTTGTGGGTAGAAGAAGCAAGTAGAAGATACATAAAAACTTTTGATTTCCGGTTTTCGAATTTTCGATGAATTTACACGTTTTGAGATTTCCTTGCATTTTAATTAAGTGAAATTGACTACTTATTTTCATTTTTTAAAAAGTGGATTTATTATTCTTTCCTCTGCATATATAACTAGAAAATATAAGATTCAGAAAAGTTTTGGATTTTCGGTTTTCAATAAAGTTACACGTTTTGAAATTTCCCGAACTCAATTCGGCCATTTTTGAAAAATATCTTTTTTTTTTTTTTTTTTTTTTTTTGTTCAAACACTGTACTTTATGAACCAATCGAATTTTTGGTTGGGCCTTGGTTTAACATGGAAACTATTAGCTTCTGGGCTGTATCACACAACAAGGGGCGTTTTCACGTTGCGATTTTCTCTCATTTCAGGAAAGGCTATCATCTACAGAGAGAAATAGTTATATTAAGTAAAACTCTGCTGATTCAGTTAGAGTGAATATCGGCAAACAATTGCCGCAGCTGTGTTACAATTGCATTCCGCTTAGGACAAGGCAATAACTTTGTTTTGCCTCGCTTTGCAAAAAAAAAAAAAAAAAATGGTCGAGTTTCGACCACTGGGCGATACTAGTATAGATATTTATTTTATTTATTTATTTATTTATTTATTATTATTATTATTTTTTTTTTTTTTTGCGTTACAGATTTTCAAATGCTTTTTCTAAACTAACAATGTACATATCTCTTGTAAAAGTAGTCATCAGCTGGTTATCAGCCAGGGTATCTCAGTGGTTAGAGCATCCACGGGTTAAGCGGAAGGCCCAGGGTTCGATTCCTGGCTCTCGTATTTTTCGCATAGTTGGTAAAAAATCAGCCTTCTACTCCATTCTATCAAAAATGAATTTTCGAGGTTTTTAAAAAAATTCTAAATTGTAGAAATGTACTTCTGTTACATAGTTAAAAAAAATTTATTTCAAAATTTTGTTGATATTACTTAATTGATGCTGCAATTTACAAACGATTATGTATGTGTACAATTCTTGATGTATTGGTAACTGGATTGCGATGTTGAATATTCTAAGCATTAATCGTTGATAATTCTTCGATTTCAGGACATTGGTTTAAAATATTCGGCATTAACATCAAGCATTTAATAAAGTATAATTAATTTATGCTTTTTATTTTAAACTGTGAAATCGAGTATTTTATCATTAATTTTAATTAAGATTTTATTGCTAAAGAAAAATCTAAATTTAGCACTATAAGCAATTATCTTAACAATTTTATTTAAATTATACAATTGAAGCAACCGAGGAACGAATAATTAAATGCAATTAGAATAACTAAATTAAATTATGCCTAACTTGAATGTTTACTTGAATTTATTCATTTATGCATACTTTCCTAGAAATTCTCTTAATTGATGCAAATTTTAGATTTTCATGTAGTTTTTAATGAAGCATTCGAACAGCTTTTAATTAAATTTCCTTCAAATTCGGTATCGTGTTGAAATAAAAGAGATATTTTATTTCGTAATTTTAATTCAGTACTGCTCTATAGTTTTCTAAATCAATTTAGATATTTTTCTAAGCAGTAGCGATATGATAAAGTACTTTTTTATTCTTTATTTCAAACTAAAGTAAAATGCATTGGAAAAGGAAAAGAAAAATCTAAACAAAAATTTAACGTATTTATTTCTTTATCTTGTAGAATTCAAAATGTATATATGTATATTTTTTTACTTTGTTCCTTATTCATAAGAACCCACACAGCCACGTACCATCATAAACATGTATGAAAGTTAAAAACTGATCCATTAAACTTCCATAAATATCCTACAGATATCTATTAGCCCGACAAACGATCACCCTTATGCTCATGCGGTGAGGAGGGGACTGCACATCATTACTACTTTCACTGTCAACTTACAATACCGTACCATTTAAGGAACCCTAACCCTAGACCAGCAACTTGGCTGAACAATATAATAACTAGAAAGCCCCCACGGCTCAAATTAAAGCGCATCTATGCCTTCCTTCAAGATTTATCAAATTCAACAAACTAAATTCTTTCTCTATCTTTCCTTAATTTTTTCTCCTCTTCTACATGGCGAATACTGGTCATGTCTGATGCTACAGCATTCCACGGAAGTGCTCTCGGGAAGCAATCATCCTGCGCATGATGTTGCTATTAACCAACATTGTTCATAGGGTGTTTGGGCTTGGTATAAAGACTGCGTGAACTTTGTATAAAGACTGTGTGAAATTTGTACATTACATGTAAGAACGTTGTAAATGGACTACCACTCGGCTCCGGTCCTCTTCACTTTCATGTAACTTTGTCGCCTTTTATCGCGGGAAAGCTCTGCTCTGACGACCTTTGTAATTTTTTTTTTTCTTTTTCTTTTTTTTTTTCTTTTTGTTGTTGTTATTTGCTTATGCAATAAACAACGGGGAAGGCTTAACCTTTGGAGACGGGCTCTTTTGAATCTCCACATTGGCTTTGGAGAACCTCTCTAAAGGTTAAAAACGCTCAAAAACGCTGTATAGTTGTAAGTGGGCTCCTTCCGTCTTAGAGTCTTAGAAAATGCCACTCTTCTATACATCCATTAGATGTCTGTTACATATCCAATAAATCTTCAAATATCCAATAATTGGACTTTTTAGATCTAATAGATATTGAAAATATTTAAATCTTGTTTTGATCTACCATGTTGCATCTATTAGACATCGAAAAAGGCACGTCTTTATTTCGTCTCTATTAAAACATCTAATCGATATCTAAAATTACTACTGGATATCCAGGACTTTTAATTCACATTCGTTAGAAATTTTGTACCTTTTATGGATCATTGGATGAAATTTAGATGTCTAATAGATATCAGTGTCTGTATGGGAAGAATGTATTGAATTCATAAAAATGTTTCAACTTACGGTTTTTCATAAATTTACACATTTTGAAGTGTCTTAAATCTTTATTTACTGCATTATGAAACAGACAAAAGTGTATTTGAAAAATTTTTTAGATACTTAAGAGTAATTTTTAAAAATATATGCAATAAAAATTATGCATATTACCTCATAATAATAATTAGGAAGAAATTAGTGAGGTAGCACTTTAGTATATCATTGGTACATAGAAATCTACAAAGATATTAGGACCTTGAAGATAGTAGATTCTTGAGGGGGTATATAAATTAATTATACGTGACGATCGCGAAAAATGCCAAGCAAAAGCAGCGGCAAACCCAACAGCCATTTATATCCATTAGATATCTAAATTACATTTAATGACCCATGAAAAGGTACAAAATATCTTAAGAATATCCATTAAAGCCCTGGATATCCTGTACTAATTATAGATATCAGATGTTTAAAGCAGACGAAACCTGGACATGCTTTTTTCAATGTCTAATAGATGTAATGTTAAGGTAAAAAAAGATTTAGAAATTTTCGATATCTATTAGATCTAAAGAGTCCAATTATTAGGAGATTTATTGGATATGTAGCAGACATCTAATAGATGTAAAATGTAGAGACATTTGTCGTGCTAATAGTTATCTGTAGGACGTTTATAGAAGTTTAATGGATCATTTTTTAACTTTCATAAATGTCTTATAGATGTAAGTGGCTGTGTGAGAAATTTTATCTTAAATATAAATGGCAACATGTAGCATCTAGTGCCACGTAGGGAAAAAAATGAGGTATATATTTTCTATTCTTATAAATACTTTTGACATTTCATCCATAAATTCGTTTTAATACAATTTTTAATTGAATATGGTACTCCAGTATACTGTCATTAGATGAAAGATTAAATACGATTTAACAATTTAAAGAAACTTCTGGGTGCCTGTGTGGGTATAACAAACATTTTGGGGCAGCTCTAAAACAAGAACCAATGCACATAACTAAATTACTTTGATAGTTAAGGTTTATCTTTATAGAAATTGATGTATATCACTCTTTAATGCTGATTGCTCAATAGATGACATCGATACTCTGCAATTTTCTTTATTAAGGGACGCTGCTTCACAGCTTGTATAGTGTACAATTGCATAAAACTTAATATGTGATAGAGTTATTATGAAAAACTATGCTGATCCAATTTGTGTAAACATCGTCTTCAATTTTCTTTATTTAATCTAAAGATCAGATTCTATTACGTATTGAAGAAAAAATTTCATGTCTGGTGATCAATATGGAAAATAATGTTGATTCAATCATGGTGCATATCACTTGATAGTTAGTTTTGCTATGTTACATTTCTCTTCGTTTTCGAGAGGGTTATGTCTCATCTTCTATGTTACATAAGCGCAACAATATTTATACGCGAGTTGGATATCATGAAACTTTTCGCTGATTCAATTAGGGTATGTTTTGGCCAATAGATGTCACTGCAAATAATCACATTCTGTGATTTTCTTTATTGCTATATCTTAACATCTATTAGTTAAAATAGTAACATACTTCAGGTATGAAATCTCTTCTGTGATAAGATTTTTAGATAAGTTTTTATGTGCGTTAACCGGTTGGTTTTGTTGTTATAATAAATGATATAGGAAAAAGTTTTTGGTGCATTGAAACCGAAAATAAAACCAGTTTTTCTCTATCACGTTTAGATTTTTGTTAATACAGGGTATCTACCGGCATAACCTTTTCATTTTCGGTAGTTTTTAAGATGTTTCCATGATTAATTCTAATAAATCGTGGAAACATACTATAAAAGTTACCATATAATAATATTGGTGGAAAAGTCACGGAAGATATTGTGTCGGTAGACACAATATCTTCTGTGTCCGTAGACCTGTATATTGTTCCTGTATATCGTGCCGGTACCAGAATATTGTGTCGGCAGACCTGTATTGACAAAACATATACGTGATAGAGATAAAATGGCTTCGATTTCGGTTTCAGCACACCAAAAAAATATCAGCTAAATTTATCAAATAAAAACTTTAGATGTAGACAAGTGATATATATTGATATAAAGAATTTTGTTTATTGATATAAAGAATTTTATGTTAAGAATCACTGATATAAAGAAATATTCATATAAAGAATTTTATTATGCAATTTTTAAGTTAAAAATAAAATGCAAAATAATTAAATTATATTTTTTGTAAGAACTCTTTTGTACACATACAGATGACTTAATTGTAGTTTAATGCATATCTTTCGTTAAAAGTTACTAATTATGTCGGAATGCCATGTCTGTTGTGAAAGTTCAAAAGTATGTATATTCTTTTTCGAAACGTCGATAATACGCAATAATTCAGTAAAACTAATTTTTGTAATTATGAAGAATGTTTCAGCCATATCGGAGAAAAACAAATTAAGATAGTTGTGGTGTTATGGCAATAAATCAGATTAACTATTACGACCCAGTTACTTTAAAAAACTTAGCAAATTTATTGGGGGATTCTGATGACTTAATGTATTCATGAATTTAGTATTTCCATTTAATTCAGTGGAAAACAAATATATAAAAAAAGAAATAAAAATCCGAAGCCTAATTTTGTTTTCTGAGTAACAGATATAAAACTTTGCAGATAGTGGAATTTAATTTAGTAGGACAGCACATTTTTCTGGTCATTTTTTCCATATAAAGGCATGAGTTAACTGCATTGCGTTTCTTAACAACGGATTCTATATTCATTTGTTAAAATTTTCTAGTAAATATAGTACGCCCTCTCTAGTGGATTATAAATATTTTATGTCATTTTGGCAACTGATTAAATTATCTATCGCAATTGTGAATATCAAGATTTTGGCGAGTAACGCCCGAGCTACTCTTTTTTGCCAAATTACAAATTTCGTCAAGAGTTCCAAGCTATTTCACTGCTATCGCGTGAGTTTTTGTTTTCACTATTTTCTTTTAAATATTTTGTAAATTTATATGAGAGGAGGGAAAAAGGGAAAATATTTTTTTAATTGGTCAAAATACACAAAATGTCTCCAGATAAAATATTATCCGCTTCCGTTTTGTTAAATATTAAAGAGAAAATGGCTAAAGTAATTTTTACTGTATCATTGACATCTCTATCAATTAAATTAAGTTAACTAGTACCATTTTGTTTCATTCTCCACGCGCACCCCCTCCTCCCCCCCCCCCCAAATACAAAAAATCCATTGAGATAATTGAAATAAACTTTATGCATTTTTTTTTCTTTTTGCAATATTGTTGTCATCAATTGTTTTAAAATGCGTCCACTATACGCGTAATTCTGCAACAAGCTAGACAGTTTTTTTACTTGCTACCATAGTACATAGAAAAAAGTTCTGGATTGTTAAAATTTTTCAATGTCCTATTTTCGAAGAATTTATACATTTTTAGGTATCCCAAACACTATGTGAGTATTTTGGAAATGTTTGTGTATCGATATGTGACAAACATTTTGTGGCAACTTTCCATAAAAAAAATAAGCCCTGAATTTCATGAAAATTTATATAAAGTTACAACTTGAGATAAATTGGTATCATAAAAGTTTCGTAATTTTCACTCAACATGTTGTCCATTATTTCTTCAGTTCTAATATGGTAATAGAGAAAAAGTTCATGAAAATGATGATTATTTCTTATCAATCATTGCAAAATTGAAAAATAATTTTTTTAATGGTAAAAATTTTGCTTCACTCCCCCAGGTTAAGACCCTCTCCTCTATGGAGTAAATTTTCAATATAAGGTAATTGCGGGCAATATGGCCACCTTAAGGATAATTTAAATTTACAATAATCAAAATTTAAACTGGCAAGATTTTTTTTAAAGTCTAGTTCAAGAGGGTAATATGCCCATATGCAGGTAATACGCCCATAGGTAAAATACAATGAAAAGATTCATATTTAACGCCTGAAAACGCATCAGTTATTACAAAAATAAGTTTAATTCTGAAACTTTACAAAAATTAATGAAAAAATACGAAAGAAAAAAAAATTAGTAAACAATGTTAAGCAATTTTAAACAATTTTCAGCTAATTTTTAAGCAACTTTAAACTTTTACAGTCAAAATTTTTTTAATTCATTTTGACTTCACATGTATGGCAAGTAAAAACTCCTTTTTCTTTCTTGATAAGTCTTACCCCTTCCTCGTGCACATAATTACGACACATAACACATAAATCTTATATCCACAACTTTTTTTTTTTTTTTTTTTCAAATACCTCTAAACCGACTTTTTTTATCATTTTTCTTTGCTCAGGGACCTTTTCCGCTATTATTCTCAGAATAATTAAAAAAAAAAAAAAAAAATTGATGTTTGAGTATATTCAGTATTACTTTGATGTTTATTACTATCTCAGTTTCTCTATCTCTTTGTTTCAGTATTACTTCTGTTGTGATGTTTGAGTATATTCAGTATTACTTTGAGAAGCTCTGGGAAAGAGGTATTTTTTCAAAATTAGAGCACGATAGTTCATTGCAGGTTTTATGACAGATGTATTTGAGGGATAAGGAGTATGATGAACCTATTTTTCAGATGTCTCTGGAGAAGAAATTTGTTTTTCACTTTTGTCATTATTCTTTGATGGAGGTGGGTTTTCAGACACAGAACTTGAAGCAAAAACTTCCTCGGGAGTTATAGAATAGGATTGTCACGATAGATACCTGTCCTTTTGAAGCCACCTTTGACGTTGGAAGTGCCAATGTCATAGCTTTGTCACAAACTGGAGAAAATATTCTTCCAAATTGAGCTTTTGTAATGTTTTCCTGGTTAGTTTGTTCCAAAAACAAACGCGCTTCTTGGTCCTAAAGTTGTTGAAATGGCCCAAAATAGGATTTATCCAAGAGCTGCAGTTTATGGGTTTTATTAAAAGGTGAATAAGGTAGAAGATTTTTTTTTTCTTTTAATCAGCCTCATCCAGAATTAAGTAATTAAGATGGGACGTGACCCCCTAAAAGTTGAGAAAACAGCATCCTTGTGGTTTAAATTTTGGTAAGTGCGGGTATGGGCATATTGCCAACAATAACAGGATTTAAAAAACCGTTCGTAATTCTGTGTGAAAGCTTAGCTATTGAAATTCACTTATACAGTTAAAAAGACCATTATAACATCTAAGGTATTATGTATAACACTAAATACAGATACATTGTTTCAATCAAAAAAATAATAAACTTACAAGAGACAAATTTATATAAAATGCCATTGCAACTAACAACAAATCAACAATGACTTTTCCCCCGTGCACGTGACCAAAGTTTGCTGGCAACACAGTACTAAACCTATGTTCTTCTGACTTCTAGCGACTAGATTCAAGTGCCCTTTTCTGGATTTCACTGAAATTAATAACATTATTGCGGGTTGGCCATATTACCTGCATTGGCCATATTTGTATGATTTACCTTACGGTTTTTCAAAAGCACTCGTCTATTTCTTTAAGATAAGTGCTTAAACCATATACCTGTTATAATGTTTTAAAAATGTATTCATTATTTTCATTTTTAAACAAATATTTTTCAATAAGATAATTTTTTTATAAAATGTTTCGAAAATTTGACTCTTTTTGCACGTAAAATGTGTGATGATTGTATTTTGATCTAAATTACGTGAATTTCTATTAATTTAGAATAAAGTTTCTTTTTACAGCAACAACATACTAATTTCAATCTCTTTTAATTAATTTTGTTGACTATATGTATATTTTATTTGTAAATGGGAATTTGGTTTGTATAGTATTTAGTTACTACGATTTTTGAAGAAGATTTAACTATTGAAAGAAGAGAATTTGATTTAAAATGTCCTTGAAAAATATTATATTTTCTTTTTATATTATTTTTCTTCTTTTACTGATTAATATTTTTATATTGTTCTAAAATTGAAACTCGAATTTCTATTTTATTGATTTTAATCCTCCTGACTGAAATTGATTTAGGTTATAAACAGTACTTCTTACTTTTGATTTTGCTAATTTCGATATCTAAGCGAGATAAAAAGTGTGTTTTGTGAATTTGGAAAGTATAAAAAATCTTTTTACAACCAAATACTTTTATTTTATTCTGAAATTACATTTCTAATAGTTTTAAGCTTTTTGAAAGTTTTTAGCCATGAATTTTTAGATGTATTAATTTTTCAAGATTAAAAATTCAGTATTAAAAGGGAAGGTCCAATTTCACTTTTGGATAAATTTTGATCAAAAGATTCTCAAGTAAAAGATTAAGAGCCGTAATAATATCATTATTTAGTATTCTACTTACAGTGTCTTGTAATTTCATTTCCTTTATGGAGATTTTAATAGTTTTCAATTATATATATACATATATATATCTGCGTGTGTGTAATAAACATATTTAATTTATATTCCACAGTTTTAATTATTATGCAGGGATAGGAATTTTGCGCAGAACTCATGGCATTATTTCCAAAATTAGATATGCTTCTTATTCAATCTAAAATTCACTAAGAAGAAAACTTTTCTTTATAAATAGTGGCATAAAATCTGCGACAAATTTCTATCCCTCTATCATGAAGGTATTTTACTAACTATGTAATCGAAACTCCACAAAAATAACGTGTATTGGTAAATTCACAAGTTTTATACTCTCTCTATCTATTTAAAGTTATTTTATACAAACACTAAATTTTAATAATACATAAAACGCAATATCTAGCTCTAGATGCATTATGTACATAACTATAGCATAAGTTTATATGTGGGTATTTAAATAACGATTTTTTATATTACATAAT
This sequence comes from Salticus scenicus, assembly GCA_963930645.1. NCBI lineage: Eukaryota > Metazoa > Arthropoda > Arachnida > Araneae > Salticidae > Salticus > Salticus scenicus. Next base: position 228,389,863 of record OZ005655.1, read on the forward strand.
ATTAATATGATGACTACACTGATTATTATTTGTCTACATGAAAACTTAATTTTTATATTTAAAATATTTATAATTTCTTTTAGAAATTAATTTTCATTAATTATTTAAAATATTTTATTAACCTAAATAATCACATAAACCACATATGTTAATTTAGTAATCTGTGTTATAATTTTTCAAACCTTTTTTATTGCTAGCAAACCATAAAATATATTTCTGTAGTACGCATATTTAATCATAAACCATTATGCATTGTTCATACTATTTAAAAACCTAGTTCATAAATATACAAATTTTGTACCATCTCTATTAATTTGAAAAGCATTTATTCACATATATGTTATTATCTTCAACCAATCCTTAACACTTAATCAGTTTTTTTTATATATATTATATTAAAATATATAATTTGAAATTTTTATTCATATGTTTGTAAGAATTATGTGTCTACAATTTTTAATATAATTTTATTAAAAAAATAAAATAACATCAAATTCATTATCGTTATTCTTATATTTTTATATTTTTATCTTTCTTAATTTAGAATGCATCTAAATCTAATTTTTTTTATATCCTGAATTATTCGGTTTTTTTATTAATTATATTGTAACAATATTTTTTAAATGAAGTCTAATTATATCAATGATTCTATTTATTTTTCTTTGCACACTGTCTGTAAAAAAATTCTTCCAATATCATTTATATACTTTTTTTTAATTTATATAAATACCGATAATTAAATTAAGACAAAACCAATCCTAAGGAAACTATGAATACATAGAAAAACTATCCTTTAAGCAATTTCTTAATGCAAGAAGCATTTTTCTGTAATTATGTAATATTATTATGAACGATTTAATAATAGCTCGAAATTTTGAAAATTGTACTTACTGAAAATGTATCAAAGGGTATCAAAGAAATAACTTTATTGAAATTTTATGCAAAATAATTTTTCTCCTAAATGAAATTTATTTAATTTAAGATAATTTTGGTTGAAAGGAATGCCGATGATAATTAAATTGAAAAAATTTTCAGCTATTGTATAATTTTCTTCATGATATTTTTGTTACACAATTCTAAACAGAGAATAGTTACCCCTGAAGATATGAAAAATATATTTTAAGTTATTTAGACGAACGAAATAATAAAATTAATTTTTTATGCAAAATTTGTAAAACAATGATAAAATTATTTTTTATTTTATTTTAATTAGTAATTACTAGCATGGTGAATTATTTTTTACATCTATTAAATACCTTTCTTTATAAGTTATTTCACAAAATTCTAAACACAGAATAGTTATCCCTGAAGATGAGAAAGAATGTACTTAAAGTTATTCAGATGATTGAAATAAAAAAAAAAAATTGGTCAAATTTTCGATCTTGAGTTTATGTTATATTTATATGTTTTGAGGCTCTCCGAATTCGCAAAAGAGATTTTTAGTGATTGTTCGATGTGTATGTGTGTGCGACAAGACGACCAAAATTTATAGACTAGAATACCAGCTTATTCATTGTTAACTGTTACAGAAATTTAGATAAAAATATTATTAAAATTTACTAGTTGTCAAAATCGTAAATGTGGCAGCTTTGTACTTTACGAAATAATTCTCTGAGTAAAAAACACTATTTCATATTAAAATAAATGAGAATACTTTTCCATACTACGAATAAGGATCATCCATGCCGTTAAATAGGAGTTATAATAAGTTGATATATTGTGAAAATTTTCACATAAATGAAAGATATATGCCAAAATGGAATCAATATCATATTTCGTCATTATATATATATATATATATATATATACATATATATATATATAAAATGATGATGATTTATATTATGATGAATAATGTATTTTTTATTTATTATGTACTTTTATTATATTTCTTTGTATTGTGCGCAATATTTATTATGTAGCGCTTACAATATTTATATTACATGCACACATGTTGATTGAAATATGCTTTCTACAAACAACTGGCTGCAAAAAAATATAAATTTCTAATAATATATTTACATATTCTTTTTTATGTTTTATATAAAAATAAATAAATAAATAAAAAATATTTTTAAAGCATTACAACATCACCTTTAGGAAATCCCTGTTTCCTTAAGTAAGCATGCATTATTTTATTTTTCAAAATATGACTATCCGATTTGAAATATATATTTGTATGTTTACAAAGTCTGTTTGGGACCAAATTTTGTATTCAGTTATACATATATAAATGATTTATTCTAATTTTTAGCAAGGTAAAATATATCTTTTACTTTTTTGTTATGAAATTCTTTATGATTCTATATCTAAAACTATAAATACGGATAAAATACGATTACAAAATATGTAATTTATTAAAATAAATATAAATTATTTTTAACTATTAATTTAGGCCGCGGTAGCCTGGTTGGTAAGAGCAGCGAGTTCGTGATCGAAAGATTTCGGCTTCGGTCCTCGAGCCGGCCGAAGACCGTCGTGTACGCTAATGGCGACTGGTGCACGTTAAATTCCGTCGTGGTCGCAAAGTCCTCCAAGTTCCCATCAAAAATTATACCTCTGGGGGTACCGGAACATGGGTCAAACTCGCTCTGATCCGGATCAAAATTCGAGTTTGGCTGGTGCTGCCATCTTTCACCAGCTTATGGAACTAGAAGTCGTACTTGCTCCCTATGAGGCGTTCCTAATAACGGAAGACGCAACTCTCTTGCCTTAAAATAAGTCCGGTAGTTCCACTACCGGTGCTCGGAATTTCCGAGTGGCACACGACAACAACAACAACTATTAATTTTTCTTATAATTAATCAAAATACTATTTTTTTTATAAACATGTAAACGTGTTTATGCATTAAAAAAATCTGCACATAAAACTTTTAAATGAGAGTTGATTAGCAAAGTATAAAATTGTATTTGTAACTATTTGTATTTTTGTTCATATATTTTTTGTAAAACACCTTTAATTTAATAGTTATTTGTTTTTTCATTTTATTATCATTAGACTTATGCACAAGTAAAATCAAAGCAGTTAATCTGTCTGGTAATGTTTAATGTATAATTTATGACATTTGTGAATTATGGAGTTGCATGTATTCAAATAGCATTGTAAATTTTTTTAACGAATATATTTTCTGTTAATTAATATATTTGCAACAAACTATTTTAGAATGCTATCAAATGTTGTGCAATAAAAAAAATAAATAAATAATAATAATAAAAATAAAAATAAACGGACTGATACATTATGTATTTATTTGACATATTGTTTTTTCGTTTTTGTTTTTATTAATAAATAATATTACAGTAAATATTTGTTTTAAGCATTGCTTAAACACTTGAAATATTTTTACAACTTTGCCGTATTCCAATCCTCGCTCAAACATAGTTCGAATATTTCTATTTCTGTATTTTACGTTTATGTTTTATATGCTTATTTACATAAAATTATATTTTACTTAAAAAAAAAGAAAGAAAGAAAGCAAAGAAATTACTTTTGAACGACAAAAACATTTACCTTTTTCCAAAAATTTTTACTATGTTACTTTACTAGTAATATTTTCTTTGTTTTTATCTTTGCTCTTTTATCTGATGGCAATCATAATAGAGCAATGTATTTTCTCTTGAGAATTTTGCCAAAATCGCACTAATTAATACAAAATTCAATCATTACTTACGAGAAAAGGAGAAATTACATTTTATCAGAAATTTATGCTTATGTGTTTGATGCATTCCTAATAGTCATTTTTTTATTTTTTTATTTTAACGTCTTTAATTATCACAGTTTTAGAAAATTTTTAATGTAATAATTTGTTTTTCTGTTTATAGATTTTCCATTACTTTTTTTTTCCATAAAAAGAGTTTTTTTATAATATAAAATAGATAAACAGTTTAAAAAGTTTGAAATGTAATACTGGTTATCTTGTTTTATCAAAATGTTTAACTATTATATTTTCACTTCATTATTTACTTATTGTCAGTCACATAAAAATAAGAAATTCCCGCTTTTATTGTTACCACTTTTGCCATATAGAAAAATTTAACGCACTTTTACAGCTCATTTTTTTTTTTTTTTTTTTTTTTGATTAAATAATATTTATTTTCTTATTGAAAGCGAACTTTATGAAACGCTGTAATTTTTTTTTAAATGCATGTGATAGTAAAAGGTTTATCAAATATTACATAGTATTCTTGATATACTACAATAAAACCAAGTTGAAAATAAAATACAGTTGAATATAGTGTTAACATAAAGTAAAACATAGATATTTTGTAGAAAATTTACATTTATGTGTTGAAGAAATATACAGAATCTTATTAATTATAACTTTGTGCAACACTGCAAAGATAAAAATAAATAAGAAAACAGTAAAAAGCAAAAAAAAAAAAAAAAAAAAAAGTTTTAACATTCCTAATTAAAGGCAATTTCTATATAGAAGACAAAGAGATCCCTTTCTAACAAATTATCACTTTGAGAAATTTCTTTTTATTTCCTCATTAGTTTAGTAATCTTGCCTAAAAAATATTCTTTAAAGAACTTAAGAATATAGACATATTCTAGTTTATTTTCAATATAGTTTTTATTTTGAACAAAAACAGAGTGACAACTTTTAACTTCCAAATGTAAAAGATAAAAAAAAAATGAAAAATGTTGTTCAAAAATAATTCAAGGTCATAAACTATTATTGAGATTGCAATGAGAGTCAATTTGTCATGCAGAACATTTAATAAATTAAATATTTAATAACTGAACTATAAAGAACAAAATTAGAGCGCTGTTTATTAAGTCACATATCAAACAAAAAGTTTAAAGATGAGAGCAAAAAACTATTTCCTAAATATTTTTTTAACAGACACATAAAACTGCAAAGTAACCGAATTAGATTAAGAAATACACTCCGCGGCAGAAAGGTAGGTACAAAGGGTTTTTTCTTTGATTTTTCATAAAATAACGTTATCTAAATCGTGCTTATCATTTATTATTATCATAAAATAACACTATTTTGCGACTAACTTTTGTTTTATGACTAATTTAAAAAAAGGTTTAAGACTAAAATTTTTCTAATTTAAGCCTACACACCACGACAAAAAGATAGGAACAAAGGGATTTTTTTTTTTTTTTTAATCTATTATTATTTTGAATATGAATATTTTGAATAGGATTCAAATATTTAATATGTTTTTTGACATGATAATATTTTGTTATGATAATAAATGATCAGCACAATTTAGATAATGTTATTTTATGAAAAATTAAAAAAAACTTTTGTTCCTATCTTTTTGTTGCGGAGTGTAGTCTTAAATTAGAAAAATTTTAGTCTTAAAACTTTTCTAAATTAGTCTTACAACAAAAATTAGTCCGGGAATAGTGTTATTTTATGATAATAATAAATGATAATCACAATTTAGATAAAGTTATTTTATGAAAAATCAAAGAAAAAACCCTTTGTACCTATCTTTTTGTCGCGGGGTGTACCTCTTTGCATTCGAAAATGCGAAATGAATGATGATATTTATTATTTTAGAGTAAAGTAAATTAAGGTAGTTACATAGATTTAGAGGTAGATTTACATCTACCTAAAAATGATCATAATTTACAATATGGTCTCCATGGATTATTGAAATCTTCAGTAACAGCTTAAAAATAAAAGAGAAAAGAATCAGTTTATAATTTTTTCTAAGTTTATTGAAATGTTATTCGTTAAAATTAAGTTGCTTTTCAATTTTATTAAAAGTGAATTTCTCACAATAAAGAAAAAAATAATATGTATATATATATATATATATATTTAACATTTCATTTCTTTTTAACAGCTACTTAATTGAATAGAATTATTTATTTATTAACTTATATCAAAAAAAGCAATATAAAATCATCCCCTTAATTAAATATTGATTGTATTGAATAATTAAGAACACACCACCTTAATATATTGCATATATCTCTGAGAATTGTTGTGATATTTCAGTGGTTTTTAAATGAGATTGACTATTATAATTTAACTGTCAGCTTATGCAGAAAAAGGATTTTTTTAACTCATCGCACTTGCGCAGTTATAAACCTTTTCATATAAATAATACTCATGTTTCATAGAATATTTCATACACGCATACGATTGCAGTATATTATTTCTAAAATGCTTTTATAATTTAACTGAAATTTAGATGAAGTTCTTGGAAAATTCTGTGTGTTATACATATATATAAACATGCTGATAATTATCTAACTTGCGGATAACTTACAATAGCTACTAATCAGTTTCCTCTTTTAATGGTACAGGGTGATAAAGAATACTATTTTTTACTTATATTATTGTCGGAACAGCAAATATTGTCATGTCTAAATTCCTTACAGCTACAAATTTTAGAAAGTTTCATTAAACGAGTAATTTATTAGAGTATGAAAAACGATTCATTTATAAATCTTCCTAAATGTTTTGGCACAAGCATAGTAAAATAGAGTAAGTGTAGGTATTAATATACAATATTACACTATTATTATTATTGCTATTTATAATAATAATAATTAACTTTATTGTTTTTCTTATTATTTGAGATAAAAACTTTTCTTTATTTGAAAGAACAATACCGATTATTTATTTATGATGCACAGGAAATCTATTTGTTATGTTCTGTTTTTGCTTCTCTGATTGCAAACATTTTAAATGTCTAGCTCGTTCTATAAAAATTGCAATTAATCCCTTATTTTATCAAAAATTTCAAATATTATTAACTATTCTTCTCTTTAATAATATTCTAATATGAAGTACATATTTAAAACCAGATAAGAAATATCTTAAGTGTAATATTTACTGTTTTTTGTTTAATATATTTATTGATATATATATTAATTTAATTTAATTAATAAAACTTTATGTGGTTGGTTGGTTGATTGATTGGGCGTTACGTCACACTAGTGCAGCGTAAAAAACTCTTATATAAAAAAGTTCTATTGATTTTTAAAATGGAGGTTTTAATAAAAATAAATATCCAATTCCAGTTGTTCTTTGTTTTATACCTTAATAAAGAAATTTTGAATTAAAAAAAATATATATTTACTTTCTTTTTATTACCACGAAATAAATTCTCCTCACTATTCTTGCAAAAATATCTGGATATTTCGGAAAATTTGAGTCTCAGCAAATTGTGCAAAGCAATTTAATATTTGCTTTCCAATTTAAACATTGTGCAGCTGCCTGTGAAATTACTTCCAAAAACTCGTTTAAGTGTATTATTAAAATAGCACCTCCATGATTTTATGAAAATATTTCCAAGATGTTGACAGTTTTTATGGTTCACCTGAAGTTATATGATTTTTTTTTCTGTATCCCATGCATTTTTTAACACGTAATGTACGGTACAATACTTAAACATAATATTTTTTTAGTACAAAATAATGATGATCAGGTGATTTTGCTACATTTCTTGTACTGCTCATAAGTTCTATTTTCTTATTTTGCATATTGTAGTTCAGCAGCTAATAGTAGATGTAAAAAGTAAATCGAATAATTTAAAAAAATCTAAAGTAATGTCATAAAAAATTAATTTGTTTTGTTACATAACTCAGTTTCACTATTTATGTAGCTTTTGATATCGTATGTATTCATATATTTTTTAATAACTTAATAATTAATAATTTTATACATACACGCATAAAACAAAAGGTTCTCTGTAGTGTGGTCAGTAGAGCACCGAAGTCATAACTGGAAGATTACAGGTTAGATACCAGAGCCGACCGAATACCGTCGTGTGAACTAATGGTGGCTTGCGCACGTAAAATCAGTCGTTTTCACAATATCTTTCATCCAAATTAAAGGTCTGGGGGTCACCGAAGCGGGTGAATCATCTCTTCCGTAGAGAATAAAATTGTGATGACATGTCTCCAGAGCACCCTTAGGGGTGAGTCATTCATCGTCGTCAATCGCCCATAGTGTTGCACTAGTGCGACGTAAAATCTACTCATTAACACATATATAAAAAAAATATTAAATTATATATAGATATATATCAGGTGTTCCATAAGTCTGTAGACATTTTAAAAGTTCTGAAAAGTTGAAGGAATTGAACGTGGTTTGCAAAAAAATTATTCTCGTGAAGGTTTTTTTTTTTTTTTTTTTTTTTTTTTTTTTTTTTTTTAATAATTAAAAAAAAAGTTAATGTTTTAGTCGATAGAGACCGCTGCTTGAATGCGTAACCAGAAATATGGAAAGCAGACTGCTATAAAATGCACGGTCTTACGATTAATACAGCTTATTTCTTATTTTTCCTTTTTCCCCCTACTTGCGCATACATGAAGTTTTAATTGCGATGCTGACTTGGTAGCAGTGTTGCCAGATTGGGGAAATTTTTCGCGATTTTGGGGAAAACTTTTGCCCGTGGGGAAATTTTGGGGAGAATGAAAGTGTGGGGAAAATGTTTGGGGGAAAATTTTATTTTGCGGGGAAATTTGGGGAGAAAATCATAAAGCTTCTTAAAAAGTACCGGTTTGAAAAAAAAAAAAAAAAAAAAAAATCCATTTTTTCATGAATTTTTAGGCTTTCAGATGTCCTGTGCACTATTTGACCATAATTAGAAGTTGTCTGTCTGCCTGTGTATCTGTTTGTGAGAGTGTTTGGGTGTTAGTAAAATTTTGTACTTATTTAACTTTACAAATAAATACACGCCAAATGAAGAATTAATCCTAATTCCACAAAGCCTTATATATTTAGTTGGATCATGATGTAAAGCGTGCTGATTATATATGTGACATATAGTGTCTGTGGATGGTGCTGCTATACTGAGATAACCACAATTTTCAGGAAAATCTCACTTTCTTTAGTAAATTAGAGCATCATACTAGATATGTGAGATGAATGTCATGAAACTTTTTACTGATTCAGTTTGAGCGCATATTGCATGAAAGAGGGCGATGCTATGCTGATATTTGCTCCGCTTACAAAAATGGTATACCTTAACTTCGATAGTGTATAAATGCATTCAACTTTATATATTAGTTGTTATAAAAAGTACGTTGGATAAATTATGGTGCATATCAACCCACGGTGATTGCTGGTATATTACAATTTCTTTCATTTATGGGAAAGCTATAGCTATCAACTTCTATATTATTCATATTGTACTTTATTTATCTTCTATTGTATACATACGGTAAGAATGTTATAGAAGATAGCTTTGTGATGGCCACAGCATAGTAATTTTTACTTTTCTATATACATGGAGAAAAGGTATTGGATTTGTGAAAAGTTTTGACTTTCCGTTTGTGATTGATTTACATGTTCGATACGTCCTGAACGCGTTGTCTCTGTCTGTGTGTGCATATATGTACGTTAGCAAAACATATTGAAAGTTGTATCTTGCGAAACATTTTACCGAACCGCAGGAAATATTATAAGGTATACATATAAGGACCTGAGGATATGAATTCATGCCAATTTGATTCTATCATATATAGCCCTGAGGGTGCTGCTACTATGCTGATATTTTTATCATGTTTTTATTGACTCGCTATGTTGTTTGTTTGTTTGTTTCTTCAGTACAAATCTTGCAATATATTTTTAACTAACTTCCAGATTAGCTAGACATTTGAAACTTTTAGAATAACTCAGAACACGATGACAATGTATTTTTTAAAAATACTTATAGCGAATTGTTTTTGGTGCCTGCTGCCTTCGGTAGCGTTTATATATTTCAATAGAAATTTTATTTAACTGACTTCTCGACTAGCTAGACATTTGAAACTTTTAGAATAGCTCAGAACATGATGACAATGCATGCTTTTAATACTTTTAGTCAATTATTTCGAGTCCCCGCTGCCTTCGGTATCATTTATATGATTCAACGATTATATAACTTCCCGACTAGCTAGACATTTGAAACTCTTAAAATAACTCAAAACATGATAACAACGCATTTTTTAATTTTTCGAACTTCAGTTTTCGATGGATTTTCACGATTTAGGATGTCCCAAGCCGGATTTGACTCTTTTTAAAAAATGTCTGTCTGCGCATGAGTGTGTATCACAAGATTTATGGACGCTGCATCTCACCAACCAACGAACGAAATTTAACCAAAGTTGTATTTAGTTGGACCCTGACATGAACTGGTGCTGCTTAGATTTGAGGATCAATCGCTGAACAGGTAACGCTGCGATCCCATATTCGTCTAAATTTTTAACATGACAGTGTCGGACAAAATTTCATATGAATGTATATAATGAGTTGTTTTTAACGTGTGATTGTAAAATTGATAGGAATTATTGATTATAGGAGTAGTAAACTAGAGAAAAAGTCTGTGCATATGGGAGCATCGCTTCCCCTCTGGGAAGAATATCCTCCGTGACGTGTAAATTTTCAATATGTGTATTTTTCAAAAGATCGCGTCATCATTTTTAAAACGAATGGTTGAATCACAGATAGGTGATAATTTAAAATAAAGTTATTGAACGGAAAAAAAAAAAAAATCTGATATTGGCAAAAATTTCGCTTTTTTTCATCACTTAGGGATATATTATTCTGTCAGATAAAAATCATCTGCGGAATAATCTGCGGAAAATAAATTATTTAATAATTTGTATTGCATGAATTTTGTGTAAAAATATACAGAAGAAAGTCTTGTGGTAGCCACATCATACTAGTTTTATACATGCTTTGTTGATAAAAAAGTAATTTATTCTTTTTTTTTTTTTTTTTTTTTTTTAAATTTGTGTTTGGGGAAAAATTTTGAAAAAAACGTCATTTTGGGGAAAAATAAAATCTATTTTGGGGAAATTTTCAAATTCCTATCTGGCAACACTGCTTGGTAGATAAAGTATTATTGCTGAAGATGTTTTCCCGCAGGTAAGAACCGCCAACTGAAGCTGCAGTTAGCGATGTTGTAACTCGTTTGCTAACTGTAATTTGTGGTGAGAGCGGTCGCATAGAATAGGATTTATATGTCTACGAACATAAATATAGTTTTTGTGGAACTTTGTGATTTGTTCAAGTACAGCGACCTCTATTGACGAAAATGTTAACTATTATTTTTTTCTTTACCAATAATAATAATAATAATACCAAAATAATAATAACACCCGGTATATATATATATATATATATATATAGAGAGAGAGAGAGAGAGAGAGAGAGAGAGAGAGGTAGATGGATAGGGTTTTTAAGAAAAGTAAATTTTCTCCGTATGATTGAGAATATACTTTTGATAAACAAGAAAACTGCCCGTAATGCTCAAATTAAATGTACATTTGGAACATTTTTGAGATTTTGCGGTTCATTGTATGAATGTTGGTTTTCTAATCGATCGCATAATCCTAACAACTTGGTTTCAGATGGAATAAGGGACACACATCGAAAATTTTATTACACATCTTTAACCATAAATAATATGAAAAAAAAAGTTAGTGTATAAGTTTCTACAAGCCATTATACGTAATCCAACCACTAAAATCAGGAGCACATCGGTATTTCACAATAAACATTTTGCGAAGTAGAATTGTAAAAAAGCCATAAGTACTAATACAAAAAAAAAAAATACAGAAGTATTTAAGAATAGTAAAATAGTATTCTTAAATAAATTATTTAAAATTTATGTAATTAAAAATTAATGTAAAAATAGACAATGTGTTTGGAGAGAAGAAGTAACTAAATTTTATTGGAGAGATGAAACTTGTGTGCTTCTATCTCTATTTATGTTGATAAAGAGAAAAAATATTTGTTTTTATCAAAGTAATTAGTATTAATGTAAGAAAAAAATATTAGAAATACTGAATATCAAATTAAGATATTTTACTTCCGTAGAGCTACGTCATTTCTGTCCCTAATTACCAGTTTGATTTCTTCTTGATCATAGATACAGTAATTTATGTAGATCTATCAATCCCATGTCATCGATGAAAGGTTTTTGATGACAAAATAAATTTTTGCCATCAGCCATTAGAGGGGATTGAAACTCAGTAAAAATAATGGAATAGAAACATCGCGAATCTTGATGAATATTCTAGATGGCGAAATTTGCAAGGCATTTGATTGTTTGAATATTTTATTACAGCGAGTAGAATAACTTTCCAGAAATAAATTTTATTCCACATATCTTTGTGTATCTAGTATATTTCGCTATTTATGTAAAAGTTAATTTTCATAATCAGTTATTTCATGATCTAAATACTTCTGTTATATTCCATGGAATTTTTTTTTTTTTATTTAATTTTTTTAAAGATTCCATAATACTACGTAATGTGGAACTTTCAGAATTCTTTTAAATATAGTCACTAGAGGCGTAGGTAAAGGCAGTTAGTTTTAATACATATAGAAAAAGTAATTTAAATGAAAGGAGTACTAAAACTTAATAAAACATATTTTTAATTATTTTATTTGAAAAATCACATTAGATTTACTCGATGCTGCTTTAATTTTATGTTGAAATTAAACTAATGATAAAATCTCGAGTTTAAAATATTTGTATTTTTAGCATTTTCTAACAAAATTCAAAAGATTTTGAGATAAAGCAAGTGTTGAAAACAAAGTAAAGGCAATTAATGTTTTAACAGACAGAAATAGTAAATAGAAATGATAAAATTCTTTGAATTTCGTTATTTAAATAATGAATTTAAAACTGTATCTAGAGTTTTTTATTTACCTTCAGTACATAAATGTTTCATAAATTATATTTACTAAAACGTCCGTGAGTATTCCAATGCTATAAAAACTGCTTCTGATACGATTGCTGTCAAAACCTCCCTCTTATGGCGTTTTTCTCTGAGAGAAGAGGAAGCACCTTTTGAAAGCACCTTTTGACCCGTGATAACCAATCTATGACTTATTACTATATCTATGATCTGTATTATATGAACGCTTCCACTTTTCATCTGGAAATTTACAAAGCTATTTCTGGAGTACCATGTCTAGTAAATCTCAGGAACTAAAAGATACATCTCTCAAAGCTAGTATATTTTACTTACGGGGTTTGAACCAAGGACGCGCGCGTCGGTGTTTTTGCAGATTTCTCCAAAAAGTGCATGAATAATGTCTATGGCAATCTTAAATGAACCCTTTTCGAAGGCAAACGACCCAGCTTTAGGACTCTAGCTCAAAAATCAACCTTATCTCCTACACAACCATTATCTAATGATAACTAAAGACATAAAGATTACACTGTAGAGAATAAGTGTTTGCCATATTCTCAATTGTAGATCTTAAGTCCTAGATCTTAAATATGAACTTAAATACTTAATTGCTTAATTAGCTAGTAATTAGAAGAGCTCCAGACAAAGTTAACAAATAAATAACAAAGTTTATTTAGCATTCAATATCAAGGAGGACGTTGAGCTAACTCAATTTAAATAAATGACTTCAGGAACTAACTTTAACAAGACATAAAATAAGAAGTTGTTTTATCTCACCAATGCTGATCTTTTTGACGACTGCTCTCGGCTACTACTAACTATTCTCACTTTAGAGTGTCGGCCGGATTCCCGATACACGACAGACTCTTTTCTTAATTTACACCACAATACTATACCTCTATACCATCACTTCGCGCACACCATAATCCGGTGCAACTCAGTATCACCACCAACTCCAACGCGCTATAACTCTTTACTCCACACTAATCAGCTATCAATTCATACCCCTAGCAATTCACTATCCTTCATTTTATACTACATTCAACAACTTCCTTTCATTTCATTTCACTCAGAACCTTTTAAAATCACTTCTAATTCATCTAAAACTGAGATCCTAATTATTTCACTGCAGCCTCATGCCGAACTAACTCGACCAAGACTTTCGCCGAGTCATTGGCGACGAAGTAATTTAACCGTCCCAACTTTTGGTGACGGTCTATAGTCTCGACCTCACAACACTTACAGATTTTCTTACAGAGAGACTGCTAAAATTCAACATTCAGAACTGTATTGATCAGGCAGATTTGTACACATGTACATTACAGTCATTTGCAAAAGTTTAACACCATCCATAGAAAAATCAAATTTAGTGGAATTCCGCAAAAATAACATACATATTTCACTTATAATAGAACAAAATAGACTGTACATGGTTATTTACTGTAATTATAGCACGTGCAGAAAATTGCTGCACACTTGACTCATTCGAAAATAAGACCCTCTTCCACAGCTCCAATTCTGATAGTGCCTGGCGAAAGTCAGTCGTTACTTTTTCATACTTGGAGTAATTCGAGGTTTCCTTGCATGTTTATGGGATGATAAACAAAAAGCGTTTGCCAAACGTCTTGAATTAGCACTCAAACTGGCGTTGGTGCCTTTTGCAGTCAGAGAATGTCTAATCGTATTGCAGGAGGTGCTTGGATCTCGTAAGACCATCCTTCTTATCACATGATCATCACGTGCACTCGTTTTTCTAGGGCGACCGCTTCTCTTAAGGTCCACAAATTTTCCTGAAATTTTAAATTTACTAAAATCTTCATGCACAGCTCTCTTGCTCAGATTTACCCTCGAGTTTATCTGGCGTTCAGGAAATCCAATTTTATGCAGGGTCAATATTTCTGACCCTTTTGTAACAGTAACTGAAGGTTTTTTTACCCATTACAATACACAACAGCACTGTCTACGACAAAATCCAATAAACAGCTGGCGATAAACGTGCCGGCCACCTTCATTTATAGCACTAAAATGCGTCTAATGCAATCAGCACATAAGATGACGCAATAATCTTCGCAAATGATGCATTATGTTAAAATACTGAAAATCGGCTACTAGTCTTAAAGTTTTACAAATGACTGTACATTTTATATATTAATACTTCATTGACTCTGAAACTGGGTAAAAAAAAATTCTAATCAAAAACCCTATATTTTTAAAAACACAAAACCATATTTTTGGGTTGAATTAAATATAAATAACATTTTTAGGAGAAAAAATGTAAACTCGACTGTAATGTCGAAGTAGCAATTTACAAATTAATTTATCTTGAACTCTTGCATAATTTAATTTTCGCCTATAAAGGTTTCTGATAATTATTTAGGCCTAGAACAGCTGTTTCGTGTTTTTGTGATTTATCCCATTTCGTTATAGCGTTTTTATTATCCATCATTTAATTGATGAATTGGAATAATAGAAACATTATATGGGAAAAAAATAGACATAGCAAAATGTATACAACTGTTTGGTAACAATAATCAGTATGCGTAATTAAAATACAGAGTAAGACTGACCGTAAAAAGGACAAAACAGCAGTATAAAAATATAAATGAAAATGAAAATGAAATATATATGTTTTTTTTTTTTTTTTTTTTGCTTTATATGAGGTAGTTATATATTTTGTAATATAAATGGTCCCAGACAGCACATCGCTTCCCCAGGATATCTTCAAGATGTCTTCTGGATGAAAAGACATCCCAGAAACGTCCTTAAGATGTACTGTGGATAAGTTAAGCCTAACTATGCTGTTAGGGGTTACGTGCCAATTCCGGACATAGTCAAAGTCCCTCTTTGTAAAAGGTTAAAGTGTTGAAAAATTCCCATTTGCGCGACCAGAAATTACAGGAATGGGCGTGCAGGTGATTTCGTCCTTTTTGACTTGATAATCTGAGAACGCCCGTAACTCTCTTCCGCGGCAATCCCTACCACGGACGTAAAAACAAAAAAGAAAAAAATCAATGGACACCCCTACCTCGCTGTGAATGAATCTGAGATCGCACGTAACTCGGTTCTGCGACAATCACTACCACGTACGTAAAAACCGAAAAAACATCACTGGACACCCCTACGGTGCTGTGCATGAATCTAAAAATGCTGGTAACTCGTTTTCGCAGCAATGAGTATCACGCACGTATATACGTTCGCACACACAAAAAAAAAAAAAAAAAAAAAAAAAAAAATCACTGGACATCTCTACGTTGTTGTGTATGAATCTGAGAACGCATGTAACTCGTACTATTCTTGTATTTTTACTTTATTCGCGCAAATGGGAATTTTTCAAATTACGTAAAACTAGTAAATTTATCGCCAAAATTCAACTTAGTTACATTTCCAGGGAGTGGGCCAAGTATAAAATAATCCTTTTAAGACAAATTCCTTCAACATTTTAATTCCTTACAGAGAGGGACTTTGACTATGTCCGAAATTGGCACGTCGGAATCGTCACGTCACCATACAAATACACAAATGCTACATTATTATTTTTTCTTATCTATATTCAATGCGATAGATAGTTTTTTTTTGTTTGTTTGTTTCTTACATTTGCAAAATATAAGGTAGAATTATATATTCACTATTTACTCACATTCGCATTTTCCTATTTTCAATAGAATAAAATATAAAATTGCTATTAAAAAAAGAGAACAATAAAAAATAGATTAATATTCTTAAGATTTTTTTTTTCTGAAATATTACACAAAAAATATCAATAATCCAGTTGTACGAGCCACAATGAAATTTATTTTTCTGTGTGTCTACACAGAAAAATAAATTTCATACACAGAAGACCTACATAAATAAATATATTCCAATTTCAAATATTGAACAAATATTTTTTTAAGCAATGTTATTCGAAAAATCTTCAGAAAATTTAGAAATTATAGGAAGCATTGTCATTTTGTATATCCTTTCTGTACACTTAAAAAATTTAAGATGGAATTATTTATTTACTGTTCATTTATGTTTTTATTATCCTATTTTAGAAAGGATGAAAAAGAATATTTCAAATAAAAAGGAGAAAAATTACAAATAGAAATAGTATTCCTAAAGTTTTTTTTCTTCCCTGATTTTTTCTTCATTAATCAATTAAAACATATAGAAAAAAATTACATTCACAGAAGACCTACTTAAATAAATATATCAAAATTTCAAATATCGAAATATATTTTTTTATTTTTGTTTTTCTATATTTGAGCAAAGAGCTTATAAAACGAATAATAATTATTTACTATTCTATAGTGCAATATCCAAACTTTCAATTTATATATGAAAAATAAATAAATTAATTATAATTTTTTTTAACGATCCTGAAGACGTGGAGATAAAATCAGAACATTTTGTCATAGCATATTCCGTAAGCCCACTAGAAATTGTTTTTATCGTTTTATTAAAAGGATTACACACATTTTTTAATTTTTTCGTAAAAGTTTTGTGAGAAATTAAATTCTTTTATAAGATGTTGTATATTCATGATTTTCTGTATTTTTTTTTTTTTTTTTTTTTTTTTTTTTTTTTATTATTATTATTTATTTAATTTTTAAAATACACCTGAAATTGGAATTTTTATTTTTATCACAATTTAAAAATAATCTTTTTACCAAAATAAATTAATTGAAAATTTTAAGCGCATTTTAATTACCGTTGGAATAATATTTTTAAAGAATATGTGTGTATCTGTGTGTTGCATAAAATTATTAATAAGGATAAACAACATTCACAAAAGACCTAATTAATTAAGGATATGTTCTGACATTGAGAATAATTTTCTTCAACACGATTTTTTCCTAATATCTATCAAAGAGCTTACAAAAAATGAATAATGATTCTCTCCTTTTTAATGGCATAATATTCACAGATTAATTGAACTACACTAATATATATATATATATATATATATATATAAAACAATTGACAGGAAAATTTATAAATATATAAGTTTTACAGATTAGAAAAACCAGTAGGAGAAACTTCTCGTTCACCCCTACACTGAGGGGCCTCCTTGATGAAGATCTCAGTGTTTTTTGGGGTTTAATTTCATTCATTTGTTTATATATTTCTGCATTTATATATATATATATATATATATATATATACATATACATATAAAGTTTTTAATAAATAACTAAATTAAATTCTAAAACTCTTTAGGAATTTTTTTCGAAAAAATAATGGAAAAGGCAGTATATATTCGCATAGCATATTACTACATTTAAAAAAATTTTCTTCTTTATTGAAAAGTTTAAACAACGCTTTTAATCCTTTTACAAAGAGCTTTAAAATTAAGTTCTTCTGTGAGATGTACATGATATCTTATCAATAACAAAAAACTTTACCTAAAATCTATTATTTTTCAAAACATAACAGATATCCCTTATCTTATTTAGAATATTTCAAAATATCCTCATAGACTCCAGAAACTCTAAGTTACAATTTAGTTTTTATTTTCATTTTCATTTTGCTTATTTAATTTTTTGAACTGTTATATATTGTATAAAAATTATTTTTTGACTATTTATTCGCATTTGCATTACATCATTTAATTTACGATTGCGCTAGTAAAGAAATTTCATCATGGATAATTGTATAATATATCATAAATATCTTAAAAGGGGGGGGGGTGTTTTTATTATTCCTCAAAAATCTGAAAGTAAATCATTAAATCATATAGAATAATGAATAGCATTTACGCAAAATCTATTTAAATATATATATATATTATATTTTTAAATATTAAGATTATATATATATATTAAAAGATAATTTTTCTATATTTTAAGAAAGAGCATATACAAATAAATAAATCACATCTAATTGAATCTATAGTCAAAAAAATTCTCAAATACTTAATATATATATATATATATATATATATATATATATATATATATATAAGTCTAATTAATACGTAAAATTTTAAAAAGAAAATGTGGTATAGATTTAACAAGAATAAACAAGAATTATTTTATGTATTGTGAATAAAAAAAGTATATTGCTTTGATTTTATGAACTATATTTTTACCAAGGGTTTGATATATATTATGCATGATAATATCAACTGAGATTAGTATCGTTTCTTCCACACAAATGTACAAAATACACTATACAAAATGCATGGCAGGTTGAAAAATTTATAGGTAAATTTATAACTCAGAGAGGATAAGTTTTTATTTGAAAAATAGATATAGAAATGTAAATGAGACATAAAAACAGAACAGCTAATAGATACATGAAATGAGTAAATGCCAAATAACAGACTTCTAAAAAAATAAATTATGAAAATCTGAGGATGTGCAATTACCTGAATCTCAAAATAAATAAAGAAAATAAATAAAGAAAGAAAGAAAAGAAAGAAAGAAAGAAAGAAAGAAAAGAAAGAAGTAAAGAAATAAAAAATAAAGAAAGAACTCGTCGAGTTAGCGTGGTAAATGTGTTTGATTTTCCTTCCTGCTCGAGGTGAAGGTAACGTGTTGTTGGCTTTCTATAAAAAAAATCATAAGCACCTGCAAACCGCATGAATATGCGCCCCCATGGTATGAATATATACCCTCCTATGCCATGAAGTAATCTATGGATGTGGCCTTGCCTAATTGTACCTCTGCGTACTTGCATATATATATGATATGAAAGTATTCAGGCTAGATCCTTTAGAAGCAATTTGTGATATACTTACAATGAGCAAAAAATATATACCGCTTTCATCTATAGTGAATATGTGGTCAGTTTCTAAATCCATTTACTGAAAACATAGATTTCCGAGCTATGCGTATAAGGCACGTCAATAAGCTGGATAGACAAAATGATCGAGAATTTTGAGTCTATACGATTCTAGATGGTGAAACAATATTCTGAATATTCTGAATCATGTGTATTGCGAGAAATGCTTGCTTGATTTTCTAGAACTGGGTCATACACCAAGATTATAGTTGCTAAAACTCGCCTCTTGTATTCACATTTATTTTCGGAGATTGTTAAATACGTTTGACCTCGATAATATATGTTAACGCTCGAGAATTCTAATAGGGGATTGTAGAACTCACTACCAAAGGGGGCTAGAATATATAAGGATGACATGGAACTACTTTTACTAGAGCTACAAACTAGATTCTAGATGTCAGTTACAGAATTTTTTCTCATTGTATTTAGATGACACTTTTCAAACACTTTTTCTCATTTATTGAAATTTTATTTTTTCCGACTGAGTGAAAATAATGCCTGGACCGGGAATCGAACCCCGGATCTTTGACTTACAAGGTCAAGGCTCTACAAATTGAGCTATCCAGGCCGACAACCGGTGGACATTACTCACTCAGACAACCTTTAGGCAGAAACATTTGGTCTATCATGTAGATAGCTCAACAGAAATAAGCCGCAGGTAAAGGAAAACACCATTAAACAATGGGATCTGGGGTTCGACTCCCGGTCCAGGCATTATTTTCACTCAGTCGGAAAAATAAATTTCAATTGTATTTCTTTCTCTCATTGTCTTAAGAGATATGTTTCAATAAATAATCATTATTTTACTTAAGTATGATTATCTAAAATAAGTTTAATTAATTAATAATAAAACAGTTCGTCTAAAATCAATGATTTTACACTTTATTTTGAATAAATTAGGTTTAAAATATACATACATTCATTTATAATTACATGTGTATGTATATATGTATTACTTATCATTACATGTGTGCTTTTTGGGATTTTTGCTTGTGTTTGATTCTTTATAAAACCTTACGTTTAATTCTTGTTAATACTTTAAGATTAAAATTACTTAATTTAGGTTTAACATTATTAAGATGAACTAAATAAAAATAAAAATAATTAATTAAATGGTGCCACAAATTCACTTAATTCATTAAATTAAAACTTCTTCTATAACTAATAATCCTAATCGCGTTTGCTTGTTCAAACCTGAACTAATTTAACTGACTTATTATTCTTTATCTAGCTACACGTTACATAGCGCTGACTCACTGCTGTATTAATTTTTGCTTTCATCAATTCCTTTTCCAAAATGATTTTAAAGTTCATTGATTTATGAAAAAGTTTAATTTTAACTAACTTATTGAAAGATTACACGGTGAATTTTATCGTTAATGAAAATGCTCAGATGTTAATTATTTATCTATTAATCTATGTTTGCACAGCTTTTATTTTTTAATTTCATTAATCTGATGGCAAATTCCTATTCTCCATGTTGTTTGAAAGTTTTACATATGGTTACTCTGATTTTTTCTAATTTTCTTTCTGGTTTCCTTGATGATTTGATTTAATATTTTATTTCATTTCTCATTCAAAACGGTTTTGCTGCACGATCGAGGAGTGAACGATATATATTTGATATTGTTAGCTATATTGTTTTATAAAATCGTTGCAGCTTTCACAGCTTTATGAATTACATGCTTCCTGATGAGATAATACTTCTATTTTTAAGCATTGTTTTCCCAATTATTAATCCATTTTTTATTTCAGTTATTATTTCTGTGATTCTTTAATTATTTTATGTTTAATGCTCCGTCATTATGTTTAATGCTCCTTTTTTACTCAAGTGGGCGTAAGTAATTTATACTGTTTTTGTCTTTTATTGTATCTTAACATGTATCGCAACATTTTTGCGCTAGTTTTATCAATGTGTTACAATCAGTTTTGTTTTTGTTGTGTTGGTTTTGACATGTATCTATTAATTGCTAAATAATTAAGGTTAAAATATCTATCATTTATATATATATATATATATATATATATATATATATATATATCCAACAAGTATAATACTTCCAGAAAAATAAATTTCAATAAACTCTCAAAAGAAATGTCATAAAAAAATAATTTAAATTCTAGTAATTTTTAGCAAAAATTCTCGAAAAACAAAAATAGAGCATCACATTTCCTCATAGCGTTTTAACAGAACAAAAAATTTGTTTGTACTTTTTTATTGAAAGGGATATACACCACTTACCATTCCTTTAAAAAACTTTTAAATATTAAGTTTTTCTATCAGATACTGCATATTATATCATAATATATTATGTATACTATAAAGCGATATCCAAAAACTTTAATTTTATAAACCATAGCCAAATTATTTCTAATGTTATTAGAAAAACCCTTGGAAATTTCAATAGGATTGTTTTTTTGTTTGCTGTTACTTTACACTTTAAAAATCTATTTTAAAATTATTTGCTCACTATTTTTTCTCATTTATATTATCTCATTTTAGCAAGAATAGTGTTCCCAATTGAGATATTACTAATAAAAAAAGGAAAAGATAACAGTGAAAAATAGCTTAATATTTCCAAACTTTTATTCTTCAAACATATATAAGTAATCCAATAAAGCGTTGAGAACGATAAATTACATCTAGTAAAGACCTGCTTAAATAAACAGATTATCAATTATTGAAAATAAATTTATTAAAGAATATTTTTTTTAATATAACAAAGAACATATAAAAATAAATAATATATCTTTTCTGCTTTATATATTGAAAAAATATCCAATTTCTATAAACTCGGGAAAAAAAAAAAAAAAAAAGGTCTTAAGAATTACATAAACTAAATTCCAGCGTTTCTTATCAAGAGTTTTTGAGAAATAAAAAGGAAGACATTACATAATCTTATAACATATTACAAACAACGAAATATTTGTTTGCGAGCAGTTTTTAATCTCTTTCGAAAAGTTTTTAAGAGAATGGTAGGGTTTATAAATTGCTATTATAAATCCCCATCTTATAAATATTTGCAAATATATGCAATGAAATATTGTTTTATGGCAATTTATATAAGGTTATTAACATTTCGCAAAAACTATTTAAAATTAATAAAATGAAATTCGAAATTTTAAATTTTTAGAATTTTTTTAAATACTCCGTGCTAACTAATTTTTATCTATATTCATCTATTTTTATTTTCTTTTCATTTAATATTATTATATTTCAACAACATATTTCTAATATATTTTGAAATCACTTTACGGATTAATGATAAGTGAATTTAAAAAAAAATATTTTATGTTTTTCAATACAGTAATTTAAAACAAATTTTTAGCATCTAAATATTAAATAAGAATTAGAATAATAATTTCTCAACAAATCGAGAGTATTACCAAATAAGTCTCGAATATAATACTTCTCAAAATATTTAAAAATTTGGATTTTTTTATTTTTTATTATTTATTTTGTTATTTATTTTTTATAAATTTTAATATTCTTAAGATTTATTAATTTCAGAGAGTATGTATGTAACTTTTATAACTCTAATGCTGTATTCACCAATAATTTCAATTACCGGTTGAACAAAAAAGCGTATAAAGTCATCATGAAAGTTTTCAGCAAAATTAAACGCGATGTTTCTGCCATCTAGCGGCATTATTATTTTTATATATTTTAGATGAAAATGACTGATCAATGATTATATGAAATCTTCCAAGCTAGTCGGTAGAAGCAGCATGCCAAATTTTGTTGAAAAATTGTCCTCTGTCTTTAGACGCTTTTCACGTTTCTGCATTGAACCGTAAATTGAAGTCAATGGCAAATAAAGCCGTTAGACAAAATATTACAAAAAAAAAAATGTTTATAACGTTTAACATTTCCATAAATTAAGCTCTTCTATTAGATGATCTTAAAATAATAATTTAGTTGTGTTTCTAATACAATAATTCTCCAGATTTTCTACTAATTATTATGATATAATTGAACAAATAATTTTTATTTGTATAATAATTAAAGATAATCTTAGTACCAAAATATATTAACTAAAAGTTAACATATTATTTGTAACTTTGAAAAATTATTTTTCAAGGAATAATGTGAATTATAGCCATGTCCATATAAGATCCTTTTATACGAATACATTTAATAAATAATAAAAGTTTTCTATGTATAGTTTTATAGTAAATTACTTACATGGGATATAATTTTTATAATAATAATTATTTTAAAATTATTCGTAAAGTAAATCTGTGTAACGTAATTGGTTTTATGAGCATCTAAATCAATTTTATGATGCAAAAATCAAGCAAATATCAACCTTAACTTGATTTTAAAACTGAAAATTAAAGACAATTATATACATTTAAGATTAATATAGCATTATCAACTTTTATCCACTTTATTTCTTTAACTGCGTAAGTTTTAATCTATATCATTTTCAAAAATAGAATATTCGAGAGATTTCTTTTTTTTTTTTTTCTTAATATCAAAATCAATGTCATTCGCAAACATTAACAGTTACGTATTCTGCATATCAAATGATCCATTATTTATTGAGAGCCTTACTTAAGCATACCATAACTGTCCATTCCTGACGCCCCTACTGCTTTCCTAATTGAAACAAAGGAACTATTTTCTGTAGTTTATTCGCCAGAAAATCGGATATAATAAAAAGCTTTTGAGTCGAAAAATAGGGAGATATTGACACAGGAAACTTATATATTATCAAAATAAATGTAATGAATATTTCAATATACAGAATGTGGAATAAAATGCAACCAAAATAGAAAATGTCTGTCACTTTAGTACAGAAAAAATATGTTTTCTGGAACTAGAGAAAATTAAATTAAAATTATATCTGAATCTGTCCAACGATTTTTTTTTGTGTGTGTGTGTGTGTGTGTGTGTGACCAGATAAAATCTCTAACCATTAATTAATACAGATTTAATTCAGTGGTTACATATTTTTTTCTGTTTCTGTATAGAAAGAATAAGAATCAAAGCAATATTGAGAAAAGCAGAACACATTGTACTCCGGTAGCTGAGAGGTAATCATACGTTTATAAGCACGGTGGATTCTTGTTTGGTCTCTGAATGGTTAATTTGAAGAGACTTAATTAATGCGAAGATTTTTTTTAATACGGAAAATCTCTACATTGTTTTGTTATTAAAAACATCTTTCTCAACATCTTTTTCGTACAGTATACAGGATATTTTTTGGCAGCTTAGCTGCCAGGAATTGTAGGTACTACAAAGGAATTGTTGGCAATACAAAGTTTCCATAAAATTATAATAAAATTATAATTTATTATTAGTATTATTATTTAATTTTAATTTATTATAATTTAATTTTAATATTAATTATTATAATAAAATTATAATTTCATATTTTTTTAATTGTAATTTTTCTTACCTTTTTAACCCTCTAACTGCCCCGAGCGTATATATACGATTTGGGAAATACGTTCCTTTGTATTGTACCACTAAAAGTGAAACTACTGACATGGTTTGCCAATGCAATAAAATAAATTTGAATGAGATCTTAACAGTGTTTTTGAAAGATTTGCGCATTTAAGAGTTGAAAGAGGAGAGTGGCACTTTGAAGCGAATCTCGTAAATTTTCGCCGGCCGGTAAGGGGTTAGTAAAAAAAACGCATTTAGAATTATTATGTTTTAGAATTATTATGTTTGTAATAATAATAATAATAATAATAATAATAATAATAATAATAATAATAATGAAATATGATAATGTTAGCACTAGTTTTACTAATATTACGAATATACGTTTTAAAGAAAATAGGTGTTATAACTAGTTTCACATTCAAAAATAATAATAATAACCTGAAATATGTAATAACATAATAATAATAATAATAGTAATAATAAATAACTGATTTTTCTTTATTTATGTATATAGAGAATTCACATAATAAGTGTCAAAATAGGTTGCCTCTTCGGTATATATCAGAAATTGCAAAAATCTAAGGCTATTAATCTAAATCCTTAAACTCTCTACATACATAAAAAGAATTAATAAATTAATATTGCATAACTTCTAAATTCGTACTGAAAATAATTTGTAAATTTCCCCTGTAAACTTTATTTACTGAAAGGCGCTTTATCACGAGAAAACCGGAAAATTGAAAGAATTTTAAAGGCAAATACATCTCAGTAAATGTATTTCTCTTTCCTTGCAGTTGAACTCTTACATATTTATTAAAATCTAGTTATCTGGATCCGAGATTAAATATTAATTGTAAGTTTACTAGCCAATAAAGTAAAAAGTCTTAACAAATTCTTTCAGCCTAAGTATAAAAACGAAAATACTAAAACACAGTTTTGCACTTTGGTAGATAAGCTTTTCAACATTTAAGTGTTCCTTAATAAATCTATAATCCTTTAGGATCCGAGACAAAGCCTCGATTGATAGCCATATGACCCGCTTTGGCCTTTTCGGCTGTTTTACGAAAGATAACTGGACGTTTATGCGACCAGGAGGCTATTGAGGACAAGACTGCATTAGTGTTACAATATAGAATATTTAGTTAAACAACTTGAGTCATCATTTCCTTAAAGAAAGTTCCGTGAATACATCATTCATATATATATGTGTGTATGTGTGTGTGTATATACAAAGAGAGAGAAAGAGAGAGAGAGAATAAATGTATATATTATAGATTATTTAAAAACACACATTAGAATATTTATATAAAAATTAATTGTATCTAGATTTTAATAAAATGTAAAAATAAATTTATGCTTTTAATAACTTCCTTCATGATTTTTTAATCTAGAATGATTTTGTTTAAATGTTAACAATAATCTTACATTAGATTTTTTTTTTTTCAGTCACATGCTTTATCCATTTTGGTATTATTAAATTCTATACTTCATTTTTTTTCCCCATTTAGTTTTTTTTTTTTTTTTTTTTTTTTTCCCACATCCTTTTTAGTTTTGATATTAAACTTCAGGCATAAAAATTTAGTAGCAGTATCCACTTAAATTTACAGAAAACCTTTACTTGCTCTCCCAATTCGTCCCGGATGAAGTTACAAATTCTGTAAGCTTCCAATAGTTTGATTTCGTCAAATTTTACTCTTTTTCAATCTTTTCATATTTTGGTAATTTCGTCTATTTTAATCTCCTCCATCTGTAAATTTCCTTCCCCCCACACACACACGAATATACATACAGTGAATCCTCCATAATCCGTAATTCTATAATCCGGCAGCACCCATAAACCGGCACAAATGACTTTTATTGTTTTTTTTTTTTTTTTTTTCCCTCCTCTGATACCTTTTTTTCCCCAAACCTCCGCTCGTAAATTTATGTAGTATTACTCAACTTGTTGCTTGCATGTTTGCCATTTTATGGATCGTTAATAAAGTTTACGGATGTTCACTTTATTCTATTGAATTACGGACTAGCGTGAATTTTTTATTAATTAATCAGGATGATAACAAAAATTCCGAAAAAAAAAAAAAAAAAAAAAAAAAAAAAACGAAATTTTTGTTTCGTAATGGCAAATACAAAAATTATTAATAAAATAGATCGCTCCTATTCCTGATACCGAAAGTCAAAATATAGACGTCCACAGAAAATCTCATTAATAGTTTTTAGAAGGACTTGTATGATTTTATCAGCGATAACCTAGTAATGACCGTGCAATTGTTAATCAGTAAACGACAAACTGAAAAACAAAAAAGAATGAAACAAATGAAATTGAGTGACATATTTCACAGAATGCAACATTGTCAAATTCCTGATTTTATTTGTTATTAAGCCAGCTTTAATATCAATTTATTATTATTATTATTATTATTTGTACAGAAATAAGCGATCTGTATTACTGTTTTATAATTTTTATTTTAAAAATTTTAATTTATTTTAAAAACTTTAATTTATTTCAAATGTTGTTTTAATTATTTTCGTTTTTGATAAGGGTTTGCGTCACTTTTTAAAACTATTTTTTTTAATATATTTTTTTTAAATGCTGTGACTGATATATGATTGCGATATACAGTAATTCGGCAATGTCTATTTCCCGGCGATTCGGCATTATCGATGCTTTAATGAATATACACTCTGGTACAACAAAAATATATGCACCTAGAAAAAAATGAGCCTCAGCTACAAAAATTGACATGAGGTTAGTAATCGAGTAGATAAACAAATGCTCTTCTGTTTAAATGATCTTCTCGCACGTTAGTAGCCTGGTAACGTCCGAAACCACTGCGACGGCTGTCTCTGTGTTCTCTGAGCCATTGTTTCCAATATCTGGCAACTACCATATCGTTTCGATTAATGTAATGGCAACTCTTCGAGACAACTGCTCATACTAAACACGAATACGTCTAAAAGTCATCATTAGTTACTGTACTGTGTATCTAAGTAATCGGTCAGATTCAAATTTCGCGTCAGTGGGCGCAACAGGCCCTTTTAAATGCTACTCACAGAGCAGTTCATAGACGCTTTACATACTTTCACATTGCTCACTGGCGCTGCAAGTTAGAACATTTGCATAACTCGGAGAAGAACATCTGAATGCCGAGTTTTATCGTGGAGTCTCAGTTATTTCTGGGTGCATATATATCGGTGACGTATCGTGAGTGACGTTTCGGGATAGGTTCGTACGGGCGGGAAACTAGAAACAACTCATTAGCATGAAAATATTGTTTGACGGTTGAAATGTCGTGCGTATCTACGTTGTTCCTCGAAATAGATGAATTAATGTATAAGATGCTTAAATATCCATTTTAATGTACTGTTTCTAGCTACTCAAGTAAATGTCATTAACGAGACGCGAAATGCGATTGATACATACACATACACACACACACACACACATATGCCGTACCCCTCTTCCCCCATCGCTTTTCATTGAACATCGCTTGTTTCATATATAGCATGCAGGCTATATCGAAATAGGCGACAATTTGTACGTCATTTATTTATTTTAAAGCATTCGCCTTTGTAAATATAAATACTTATTTGTACTGTATGCAATCGGACACTGATAATTTAGAAGTGGAAATAGTAAACTTTCCAAAACATTGGCAAATATTTAAAACAATTTTTGGAAGAGTGGAAGTGGGGCAATAGTTTTCTAAAATTTTCAAGTTAACTGAATGCTGATTAACCGAGAATTTACTGTATTTATTTATTTATTTATTTATTTAATGATCAAATTGTGAAATCTTTAAATAAAATGGTTACAAATTAATGAAACCAGTTTGAAATGTCCAGCTTATAATAAGTAATCATGCAGTACTGAAACAAGTCCTTTTCTAGATAAATGAAAGTTTTCTAACACAAAGTAATATAGTAGTAGATGTAACTGCAAAGGTAACTGTATCTACAAATTTAAATCGGAAAATATGTAAGCGTTCTGAGAACTTTTCAAAATGAAATATGAATAAGCTAACTCTACTACTTTACACAGTAAAGTATTTTCTAGTACTAATTATAAGAACATCATATAAATATAGGCAGTCCAAACAGAAAAATTAAATTATATGTATCATCTTATAAAAAAATATCTTTTAAGCAGGATTTTTTATGGTGTTTTTTTTAAATCAATTTCATGTCAATAAATTTCTGATTTAAATCCTTAGCAGTTAAAATCTGTTTTTTTAATAATGATAATAAATTGCTAAAATTATTAATTAAATCTTCGGGGTAGATTATAACTTAATTTGTTTACTATTTTTGTTATCTGAATTTTTATTTAAAATCTCAAAGAGTAAATGGAAAATGGAAAACTAAAGATTGCAACCGCAAAGATGTTATTGTAAAAATAATCCCTGTATGTTATTAAAATTATCTTTGTCATTTTAATGTTTAATTAAATGAAAAAAGAGTTTAAATATTAATTAAATTTTCTCATCTTCGAAAAGATGGTGACATAAAATAAATCAAGAAAATAACAGGAAAAATAATTAAATACCTAAATCAAAGTATTATACAGCTTAAATATAATGTTTGAACTATTTAAAATATCTTTTCATCCTCCGAAACCTTTGCAAAAGTTCTTTTCTTTTCTTTTTTTCTTTTTTTCATTTTACGAAGTATTTTCTTTAGTAAAATACTTTTGTTTTCAATTATCATCTTTACTATTTTTTTAAAAGCAAAATAAAAGTTGCTTAAAATATGACATTAAAAAAAAAAAAAAAAAAAAAAAAAAAAAAAAAAACTTGTGAAATTTTAGCATATGGTGGGCGTATCAAAAGTAGTTATTCGTGGAAATGGCTTTAAAAGATCACAATCGGAAAAAAAAAAAAAAAAAAAAAGTTCGGATATTAAAGATTATTACGCATGCATGTGTTAAGTTGTAATTTTTAACGTACATAAATGTTGATAAAAAATTTAATATTTCATCAAAAACTAATCTATTTTGAAAAATCAAAATTCCGGTGCAGCATCAGTTTATAATTTCACTTCTATAAATACAAAAGAGGATATTATTTTTATAACACTCGATTCGATAATAACATAGTAAATGTCATTTTAGCATAATTTATACCAGCCAATTTATGAAGCTGTTTTAAGCTATTTATAATTTTAGTTATGAATATAATGTATAATAAATAAATAAATAAATCTGACAATTTGTAAGAAGTATTTATTTTATGTATCTAAGTTTATCACTAGTGCTTCTTTTCTTTTCTTTTTTTTTTTTAAATCTTTTTTATACACTATTTTAATTTAATTTATTTTATTTTTTTCTTACTTCATAATTTCAAAATGCCTTTAATTATAGCGTATATATATAAAAAAAAAAACTTAGGACGACAAATTTACAGTAATTGTATAATACAAGTAATCAAAAATTAGTTGATAAGTTAACCATTTATACATTAATGATTTTTCTTAAACTCTACCCTAAATGATATAAATATCTTTACGGTCTCATTTTAATACCCAGAAAAATATTTTCATTTGGCTTTTGAAGTATTCTTCGACCACATTTGATGAAACCCTGGAAGCATCTGCGCAAGCGCTAACTCAACGAGTCTAAAGGCTGAAATAGGGATGACAGTGAACTGACTCGGAGAAAATGAGCAATAACAGAGCTGGATATTTTCCAAATTTCAAGCTGGCATCCCTCCAACATTTTTGACGCATCCTCACACTAGTTTTAGGGTATGTGGCTGCACTGTACAATATGAACGAAAAGTCCCTGACACTTTAATAGAAACCAAGTAAGTGTAGGACTAGTGTGACGTTTTTGCTTCGATGCCTTTTATAGTAAAAAATTTGGTAAAAGTAGTAATTAAAAAATAGTTCCAAAATATTGCAACATTCACACTCTGTTTTGTATATGTAGCGTTTCTTATATTTTGCAGCCATGGTCATGCGCTTCCCCTTTGACTGGCATTAGTCTATTGAAGAAACAAATCACTCATGTAACAAAGTCATTTCAAAAATCAACGCTTGAGAGCTCAGGGATTGAATTGTATTACCAACTGGATGTATTTCAAGCTAAAAACGTCGCAAATATTCAAATAGTTTAGTAAATGTCAGAAAATGAAAGGTCATCAAATATTTCTTAGTTGGAATTTTTAATTTTTTAATTAATTATTTTATTTATTGTTATTTTTTATTGTTATTGTTATTGTTATTTTGTTTTTTTTTTCTTTAGAATCTCTGACCAAAAAAAAGCATTTATTATGATTATTATTATTATTATTATTATTATAGAAAATTAATGTATGTTCTTCTTTAAATCAGAAAATGCAAAGTATTTTTGACAAAAAGTAGTTTTTTGCAGAACTACCGGTGATCAAATATGTGATATCCCGACAACTTATCTCCCTACAAAGCACCCAAGGTTTAAGTTTTAAAAAAAATACAATCTGACACTAATTTTATTGTTTAAAGTGTTTGAGATAAATATCTACATAAAAATAATTATTAAAATTATGTAAAATATTGTTTGGAAAATGGTTTTCCAAACTTATGCCGTTAAAACAGTTTTACTGTCTGCCTTATGAGAGTATAAAAACCACATTCATATTTTATTATCTTTTGATAAATCGGAAGTTTTATCATCCGACTGAAAAATATTAAATTTACTTACCTCGTACTCTCAGAATTCATCATAAAGGTTATTATGACATAGAAAAACAATTGTAATGAAAGCGAAATTACACGAAGTAAAAAATGATTTCGATTTCAATTCTAGAAGGGAAAATCTCATTTTGAAAATTGTAAAGAAAGTAGGACTAGTTGCCCTATTTTTTATTGATATTCAAAAATACAAAAAATAATTGCGGAATTTAAAGAGACGTGTTAATAGCGACAAATTCTATTTGATCGATGATATTTTTCACTACGTCGCATGGTATGCGACACTGAACGTGTGAGATGCGACGCCCACCGAGAGGAGGTTAATTTCTTGCTTTACGAGGTTTCTCTTGCTGTATTTTAGGTTACTGTACTTATGAGCAAAATTTAGAGCTTTATATATATATATATACAAAACTTTTCATCATATGAAGCACTGCAGTACAATCCGCCCTCTCCTAAGTCCATTACTTAAAGTTTAAGATTTGCCAATGACCTATAACGCACCTTGTACTATCGATGAAATGTCACACATCCGATATATATATTACAAATTATGGATATGTCAATATTTTAATTTATTCCGAAGCATTTTTAGGCCCTCTTTTAATGCGCACCATTTTATTTATAGAATATTTTTCTCCGATATACAGCAACGATAAAATAAGATAAAATTACTTTTAAGAAAAAAGCGGTACTAAATAAAGGCGGTGCTAAGAATGTTCTGGGATAAACTGAAATGTCAGTATCTCTGCAATTTATATCAAAAGATAAACCTCTACAAATTTGCATTTAGGTAAATAAAACATATTGTAAAAACAAAAGCAAATAAAATTATTTCAAATTATTTTGCTCTGAAATATAATATAGTGGTATATTAATCTGAATATTCTGTTTTTTTTTTTCTACCGCAAAAATAGGTTACACTTTACATTTTTTTTTTTTTTTTTTGTGTGTGTGTGTGTTTTCTATAGATATTTATGTAATGTCACTAACTTCCTTTTTTAAACCTTAACAGATATAAACTGTGTATATATATATTATCACATAGAAGTCGTGAAGAGTCGAAGTGAACACACGAAGTTAAGTAACAAACTTGTAACACAGCTACACTCGGCTGAGAACATACACAAACTGAGGAACAAGTCGCTTATATACAATATTCGAATATTCCAGAATACAAGATTAGCATACATTAGAATATTCTAGAAGCTGCTAGAATAGGAAATTAAATATGCAAAGATAATCATAAGAATTAATTTTTAGAGTCTTTCAATTTACTTGCCCCCGGCTGGAATCGAACTGAGGCCGTCTGGGTGACAGTCCAGAGACATACCTCTACGCCACGCCGGCTGTAAAGAGAGCTCACTTTGTGGTATTGCCCTCCTTTCAAAGAACACCGTCTCGCTGTTTTAGGACTTCTGGGTTGAAGCTGTAGTCCTCGAACGCGTCATGGGTCCCTTGTATGTACCGTTCGTTTTAGGAGGATCAACAACATCCTGTTTTTTTGTGTTCTGAATCTGCTTGTCCGGATCATGGTAAGGTTTCATACGTAGTACATGGACAACGTCTCTTAGTTTTCTTCTTCGCGAGGCAGGGTCAAAATCTTGCACCTCATAGGTGACGTCGGATAAACGACGTAAAACCTGATATGGTCCGAAATACCTTCTTAAAAGCTTTTCGGAGAGGCCGACTTTCCGGACTGGAGTATACACCCATACGAGATCTCCAGGAGCATAAGAAACCACTCGGTGTCTCGTAACGTCGACGGTCTTTATCTTGGGCTTTCAGAGTTCGCACTCGGGCTAGCTGCCTTGATTCTTCAGCTCTGACAATCATCTTGGCGGGGTGATCGTCGTCGATATCATCAGGGAAAAATGGTAACATTGTGTCCAGCGTCGTTTCAGCCTCACGTCCGTGAAGTAAATAAAAAGGCGTGAAACCCGTCGTTTCCTGTTTAGCGGTGTTGTAAGCAAAGGTTACAAATGGTAGAATTTCATCCCAATTCTTCTGTTCTGTATCCACGTACATGGACAACATGTCAGCCAAAGTTTTATTAAACCGCTCCGTCAGTCCATTTGTTTGAGGGTGATATGCTGTCGTCATCCGATGATCGATATTACACAATTCGACGAGAGCGGAAACAAGTTTGGATTGGAAGACAGCTCCACGGTCTGTGATAATTACTCGGGGAGCTCCATGCCTTAAGAGAATTTCTTCGAGCAAGAACTTCGCTACTTCTTCGGCTTCAGCGGTCGGTAAGGCTTTCGTTGCTGCATATCTCGTTAAGTAATCCGTGCAGACTATGTTCCATTTGTTCCCACGAGTAGATCTTGGAAATCTTCCTAGAAGATCGACCCCAATGCAATGGAAAGGTGCTATAGCTGGAGGAATGGAAACTAAGCGTCCAGGAGGTCGTTGAGGAACGGATTATCTCCTCTGGCATTCTCGACAGTGCATCACATATCGAACAACATTTCTGTACATCCCAGGCCAGTAAAACCTTTTGCGGATTCTGCCATAAGTTTTTGCAAAACCAAGATGTCCTGCGGTGGGAGCGTCGTGGAAATGTCTCAGTATGTCCACTTGTAGATGTTTAGGAATGACTGGCAGCCACGTTTTTCCATCAGGGTCAAAATTCTTTCTACATAGTACTCCGTCTATTAATTCAAAATCTCTTTTATCCGCGTTGGAGCGGTTATTCGAAAGAATAATTTTTGCGAGATCTGGGTCTTTCTTCTGTTCAATCGCAAGGTTCATACTCGTAGTCACAGCTAGAAATTTGTTTGACGTCTCAGTTTCTTCGTCCACTGGATTTCTCGAGAGTGCGTCAGCGTCCCTGTGCTTCTTACCGGTTTTATATGTCACTGAAAAATCATGTTCTTGAAGTCGAAGGGCCCATCTTGCCAGTCTTCCTGAAGGATCTTTTAGACTCATAAGCCAGCATAGTGAATTATGATCTGTAACAACAGTAAAATGTTTTCCGAATAGATACGGCCGGAATTTATTGATAGCCCATACAATGGCAAGGCATTCCCGTTCTGTGGTGGAATAATTCTTTTCGGCTTTTGCCAAGGTTCTTGAGGCGTAAGCTATAACTTTTTCGGCATTGTTCTGAATTTGGACGAGGACTGCCCCAATACCATACCCACTGGCATCTGTATGAATTTCTGTAGGGGCGTTTTCGTCGTACATTCCTAATACTGGATCAGAAGTGAGGGCTGACTTCAGACTTTTGAAGGATTCGGCCTCTTCAGGACCCCAATGAAACTTCGCATCACCTTTTAGAAGCAACTGCAAGGGTTCTGCGAGATAACAAAATCCCTTAATAAATCTTCGGAAGTATGAGCAAAGTCCAAGAAAGCTTCGTATATCATGTACATTCTTCGGAGTTGGAAAATTGCTTACGGCTTTCACTTTGTCGGGATCTGGACGGACGCCATTACTAGAAACAAGATGACCTAGTATTTTTACTTCTTTGGCCGCAAATAGACACTTCTTTGGGTTGAGTATAAGACCAGCTTCCTGAAGACATTTCCTGAAGACTTCCTGAAGTCGGGTGAGATGGTCTTCAAAAGTTTCTGAAAATACTAGGATGTCGTCTAAATAGCAAAGACACACTGTCCATTTTAAATGGCGTAGCAAATTGTCCATCATTTTTTCGAAGGTCGCAGGGGCATTGCAGAGTCCAAACGACATGACTTTGAACTCATATAAGCCTTCGGGGGTTATGAATGCCGTCTTCTCCCGATCCGCCTCTTCTACTTCTATCTGCCAATAGCCAGAACAGAGGTCCATGGAAGAAAAGAACTTGGCGCCTTTCAAACAGTCTAGCGTTTCGTCTATACGAGGTAGAGGATATACATCTTTTTTCGTGATCTTATTGAGCTTCCGGTAATCAACGCAAAAACGCCAGCTTCCATCTTTTTTCCTAACGAGCACCACGGGTGATGACCAGGGACTTGCAGGTGGCTGGATGATACCTTTATCAAGCATTTTCTGAACTTCCTCACGAATTACGCCTCTTTCGGTCGATGATACTCGGTAGGCACGTTGGCTGATTGGAGTATGATCACCTGTATTAATCCTGTGTTTCACATTAGTCCGTGAGGCTGTCGACTTGTCAGTCTTTTTAAAAATTCCGGAAAACTCTCGAAGCAGTTCGGCTAGCTCGGCTTTTTGTTCGTAGCTCAACTCGGGAGACAAAATCCGGGAGCAGTCCATCGGGGAGTTTGACGTGTCTCGTGTATCCAGGCCATCAGTCGTATCGGCAATCGCACATAAATGTCCTTCATTCAGGGGTTCGGCTAGGCCCAAGCACATTCCTTTCGGAATAACTTGGTTCCTGGACTGGAGGTTGGCGACCCAGATTTCACTTTGCCCGTTATGGTATAAGGATAGCATGGATGGTATAGCGAAATTCTTCTCGACGAGCAGATGTTTATTGCCATCTATGACGACATTTACGTCTCTTCGTACTTGGCATCTTGAAACTACTATTTTAGTTAAAGATTGGGGCTTGAGAGTGTAGTCTCTTATGGCGTCCAACTTTTAGGCATCCATCGCTGCGAGGTCTTGGCAAACGTCCTCTAAAAAGAGTTCACTCTGTCCACAGTCTATCACGGCTTTGGAAGCTTCTAAAAAGTCCCATCCAAGGATGATGTCATGACTACAATGCGGCAAAACAATGAATTCAAAGGGCAACTCTCTGCTATTTATGAGAATACGTAAAACACATTTTCCCATCGGCCGGACAAAATTTCCATCGGCGACTTTGAGCATAACGTTCTTGGCTTCAGAAAACAGAACCTTCTTTAGAGATCGACAGAAAATGAGGCTCCAGAATCCACTAAGGCTCGTACCGGCTTTTTATCCACGATTACGTCTAGTTGGTTACCAGTCATCTTTGCGGCCGACGGAGGATTTTGATTACATGCGGCCTCACCTCCTTGGAAGGTCGCTCCGTTTAGTTTTCCTCATTATTGCGGCTTGAAGATCAACTTGATCCACGATATGGCGACGGTGATCTGAAACGGCGTGTTGGAGATCGGCCTCTAGTTGGACTAGGAGTTGAACGGCGAGTGAAGCTTGGTCGGTGAAGTTCTTCTTCTGCGTCAATTTCATCGGGGTTCTGTCGGCGGCGTCGATAACTGTCGAAAATAGCCTTTCTCTCTCGGCAATAACGCACAATATGTCCAGGACGTCCACAGTGGAAGCAGACTGGTCTGTTGTCAGCTGTTCTCCAAAGGTCAGTTTTTCTCGGCTGCGTGGGTGATCTCTGGATAGGAACTCTGGATTCCCTGGTTGCAGTGGCATATGTTGGTCGTCGTGGAGTTTTGGTTAGTGTTGCTGAAACGGGGGCTAGAGCCCTTTGAACTTCGTCTTGGACTATTTCTTCTAGGAATGGCGAACATGACTCTGAAGGTTCTTTCGTCTGGTTGATCAGTCGATGGATTTCCTCCTGTACGATCTGGCGGACAAGGGATACCAAATCTGGTTCCTCCTCCATGGCTGCTACTGGTACGACGTTCGGAAGCCTCTCGAATCTTTGTCGTCCAACCCTCTTCTGCTTCATATCCTCGATGTAGTTGCACCATTTAATGAAATCAGTTGTGGTGCTGATTTCTTTCATCAGCAGGGTCTGATAAATGTCCTCTGCAATGCCTTTCATTAGGTGAGACACTTTTTCGACTTCGGACATTGAAGGATCAATTTCCTGGCACAGACCTAAGACACTCTGTATATAGGACAGTGTACTCTCTCCTGACCGCTGTGCTCTGTACTTCAATTGTTCTTCAGCCTTCCTGGTATACTTTTGTCTGTCGCCGAAAAGGCCACTTAATTCCTTCTTGAACACCTCCCAGGAATTCCGAGTATCTTCATTGTTTACGTACCATTGCTTTGCCGTACCATCAAGGAAGAAATACACATTGGCTAAGCACATCATGTCATCCCATTTGTTAAATTTAGCCACTCGATCGTATTCTTTAAGCCATTTCAGAGGGTCTTCTCCAGGCACTCCTCGGAAGGTCGATGGGATCCTTGGTTGATGGTAGGTAGGAGTCAATACGACGGGCTTGGTCTCTTCTGGCACTTTGGTTTCTGGCATTTTCGTTTTCTTCTTTTTGCTCTCTAGAAAATATAGTCCGTACTCGGGAGATTGTCCTCTTAAACGGAGACTTCTACGAAGATTGTCACTGTTATCCACGTTTGCAAAGTTTATTTACCCGGCGCCTCCACCAAAATGTCACATAGAAGTTGTGAAGAGTCGAAGTGAACACACGAAACAAACGTAGTTTATTAGTAGAACAAACTTGTAACACAGCTACACTCGGCTGAGAACATACACAAACTGAGGAACAAGTCGCTTATATACAATATTCGAATATTCCAGAATACAAGATTAGCATAAATTAGAATATTCTAGAAGCTGCTAGAATAGGAAAATAAATATGCAAAGATAATCATAAGAATTAAGAAATACTTTTTAGAGTCTTTCAATTTACTTGCCCCCGGCTGGAATCGAACTGAGGCCGTCTGGGTGACAGTCCAGAGACATACCTCTACGCCACGCCGGCTGTAAAGAGAGCTGACTTTGTGGCATTGCCCTCCTTTCAAAGAATACCGTCTCGCTGTTTTAGGACTTCTGGGTTGAAGCTCTAGTCCTCGAACGCGTCATGGGTCCCTTGTATGTACCGTTCGTTTTAGGAGGATCAACAACATCCTTTTTTTTTGTGTTCTGAATCTGCTTGTCCGGATCATGGTAGGGTTTAAAGAGAGCTGACTTTGTGGCAATATTTAATACTAATACAAAATGGTTATAATTATTTAATCTTCGGAGTATATTACTATTTTGTTTTGTTTAATATTTTATTATCTAAATTTTCATTTAAAACCCACAAAAAGTTTAGTGTTAAATAAAAATCAAAGACAAAATCAGAAAATGTGTGATTGTAATACTAATCCTCACACGTTATTAAAATATTCTACATCATTTTCATGTTAAAGTAAATTAAAGAAGAATAAAATTATAATTTAAATTTTCTCTGCTTTGAAAATAATAGCGACGAAAAATTAATCAACAACAAACTAATTAAATGTCTAAATAAAAGAACTTTACTGCTTAAGTAAAATATTTGAACAGTTTGAAATAAATGTTTTTCGTCCAAAACATTTTTAAAAGCTGTTTTCTTATTTAAATATATTTTTTTTTCTTTTTCATTTTATTAAATTATTTCCTTGCGTAAAATACTTATGTTTCAACAACATCATGTTTTTCTTTTTTTTCTTTCTTTGAAAAGCAAACTAAACGTTGCATAATATATGATAACTTTTTTTAATTTTAACTTGTGGTGGCGTATCAAAAGAAAAACCTTTAACTAGTTCTACATGTAAATGGTTTTAAAAAGTCGCAATTATTAAAGAAAAAAAAAAAAATTTTGTTTTAAAAATTAGCATATTAGTCAATATATATATATATATATATATATATATATATATATATATATTACGTTGTAATTTTGAATCTACAATAATAAAAGGTGTCTCGCAGTCTGTCTGAGCATCTATACGTTCCACAGAACGTAGAAGTACAAAAATTGACATATTGGTGCTCAGAAGCCTTCCCAAGGGGA
This sequence comes from Salticus scenicus, assembly GCA_963930645.1. Classification (NCBI taxonomy): domain Eukaryota; kingdom Metazoa; phylum Arthropoda; class Arachnida; order Araneae; family Salticidae; genus Salticus; species Salticus scenicus. The sequence goes on from OZ005655.1 coordinate 228,428,930, forward strand.
TAATGAAAAAATAATTTAAAAATTTTAATTAGTTGCGGAGATATTAATTAAAACGTCGGTCTATATCTAATAAAAAAGCAATCTCAATGACTGAGAAATCACCGCAATTGCAGAAAAGTAGATATTTTAACGGAGTTAAAAGCAGAAAAAGTGGAAAATAAATTAGAAATATTAGTCCGATTGTTACCAATTTGGTACAAAATGAAAGGGGCGATTGTTCTGAATCTAGCAGTCTAAACGGCTTATCGATACAACAATTAGATTTTTTTTTAAATAGCTAAAGTATGAAATTTAGATAGAAACATCCATTTTAAGCTGCCAGACGATTGTCTGCCATTGAAAAGGAAATGTTTGCAAACAATTAAGATGAGATGGATGTTTTGTAGTGGGGGGGGGATTTTAATTTTCAAACTTTCACTCACGTATACAGAAATTAATATTCGGGATAGAAAACATCTTATAAAGCTACAGTTCAATTTTCACGAAAATAATTGAATAAACAAAAAAGTTAAATTTTTATTGGGAATTATATTTTTTTACGACTCACGTGACCAAAAGACAATGTAAGATTAATTTTGCTTTTATATTTTGCAGTATATTAAATTGAGATATGGCGTTGAAATTTCGTAATATTTGGTTTTAACTCCCGATAATTCGGATACGGATATTTTTGAAAATGTAAAATTATTAGGAGGAGATTTAGGGGGAGGAGGGGAAGGAGCAAAAAGGTAAAAAATTAGTTACAACGTTTAAAATTGATATTTTTAGGTTTTAAGGCCTGATAAATCGATTGTGGATATTTTCGAAAGAAGTAAAATTTTTAAGATGGGTGGAAAGAGGAGGGGTGGGGGGGGGAGCGAAGAGGCAAAATGTAAAAATGAAGTTAGAGAGTTGAAAATTAATATTATCTGAGAAACCGATTGCGGATATTTTCGGAATTACACAAATTTTCGAGAAAACCACGGAACATTCAGACACAAATCTTTTTATAACAATGTTTGTATTACTTTTGTACCTTAGCTTCTATTTAACATAATTTGAAAAGCAATATATCACTTAAAAACTTATTTGAGTTGAATTTAAGAGTAGATGTCGCAAATGTGTCACCAGACAGCGCTTTAATATTTAAAAATTTTAAAATCTCCAATTCCAATTATGATTAAATTGCTTATAATACATTATTCTAAAGATATTTTAAAGTACATTTACTGTGGACTTTAAAACTAATCTAAGCCGTTAAATTTCCGTACGGGAGTTTCAGAGAAAACAACGGAAAACCCAGAACGCCTTTATTCTTTTATATTTTGCAGAGTTTCGAATTCCGATATTCCATTCACATTTCGTACTAAGGATTTTCAACGGTATTTTGCCTAGAATTACGCAAGTTACGCAGAAAATGACGAAAAAGTCAGACATAAATCTTTATTTAGCAGTGTTTATATTACTTTTGCATCTAAACTTCCAATTAACATAATTTCAAAACTAGTATGTCATTTTAAAACTTATTTGAATATTGAAGAGTAGACGTCGCAAGTCTCCGTCGCCAGATGGCTCTTTAATTTTAAAAATTTCAATATCTCCAATTCTAATTATGTTTAAATTACTTATATAGGGTAGATTAGATCGTAGCCACCACTGGGTTGGGGGTTTGCACGATCATGATTGTCAAGGGTCGTTTTCACAGTAAACGAACAGATTATTTCACGTCATGAAAAGTAAAGGGGCAACACAGTCGCCACAGGGCAGATATTTGCAACAGTTAGAATTTTCAAAGGTATTATTTGCACTATGAGCGAACAAGATATAATATGTTCTAAAACGGGAAGAAAGCGCAACAGGCGCCATCGAGCGGGAGTGTAATACTGTGAGATTTTTCAAGGATCGCGAACCAGTTGTTCGCCGAAGGCGGCTAGTGTATAAATATATATATGTAAAAATTTCATGATTTATCTAAAATTCATGTATTCCATGAAAATTAAAATGTATGTACAGCATCAATGCAAGAATTTCGTATAGAAGAGGATATTATTTCTGTATCAATTGATGGTGTAATAAAATTATGAAGTCAATTTAACAGAAATGTTCAACTGCAAATTTTTGAAGCTCTATTGAACTATTTGTAGTTTGAGTTCTAATTATAATACAAAGAAATACAAATCGTCAAATTTGTAGGATTCATAATATATATATATATATCTTTTTTTTTTTTTTTTTTTTTTTTATCTGTAGGAATGTTCTTTTATATACCACGCACAGGGCGATTACAGTTAAAGTTACGATTTTAAAACGTTCTAACATTAAAACTACCGGTGAGAAAGACTTAATATTTTACCAGAACAATTGTGAGGTAAAGGAATTTTATTTGGCGAAGAAAATAAATCATTTTAAAATGTGTCGATAGATGGCACTGTCAAGGTAATTTTAAAAAAAATGCCTAAATGGATTCATTAAACCAAAGAATGTTGTTAACCGAAAGGTAACAATATACTCCAGGGTTTAAAGGACACATTAATTAGCAAAAAGACAAGAATACGTGTTTACAGGGAAACGGTGATAGAGATAAGAGAAAAGAATTACGGATGATTACGGATGATCATTTTACGGATGATTAACGGCATCTTTTGAAGCTATATTTTTACTTTCGCTAAACAAAATTCTATCTCACGATTGTTCTGGTAAAATATAAATTCATTCTGACCAGTAAATTTAAAGTTCCAGTGGTTTGAGATCGCGTTGATTATAATCACCATGCATCTAAAAACTACATAGAAAGAAAAACATAAGGCATAAAGAGAAAATAGTACTTAGCAAATTTTAATTCATGAGATAAATACTATGTATAAATTTCGGATTTTTTTTTTTTTTTTTTTTTTTTTTAATTCTTCATTGAAAAATAATTATCTTTAAAATCTTATTTAATTATATATATAAAAAAAAAAAAAACTTTTAACTCAAATTATTAAATAGAGTGAGTACAAAATGTCCAATTTTGATACAAAACAAAGTAGTTGTCATACAAGAGTTCAGTTTTTACAACATGTTTCTCACAGTGAAAAGTTTCATATAAGCAATTAAAAAATAGTTCAAAAAATTTTCCCCAGATGGCGCGACTTGAGACTCTGTCAAGTTCCTAGGATAAAAGCGTTTGTGTATATAGAGTAGTTTTACTATGGCCTCCTCTATGTCCCTTTTGCATTTCTTGTTGTAGAACTAGCTGAAAGACAATGTCGCTTACTCTCCCCGTGACTGACATTAATGCATGTAGACGTGAATGACACGTGTAATCCAATGTCTTCCAAAATCAATGATTGTGAACTTGTAGATCGAATTGAATTGCTATACAGACGCTTCTCAAACTATAAACAGCACAAATATTTGGAAAATGTAGTACGTATCAGAAAATAATACTTAATTGCTTGCCTACTGAGCATTTTTTATGTTTTTTCAGTTGTTTTTATACAGAACGAAACCTAGGAGAAATTTTTCGAACTGATTTTTTCATTTGCTTAAACGAAAATTTTTATTGTAATACTCATTGTAGTACAAATCGTATTCTCGTAAGTCTATTATTTAATTTGATGTTAGAGCTTAAAATACTTTATCTACCAATACGTATACGGACACTTTCGAATATAGACATTTTGTGAAATATCTAAACAAAATTCTTTACGAATTATCATGAAACTTTGGGAGTATAAAGAACATGTTAAACCTCATATATTTCAGTAAAAATTTTGTCCTGAAAAAGAATAACAGAACCAGTAAAAAATTAAGCATTAATAACACTGTTTTGGATCACCCTGCAAAAATTAATGTTTGAAACGTGTTTTAGCTACAGCATGTGATTATGAGGACGTTTCTAACCAGTAGATCTGCAGATCAGGAGCCTCAACGTCCTATTTACATCACGTATTATTTAACAGATCATTTTTATTTATTCCTTATTGTATTATATATATATATATATGTATATATATATGTATTGATTTGAATGACATACTACATAAACAAAAACGTTTCTCAGGGAAACTAATGTTCCCATCAATCCCCCCCCCCCGATATTTTTCTCTTTCCATAACTATCTGTATATATATGTGTATATATGTATTTCTAATAACTGATAATCTTGTATTAATTCCCTGTAATTCACAAATACTTGTACCAAATTTCATGCAAAATGATTACATAACATGTCGGAATCATTTTGTGTAACCTGTAATTTAATTTCCAATTCTATGCTCACGCTTTTACACAGAAAAAAAATGTTTTTAAAATTCTGATATAATTTTATTATACTTAATAGGGTGTAACCATGTTAAAATACATTTTTAAGAAATACCGACTGCAGAAATTAATAGTACGAAATTCTTTTATGTTTCCCAGAGAATGATCAACAGTAATTATATACATTAAAAAATGATACCTCTTTTTAATTAATTATACCTTTTTAATATTTCAATCTAATTTGACATTATTTGGATGATCACAGTACGTCATCGGAATTCTTTTGTGTGGTCCCGTAAATAAATTATTTTGTCTATGCGTATCCTTTTTTTTACAGTAAACATGTTTTTAAGCATCTTTATAATGTATGGTAATTCCATTGTGTTCAATGCAGCATAGACGCGTTAAAGTGCGCTTGAATAAAAATTTTTCTATAGGCAATAATGTCATGAAATTCTTTAGTGTGTCTCTGTAAACGAGCCAAAAACATTGTATGCATCAGTAAAAAGTATTCAGCGTATTCTACGTTCAGTTAAAACTTGTATACGATTTATTATTTTTTTTTAAATAATTAATAAATGCTAACGATATTGATTTAATATTTGGGGTAGACTCTTATTTGGTTTTATTTATAATTTTTTAGACTGTATTTTCATTTAAAAACCACAAAAAAAATCAATATTAAATGGAAAAATAAAGTCTACAAATTCAAAGTATTATTGTAATAATAATCCGTATATATTACTGAAAATTGCTTCCACATTTTAATGTTTAAGAAAAATGAAAAATAATAAAATATATCTCTATTAATTAAATTTTCTCTACTTCCAGACGGTAAAGACAAAAAATAATGAACAACTGACTGCCTAAACCAAGGTATTTTACAACTTAAATGAAATGTTTGAAAAGTTTGAAATAATTTTTTGTCGTCCAAACAATTTCCAAAGCTCTTTTCATAAATTTCTTTAGAACTTCATTTTATCAGATTATTTTCTCGCGTAAAATACTTGTTCTTTCAAATATTATCCTTTTTGTTTAAAAGCAAATTAAAAATAGATTACTGCACGATAATTTTATAAATAACTTTTGAAATTTTAACTTGTGGTGGGCGTATCAAACGAAATACCTTTAACTATTCAAGCATATAAATGAGTTTAAAAGGTCACATTTACGCAAAAGCATGTATGTTAGAAAATTTTTACTCATTATGTATTTTTTTTATGTAAACAGCTTTAATGTACGTAAATGTATAAACATTGTTTTTATATTTTATACAAAACTGATATATTTAGGTAAAAAACATATATTATTTCACAGAATAGATTATTTTTCTACTTGATTTTGTGATAACATTATAAATATGAATTTCAAATTAAGATTCGTTAATTAATTTATGGAATACAGCTACTCAAGTTTCAATTTTAATTACGTATAGTGTAATAAATATCTTGTAAATTTGTAAATCTTTTTTTTTTATATACAAATGTTCTTGTTTATTTTTGAATAAATGGATTTTTTATACATATATATTAAATATTAAGAACAATTCCATTCTTTTAAAATGCATTTAATTGCAGCATATTAAAGGGGGAAAAAATAAGATGAAAAGTTTACTGTAACTGTGCAATAGTACATGTTAACCCGAAGAACACCGGTACCTTAACCCGAATTACACGGTTTCAATCTACACGATTTTCGAGTAATTCACTTGAAAAACAGTAATATACATATATTATTTGATATAAAATTATTTCCAAATATGTCCTTTCTTTGATAAAAAAGAGAGTTATGATCAAAGGCAAAATTATTCAGAATTATCTGATAATTATAACTCTTATCACGAAATTTGTAAAATAGTTCCTAGATGACTGCAGTGTTGGGGATTAGATGGCATGGTAATGTAATTTTAATTGAAAAAGTGATACCTTGTTTGATTTTTTTTTTTCTTTTATTTCCTTAATAAAAATTTAAGAAAAGACGTTTTTCTCAAAACTAATTAAATAATTAATTTGAATTACGTAATTGATTTCTTAGAAATGTTTACCAATATGAATTCCAAAAATAAAAATTTTTAGTTTTAAATTGAAAAAAAAAAAAAAAAAAAAAAAAAAAAATAGAATTAAATCAAATAAAACGTAACTTTTCTTTTACACTTGAAACAGAATCCCGTTTTTCGTAGTGTCGAACAAAACGGTTTCAAGGAACACGGAATCGATTAATCGTGTTCTTCGGGGCTTATCTGTAACTAGGGAGGGTTCATTTATAATAGAATGAAGTATACATAAAAAATGAACTATAAATTTGTGATATTTCTCTAAATCTACCCTGAATAATAATAATAATAATAATAAAATGCTTATAATCTCATTTTAATACTTAGAAAAATATTTTCATGCAGCATTTGAAATACCATTTCATCCAGTCTTATATGAGTCTTACTGTCCAATTATAACTTTTAAGGAGACAAAGGACAATGAAAAATTTTCAGAATCGATGTAATAAAAAAAATACAGTTAGTTATAATAAAATGTATGAAACTATATAATACGTTTAATACAATATCGTTCTACAGTTTCTGAAATATTATTTAAAGGCTTTTAAAGGTTTTTAAGCTTCCAATTTATTTTCCTTGGGTTCCGAATTTCGGAAATACCCAGTTATTTATAATGCGGCTTGCGAATTTGTTTTCATTCAGTCCTTATAAAAATTTGTATAAATATGAATCAGTGTTTTGTCCCAAAACGAGGCATTCATTTTGACCAAAAAAAAAAAAATATATTTTTTTTTTATTACGAACTTTCAAGTGAAATCACAAGACGAAAATTCATTAAACATTCAAATTTTACCATTTTTTGTTTGTAACTGATGCTATAATTGATAGATGAAAAATTAAATACCAAATATATAAATTCACATACAAGAAGCAAAAAAAAAAAAAAAAAAAAAAAAAAAATGAAAATTTAAATAATTTTGAATTTTTATGCAGGATTTTCAAATTTGGCATTATTTTGCATTAATTTCTCCCTTAAAAAGAACTTTCCATCTCCAAAATTACTTTTTACTTTCTTCTATATGTAATATAGAGAAAGTATTGGATTCGCGAAAATTTTCGACCTCCGTTTTTTGACGGATCTACACGTTTTGGGATGTCCTGAACACGAATTGATAGTTTTTAGAAAATGTCTGTCTGTGTGTCTGTCTGTCTGTCTGTCTGTCTGTCTGTGTGTCTGTCTGTATGTCTGTATCATTTTTTTGTGGACGCTGTATCTCACGAACCAATGAATGAAATTCAACCAAACTTGGTATTTAGTTGCACCCTGACATGAACTGGTGCCCATTAGATTTGGGGATCAATAGCTCAACAGGTGGCGCTGTGATCGCATTTTATAGGACAAAATTCCGTATAAATGGGCATAATGAGAGTTATTTTAAACTTGTGATTGTAAAATTAATATGAATTATTGATAATAGTAGTAGTTAACTAGGAAAAAAAATTTGTGCATGGGGGGGCATCGGTTCCCCCCCCTGGGGGGGAGGTACCCCCCCAGGGGGGTTAAATTTTGAAGATGGGTATCATTCGAAAGATCTCGTCAATACCTTTAAAACGAATGGTTGAACCATAAATCTGTGATAATTTAAAACAAAGTTATCGATTTTTTTTACTTTTAACAAAAAAAAAAAAAAAACTTAGAAAAAAAAATCGTATTTTTTTTTTTTTTTTTTTTTTTTAATATTGTTACTGATTGAATATGTATAGGAAAATATAGAAGAAAGTCTTGTGGTGGCCACAACATACTAGTTATCTTTTAAAATATGTTCTGTGGATTAAAAAAAAATATTCAATTACAAAATTTTTAATTCATATCAAAATTACACGAAAACTGGTATTCTGATTAAGGCTTTCTTTAATATAAAATCAATATTCTTAATTAATAAAGATAAAAAAAATTAAGAAAATTATCAAAGTAGCAAAATTTCCAATCATATTTAACGATCCGTAAGTTAATTTAGAATTTATATATTAACATAACTTAAATAAAAATGTTCCCGCACCTGCATTCTATAAAATGAATTAAAATCTTTACGAATATTAAATCTTTTCATTATTTTTAATGATAAATTAATTAAAAATTTCATATATTTTGAATGTTCCTCGATATTTTTAAATTCTTCAAACCAAGGAATTTCCGTATAATTAATTCATACCATAGAATCCAATTTTTAGAAAGATTTTAATAAAAGTTGTGTGTTAATATATAAATTTTAAATTAAATTATCTTATGGATTTTGAAAAAGATACTGAAATTTTTTTGCTACATTTAAAATCTACTATATATATATATATATACTAGCTGACCCGACAAACGTTGTTTTGTCATATAAATTATTTCTAGAGAATATTTTGCTAGAAAAAAATAACTAACTTATTGTAAGTGTGTAAGGATGTGGTATATAAGTGAAACTGGTATGGAGCGCTGTGAACGGTGACTGTGAATTTCGATTATAACGTAAAAGGCATAATTACCGAAATTTTCGCTACTTGCTTCTTGCTGCTTGGTACTTTCTACTTTCTACTTGTTATTTAAAACCTCCGCTGAATGTCGAACAGCACAAAATTTTATTTCATACGGCAAATATTTCAATTTATGAGAGAATCTCTGATAGCAACGAATTTCACATGAAAATTCCGTCTTTTTTGAATAAGCTGTAACAATCTGGACCGATTTGATGAAAATTTTTATCAAAAAGTTTTTACATTGTCTAACATCATTACATGTACATTTATCCCAATTCAATCAATCGATGCATGTGAGTATGTGTATAGTATGAGCGAAGTGAAATGTAGAGTTCGTATTAAATAAAAACTCAAACTCGTTTTAATTAAAGGTGAAAAAGTTGAAACTCAATTTATTTTATAGCAGGTATATTTTTTTAATTTACAAAAATTTATTTTACCATAATGCCATTGGATGTACAATATTTTTGGTTAATCCTTGAGGAGTATAAACAAACAAATTCGAAGGTTTTCCAACCCTGGAACACGCAACATATAATTGGCTGTGAGAAAAGCACGGATTTTCTAAATCTAAGCCACAAATTAGAATCCCTTTGGTGACTTTAAATATTTTAAGCCATTTTTGCGATGAATTGAAATGACTATCTCAATTGTGGAACTAAAGATCTTGGCGAGAAGCGACCGAGCTACTTCGGTGCCAAATTTCAAATTTTGCCAAAGGGATCCGATACTAAAGGTGTTCCATGCAAAAAATAAATAAATAAAATATCAGTGACATACACACGCACAAAAGTATGGGACCCCATTGGTGACTTTAAATATTTTAAGCCATTTTTGCGATGAATTGAAATGGCTAATCTCAATTGTGGAATTAAACATCTTGGCGAGAAGCGTCCGAGCTACTTCGGAGCCAAATTTTAAATTTTGCCAAAGGGATCCTATACTAAATAAATGTGTTCCATTCAAAAAATAAATAAATTAAATATAATAAATTAGCTACAAAAATAAATTTGTAGGTTAGGGTGGTTGTTAATCACCGCGCGTGTAAATTTGATAGAAAATTATATAAAATACTCACTCCAATTCCGCACTAAATTTGCAAAATATATAGTTTTTTTATGCACACTTCAAAACTCGCCAAACACTAATTACATCTTGATGTAATATTTCAATTAGGGCACAATTTTTTGTATAACAATAATAACACGAAGTTACAAAATATTTTCCTGAATTTGATCGCAGCACCAACTGTCGGGACAAACTGGAATTACAATAGGATATACGCAAGCGAAGTGTGACGTCACTGACCGTCAGTGGATGCAAGAAAAAGATTTCCTATGTTAATCTCCCATTGGATTTTTATAAAAAATTATTAAAAATCGAGGAAAATTATTTCTCGATTTTGATCCCCGTATTTGGGTATAGATATGTATTAGTTATCGTATGCATGTGTTACATTGAATTCTTTTGCTCTCAAATTGACAAAATTTTTATTTTAATTTTCAAAACTCTGTCTTCCTTGGCGTTTTTTGTATTTAGCGATCAAAAACGTAATACGAAAATATACATGCCAGATGTATATTTTCGTAATATGTATTGTACGAAACTGTTTCATAACCATTATTTTTGAAAGAAATTAAATATGTTCGCCAGATGATATGGCGATATTTTTTTTCCGCCAAAGATGACAGAGTTTTGAGATTAAAAATTCAAATTTTATCAATTTTACAGCAAAAACAACTCAATCTAACGCATGCACATGATAACTAATACATATCTATACCCAAATATGGGGATTAAAATCGGGAAATAATTTTCCTCGATATTTAGTAATTTTTTACAAAAAATCCAATGGGCGATTAACATAGGAAATATTTTTCTTGCATCCACGGACGGCCAGTGACGTCATCACTTCGCTTGCGTATTATTGAATATTCGATACTACGATCGTAGCGCAGTCTGCCGGATCCAATGTGAAGCATTCCAAAATCAACAACAATTTATAAGTGATAAATTAATTAAATAAATAATTTAAATTGGACTGAATTCTAAATCTAAACCATTCTCGAATCCACCTGAAGACACACAAAAAATTTCATTAAACTCGATCCAGCCCGTTTAGGAGGAGTTCAGTGACATACACACGCACAAAAGAAATATATATAAAAATATACATACAAAGGCACAGCTTTAGTATAGGGCTCCCCCGCCCTCTTGTCGACTTTAAATATTTTTGGCCATTTTTGCGATGAATTAACATGGCTATCTCAATTGCGTAACTGACGATCTTGGTGAAAAACGTCCGTACTACTTCGGCGCCAAATTTCAAATTTTTCTAAACTAAAGTTGTTCCATACAAAAACAAAAAAGAAAAACTGTTTTATGATATATACAAAATAAGAATAAAAAATTCTAATAAATTCGAAATTATTACTATTTACAATTAAGGTGAAAACATAAAAGAACCTTTATAAGTTACGTATAAAGTATCAATTAAAACGAAAAATTTCGTTTTACTGTAGAAAAGAAAAGTACTACTAAATTAAATAAAAATTTTTAGCAAATATCAAGTATCTCCATGAAAATATTTATTTACACGCGAATATTTTCATGGTATATTAATTTTTTTTTCTAATTGTTTATCACGCGAAATTAAAAATATTTTATTTCCGGAAAAAAATAAATAAACGTGCATTTTGTTTATTTTGGCATCAAATATATTTTTCTTTTTAATCATTTTAAAGTTAAAATGGAGTTTTTATTTAATATCTTTTGATCCAATTATCCGATTGAACTGAATTGTAAATCTAAACCATTCTCGAATCCACCTGAAGACACACAAAAAATTTCATTAAGCTCGGTCCAGCCGTTTAGGAGGAGTTCAGTGACATACACACGCACAAAAGAAATATATATATAAAGATATATATATATATATATATATATATATATATTTCTGTTTAATTAATTTAGAGTATTAATTTTATAAATTCATAGAAACTGAAACATGTCTTAAACATCATAACAGTTTTTGTGTAGCTTTAATAAAAATTAACATTTTCTTATCAGTTGAAACAAATACATATTTTACTTATACTAAAGCATTTAAAAAGTTATAAGAACCCTTAAACATTACAACTACTACCACAAGATGAAATTGCATAGACACACTTTTTAGTTCAATAAAACAAAAAAATATAAAATAATAAAAAGTGATCTTGCACATATAAATTTACTTTTTAACAAAAGTGAATATTTTTTTTTCAAAGTACAAAACTTCTGCGGATTACCGAAGTGGAGGAGCCATCCTTTTCATGCAGGATCAAAATAGTAAATAGTAATGGCATGTATCCAGTCCCAGACCATCGAAAATTGCACATTGTTTAGAATTAGTGTCACTCAAAAAAAAAAAAAAAAATAAAATAAAAAATAAAAAAAAAATAAACTAGTCAGTCTTCCAAATAATACTAATAATAATAATAACAACACAACTGACACACACACACGAACAAAAAAAAATAATTTTAAAAAAATTCGGTGAAGAACTTTTAATATACGTTTTACATATGGATTGATAGAAAATGTTTCTTAGTCTGTGAGACTAGATATTTCAGGATTTAAATCTCGGTACAAAAATGCAAAGTTTTCAAAATCTTACATAAATTTTAAGCATAAAAAAATTTTATTTTCTACTATTTCTCTTTTAACCCTGCAGTCGTAGCCTGGTTGGTCGAACGGCAAACTCGTAATTAAAAGTTTTGGGTTCGATACTCGAGCCTTCCGAAGATCGTCGTGTAAATTAATGGTGCTGATTGCACGTAACATCTGTCATGGCGACAATGTCCTCCCTTTTTTTCAAATTAATGACTCCGGGGGTCGAAATTGTGATGTCATTACACCTTACCAACCATAGAGGTGAATCTAACAGTGCGACTACAGTGCCTAGAACACAGTGTGGCAACTGCTTATAATAATAGAGCTTAAAATATTATGGTTTGAAAAATCAAGCAATCCCAGTTATCGATACGACCAAAATTCTGCTCTAGTCGTGAACATTGCATAAGAATTGATTAGTTTTTCCCACTTTTGTCTGACCAATTAAATGAATTAGATACATAGTAGCCAATAAATACATTAGTATCGGTTTTTTTAATTCGGTGCTGCAGTCAAAGCGGCAACGTTGCCGCTTTGACTGCAGCACTCGTGCTTACTTTATTCGCCTGATGAAGGGTCATGTGTTTTTTCGACCCGAAACAATTGTTGCGAGTTTATTGCATTTTATGGTGTTTATTCAAAGTTTGTAAGTAATAATTTTTACAACGCCAGTTTTGTGATGCTTGTTTATTGAAACAAAGAGTTAGGTTTATTATATCGGTATTTTATTTATTGCTTTGTAATATAAAAATTATCAGAAAAGTAAAATAAATAGCTAGTTATGGTATTCTACGAAACAATTTCGTTTACTTGTGAAGCACAAGTGGACATTGCACATAACACATTTATTATGTGTCCTATTTTCTATACGTTTTTTTTTTTTTTTTTTTTTCGTTCAGAAACACATTTGCTGCCCTGGACATACGTTTTATTTTGACATTCAGTAAAAAAAAAAATATCGATTCAATAATAATTCAACAATCGATAACGATTTTTGTAGAAGGGAAAAATATTTCCCTTGGACGTGAAAGGGTTAATACCCGCCTTTTTTTTCACACCAATACTTTTTTAGAGTAATTAGCCTTATTTAATCGTTACAACATTTGGAAAGAATAAGTCTAAAAATATAGTGGTGTGAGAAAAGGGGCGTTTTTTCAGGGGGCGTTAACAATTGTATGGTTATTAATGAGATGGTTGGCAAGTATGTATATATATATATATATATATATATATATATATAGGACATTTTCGACGTTGTTCTTCTCTTACCTTCCAACAGCACGTTTTCAATGTATCCTATTGCAAAATAAGTATTCATATTAAATATCTACGCAATTGATTATAAAATAATCTATTCAATTTATGAACGTTTCTAGGTAATCATACAGAATCATTGAATATATCATGGCATTATCGTTTATCATACTTAAAGAGGCTTATTGAATACTGTATCGTATTATGAAACATAGTATCATTTTGGATATTTGGATTGTTTCTAATAGTTAAAATAATTGATTACACAATCAAAATTCTGTAACAAAATTTTATATGACTTTACTATTTAAAATCATACAGAAGCTTATTGTTTTAAAATCTTTTATTAATTTTAGTCGAGATACGGAATTAGATTAATATTTTTAGAAGTATTATTCGTAGAAATATTCGTAGTTGCAAAAATAAATATTTCTTTAAAAGAGCACAGTTATATTTTGCAAGGATTTCTGAAAAAGAAAGTAAATATTTGTAACATATATATTTTTAATTACGTTCTTGTCCAATTTTGAGTTTAATTGAAAAATGTTTTTTTTTTATTTCTAACTTTTAAAATTAATTTTTGTAATATTAGACTTTCAAATATTCTTTCTTTTTAAGCACCAAATGCATAAATCTTTTCATAATAGTGATTGCCAATCTAACAATTTGTGTGGTGTGTTCCATTAAAAGTGTTCAATTGCTGATGGTTTTACTAGGAGTTCCTTGTGATAGTTTTTAGGCAGGGTATCCATAGGTTAGGACATTTAGGTTAGGGTATCAGTAATTTAATATACATTTTTCAGAAAAGGGACAAATTAAGAAGCAGAAGTAGTAAAATTAAAAACTTAAAGGAACAAAAGTAGCAAGATAATTAGTTGGAAACATATTATATATTAATCGTATGAATGGCTGCCAGAAGTTTGGTCTGGATATTAATTGAAACAAAATAAAAGATTAAATTTTCAAGCTGTAGCTAAGTGTCTGTTCAGGCTTTTAAAAATATCCTTAATTCTATTGATACTGTGTGCAATTTTTAATGTCGCAACGTTTTACAGAAAAATTTCTTTACATAAATAAATAAATAAATAAAAATAAAATAAAATAATAAGAGAAATTTTCATATTTTAAATAAAACATTCAATACTTTTTTTCTGTATTTGAATGTACTGTGATAAGCATCCTAAGTTTTAAATCGCGAATTTAGAAGAACAAAATGGTTTTCTAAAGGAAAGAACTAAAAAGCTTTTATATTCTACCTGTTCTTCCAGAGTTACATAGGGAGGCGTGCCACCGAAGCGAGAGAGCTGTTCTCTCTGTGGAGGATCAAATTTGTGATGGTCTTTCCCTGCACCTGTCAAATTTGCGATAGATGGAAGTTTGTCCCAGAGTTTCATCAATTGCCTACAGCGTAGCAATAGTGAGACGTAAAACTCATTTAATCATCCAACCTGCGTAACATGATAAATTACTACACTTTATTACTTGAAATTTTTAATGAGTAATTTGAAAGTGTGATCATAAGAATTAATTAAAAAATTATATATAGTGACACCAAAATTTTTTTTTCAATATCATTCAATATTTTTTTAATTCAAGTTTCATGCACTTACACTGTGATGCAATAATCCCATAAACGACGGTGTAATATATCAGCGCCACCTGTCAACCGATTGTACAGTCGGTAACAAAAGTGTCCGAACACTAGCAAAAATTTCTATGTAAAAAAGGTAGAGTTAATACTGTTTTGTTCAATAAATCCTTGTCGAATCATGTTCTTACACTGACTAAGAACAGGATTCGGCAAGGATTTATTTAACAAAACTGAATTAAGTGTACTTTTTTTATATAGGAATTTTTGCTAGTGTTCGGAAACTTTTGTTACCGACTGTACCTAAATGAAAATAAGAATCGGTTTGCATAACGGCAATCTTGCATATCTCATTTTTGTGTCATTATACATTAGAAAAAGTGAGATAATTCCTGTACATGCGAAAAATCACTGTATAACATCATCAAATGTGGAGGATATTCAGAAAAATTTCATATATGCACCAATTTATGTCAATATTAATCTATATATATAACACTAATGCACAAAATAATACACACTCACACATGCATGATATATACATATATATAAATATATATATTATTTTTATTTTGTGCATTAGTTCGCAGTCTAGACAAAACTTAGGTCACATTAAGGCAGAAAAAAATTATCTAAAAGTAGTTAAATCGTTTTCAAGATGTCTCAAAAATACATTAAAAAAAGAAAGTCGAAAAAATTTTTGAATCCAATGCTTTTTTCAATAAATATAAAAAATGCATTTTTTTTTTTTTATTTTTTTTTTTAATTAGATTTTGTAGATTCTTGGCATAAAAATGATAGGACTGATCATAATGTATGTATATTTGTACGCAAGGTATAAAAATAATAATTCCATATTATATTTAATTTTGTGTTAATATAGAAGCACTCGGAAGAAATTATTTTATTACTTAAATTTAGACTGTCGTGATATTTAAAAACTGACTCTTAAAAATAGAGTATGAAAATATTTCAATATTTTTAAGCTTCTCTTTTTAATAATAAGTAAAATAAAATAATTCTTTGTCAGGAATTATTTAATACTTTGATGATAAAAAGGGGTAA
This sequence comes from Salticus scenicus, assembly GCA_963930645.1. Taxonomy (NCBI): domain Eukaryota; kingdom Metazoa; phylum Arthropoda; class Arachnida; order Araneae; family Salticidae; genus Salticus; species Salticus scenicus. The sequence continues at coordinate 228,445,231 of OZ005655.1, forward strand.
ATAAAAATAATGTAGTCTATAAATCTAAAATAATAATGCCCCTGTTGTACTTTTATTAATTTTTCTGATTTTAAATACTTTTATATGAACTCTATGACATACAAATTAACTCATTAAAATATACAGTGTAGCATACTTATATTAACTTATATAAACTTATCCTTATTGTTCATTATATTAATGTGTGGTGCTTGTACAGATGTTTAGCCCAACTGCCTAAGCTAAGCATCTAGATCTAGCTTGGATGCCTTGTGTGAAGATCGTCGTTATGGGTCGATCGTATTCACGCGAGTTTTGATAACTCCGAAAAAAAAAAAAAAAAAAAAAAAAAAAAAAAAACTCCAAAAGGATATGTAAATACGCGGTATTGGGTTTGGAACCTTGCAACTCCCTAGCGAGACCAATGTTAACATGAGACAATATTATACTTCAAATTAAATGGAATATTTAATTATATTATTGAAGTACAAGAAGCATAATATCACAAATTAAAAATAAAATAAACTTATATTACTTCTTGAATATTGCTTTAGTACTTGCGGGAAGGGGCCTCTCCCATCGTCAGAGGCAGCACTGTGGCGGCTTGCTTAGTTGCTCTGTGGTGACTAGCTCTCTTGCAGTTTTCCAGATTCTGCACCAGTTACGGTTAATTTCTTGCGCTAAGTCGTTGCCATTACAGGTAAAAGGATTGAATAAGATTTCGACAGTTTCGCGATTTGCAGAGTAAGTTGCATTAATGTAATCAGCTAGTTTGCGAATATCGTTAAAATTGATATTGATAGGTTATTTTCCCAAATTTAATATCTACAGAGTGTCCTTTAATACGATTTTTAATTTTGCGTTTGGGATATTAATTTGGAATATTTAAGTTAAGTATAAAATAATCATTATACAATATCATTTAATATGTTTCCGAAACTATTTCGAAAACTAACATATACTTATTTACGAAAAAAATATTAAATTAAGATCGTGTATATGTTTTTATTAATATATATATATATAAATAATATTTTTAAGAAAATATATTATACACCTTTAACATAATTTCTTTATGATACATAATGAAACGAATATATTCTGCACAGAAAATAATAAATAGAAATTGAATCTTTGTAGGAAGCGTATTTCATTCAAACCGAATAATTGTTTCTGCGACTTGATAGCTTTATTTGAATACTTTATAAAAATTGAACATTTACAAAATATTATATTTAAAACTCCCATATATATATTCAAAAAGATTTTTACGAAGAAAATGTCCATTCGAACTATGAATTATTCTAAAGTATTACGTGCGCATTTTAAAGCTAAATACATTTAAAATAATCTTCGTGTATTCGCCACACGAGAGAAATTTTTTGCATGGAGGTAAATTAAATTCGAAGAACATTTCAAACGTTCTTTATATTTTGAAAATACGGAATTTTATCATATTTCATACCTGATATTTTCAATTTGTTATCTATAAAATATTTGCATTATTCTTGGAAGTTGTTTGTTTTGCTTATTTGTATTGAAATATTACTGCGAGTTATTTTTATGTATTGAAATTCATTATTAGAAATATTTTTTCCTTAAACATATATAGTTTAAAATTTTTGTAATATATTTTGTATTATTTTTTAGAAAAAGAAGTAATTAGTATTGATAATGCTATATATATATATATATATATATATATATATATATGGGATGGCCAATTGGTGTGGGCTTTTAAAACAGAAAAACTGATAATTCACTTAATTATTAATCATTTAAAATTTAATAGAAAATTAAATTACTTTGTACAAATATTTACAGTATTGTAGTTTAAATTATTATTGAATGGCCAACTATAACAGTTGCAATTGCAAATCAAAGTTCACAGTTTTTGTTACAAGAGTTCCGTTCATAAGTTCGGTTTTCGATTTGATCACTTTGGAAAAAATACGCGGCCTAGTACAGAACTCCGTCACAGCTAAAACTTGTCGTCCACAGAACGAGGTGCAATCGTCGATATGCACTCCTCGCCATCCATCCGTCAACTGGCTCTCTCTCTTTGAACGCTCTCAGCTCCTATGAAAACGTGTGTCCCGGAAGTGGCGTCCGTCTGACGTCACAGTTACGTTCTTCCGGTAAGATTCTGTGCTCTCCGTCAATAGTAAAGGGAAACTCGGCAGTTTTGGAATCAGCTGTTGCAGGAAGCAAGGCCCGATACCATATATATATATATGTATATATATATATGTATATGTATATTTAACATTAAGTTGACATTTTTGTCGATAAACAACTAATGAAATTGAGAATCTCAGTTATATGTAAGATAATTTTAAATTGGACAGCTAAGGATTTTACGTTTAAAAAATAATACAGCGAACTTTGAATTAAATATTCCTAAGTATATATATATATATATATATATATATATATATATATATATCGATTCTCAAAGATGAGATTTCTTAAAAAATTCAATTAAATCACTAAAATTACGCTCCCAGTGTAATAATGTTTTGGTAGTAAATGCACCACTCACACACACACACACACACACATATATATATATATGTTTATTTCAATCCCAATCTACATAGTGTTTTACATATAAAACTAAACGAAAAAACTGCTGTGTTCTATGAGGCTCAAAAATGTATTTTCCTTACATAAATGCAGTATAACATGTAGATTGCACGTGATTCGCGTGAGACGTATGCAAAAATCTGAACAAGGGTTTTTGCACTGTTTGGACAAAGGTGGTGCTGTTTATGAAAATTTATAACTATGCGTTACACTCTTGGCATACCATGCATGCATACAACAACAAAGGTAAACAGTCTGTTTCATGTTTGTCATTTTATGCAGCTGGTGTTGTCTTTGCTACCTTACATTTTGCATGCCTGCAAAATTGATTGCTTTTTCAAACATTAGCTTGGACGATTACCAACATTCGTCAGTTCTTATCAGTTTAGACCTGTATTAATTTGCAGCAGAGACTTGATACTTCGAATTAATAGGGAAAAATGAAAACTATGTATCTAAGAACAAATCATCCCGTTCAAAGGTCGAAATTCCATCAAACAATACAGTTCACGAAATGTCGTAAGTGACGCTACAAAATGCTCGTTTTAAGTGATAAATTCGTATACAGCTATAAATTTGAAATATTTACTGGTGCTTCAGATAAGATACTACTTCCAAATGAGCATGATGTTGGTGTGAATAGTTGTTTGTCGTCTTTCACGTACAATACTAAGAAAATTAAATTGCACAATTTAACAATTTCATTTTGTAATTGATTCAACAGCATCAACTTCAGCTGTATCCGAAAAAAGACATGATAAATTCACTAGGTTGAATAGACTTGTCAGGTTGAATAGACTTGTCAGGTTGAATAGACACGGAATCACTGATATGACAACTGAATCAATGATGAAGAAAAAAGGAATTTAACCTTTCTTCAGAAAAGCTGCAATTATTGATGATGTGAAGCTATGTGCAGTCGCCTGTTGCGACAAAAAATTTCTTTGTTTGTTATCATATGGCAGGAAGTCATCTGCTTAGGAAAGCAGAAACTTTTAGGAAATTGAAAAACGAATGTCTGCACTTTCCATGTCTATATATTGTAAACATTTATAACGAGTGTATGAAATGGGTTGATCGCCTGAATACTATGTTAAGCAATTACAATATAATGATACGATCTAAGCTATGATTCATGAGAATATTTCAGAATCTATTTGACATGGCCATGGTACATGTTTGTCATCATGGTGACGCAAGACAAGTTTGTCCATGGCACCAGTTCACTTGAAATGTACATTTGCCTGGGCCCTCTGAAAATTGAAGAAGCTATTTTGACGTTGTAGATGACGTCCCAGCAATGAAGTGAGTAAAAAGGAACGTGAATCCTATTCTTTGCCTGACGCCGGCATTTGATCGAACAGTGTTGGATACTTACCTATACGTGAAGATCGACAGCAATGCAAATTTTAAAAATGTAAGGGTAGATCCTTTGTCCAATGTGAGAAGTGTGAAGATCATTTGTGTGTGAATAAGTTAAGAAATTGTTTTAAAATGTTCCATACACCATGAATAAAAACGTATCGTTATAGATATGAGGCATTGGAATGCATGAGTTATGTAATTATGTCGCATAGTAAAGTAATAATAAAAAAACACTGACTAACGTAAAAAAAAAAGTAATACTTATTATGTACATTTATATCAAATGTTGTCCTGTACTGCTATATAAAATATTATGATAAAATGGGATAGCAACAGCACTTGCCGGGTGATTTTCACCCAAAGTACTGATTGATGTCAGGCAGGATGCAAGTACATACAAATTTATATAAAATTTTGAGCATTTGTACTTGATTTAGAACCTCCACAAAATGTTTTGCTACAAACGTATAGATACACAGACAAACATTTTCTAAAAGTGATGAAGTCGTGTTCTGGAACACTCAAAACGTATAAATTCATCGAAAAACAGAAGCCGAGAATTTTTACAAATGCACACTTTTTTCTATCCAATATAGAAGAAAATGAAAATATCTTTTTAATTTTCCCCTGTATCGAAAAAACTTAATAAACTAAATCATTATAAAAACAATTATGGAGAAAAATGACGTTATATTATTGTTTCAGTATTATATAACATTTTATTATCGTTGAACTGATTAGTCTGTATGGGTTTAGAATACAAAAACCGAACATAAGAATAATAAAAGCAGAAAAATAAAAACATTTAGACTGGATTGTATAAAATTACTGTTTATTTCCTATCAACATGTACGTGGGCGATCCCTTTTCTCTCATTTCCTTTGATATTTATGTTCCCAGATATCTGAAACTTATTATTTATTTGACAAAAACTGTTTTTTGATAAAACGTGATTGGAAAACAGACATTTAATACGAGAAAAGTTTTCAAATTTTCTGATTGCTATCAATATATTAAAAATTTTCTGAACTAATATTTTTCTTTGAAATTCTAAGAAATCCTAAATTGGACATCAAGATATAAGGATTTGTTCTTTTTTTTTGTGTATTTGTGTTTTTTAAGGGAATTTTATTTCTCTAGCTGTGTTTTCTTTTCTTTTCTTTTCTTTCTTTCTTTTTTTTTTTCTTTTTCAGTTTAAGAATTGTGACACATAATAGTGGATTAAAAAAGCTATTTTAATGAATTCAAGATTCGTTCGAATAATGTTTGAAGAATGGAGAATGGATAAAATACAGTTACTGCACATAAAAAAAATAAAAAGATTATAAGTTGTTTTCGATTATCTCCAGAAATAGCCACTATATTTTAAAGAATGGCATCCACTTGCAGCTTTGCCAAACTTTTTTGTGTCCATTTAAAAATAAAATAGAAAATGATGTACCAAAAAAAAAAAAAAAAAAAAAAAAAAAAAGAAAGAAAAAAAATCTGTGGAACATCCAGGAACGAAATTGTGTCACTAGTAAAAATAGTTACATATGATCCTTATAATTTCTAGTTTCTTTTCCTTGTAAATTCTAGAAACTCCTGTTATAATTCTTTAGTGTTTTGCTATATTATCGTGGTCAATCTCATTTATAAATCTGTAAATAAATGCGAATCCAAGAGGTGAGTTTTAATAACAATAATTTTGTTTTATCACACAATTCTAGGAAATCAAGCAAGAATTTTTTTTTCAGTGCAAAGGATTCATAATACCTGTATTATTATATCACCATCTAGAAAAGTGTAGACTAGAAATTGTGGATCATTTCATTGATCCAAGTTTTTTGTTTCCCTAATACACAAAACTCAGAAATCTACACTTCTAGTTTAGAGAATTCGAAAATGATTATTTATTTGTTTTAGATGGAGGAGAATTTATTTGCTTTCAGTGTAATATTTTTACTACTAAAAGTATAATAAAATGAAAAAAAAAAAATTAATTGCGCATAAATAATTTTTAAGATATACTATTTTTAATTGTTATTAATTATATTATCATTAGGTTAAATGTGCAACTAGGGTTTTAATATAATTAGTATATTATTAAGTAAAATACATTTCTTAAAAATATTTACTTGAGGTGTGTGGTGACCAAAACAAAAGTATAAATAACTATTAGTTCTACAATATCCTACCTCTCTATTCGATTAAAAGAACATTTAGTAGAACTAGAATATTAAACGGGAAATAATTTACTTTTACTCATAAAAATTGTTGTTTAACATATTTCTGACATGAAACAAAATTAGTGGTTAAATTATTTTATTTTAATTATAGCATTAAGACATAAAAAAATATAAATTGCAAATTGCTATAAAGAAGAAAAGAAAGTCTAAATATATATTGAAGGGGGAAAAAATAGGGTAAAAGAATGGTAAATTTAAGAACAATGTCTTTTTTTTTTCCCCATACAAATACAAAAAGAAAAAAATTAAATGTCGAAGAACAAATTCTTTTATTCATTTTTTATTTCGTCTGAATAGCTGAAATACTTGACATTCCACGTTATTCATTTCCTTGTCTTAATATAAAATACAGGCCTGAAAATGCAATTATTTATACAAGGACTTTCTGGCAATCAAAATTAAATTTTAGTCGTTCTCCACGCGGAAATAATAGATTAGAAAAATAATAAAATGCCGATTTTTCCTGGTTTCTTACAAGAAGGATTACATCTCAAATCTAGAATTAATTCTTGGATAAATCTTAATTTCTCAAAACTATCATGATTAGTTAAATTTTATTTTATAATGTGTAGGACGTGATTTCGATCAAAGTCATAGCCATTTTTCGTGAAAATAAGCATAAAAAGCATTGATCGTGGGCCAAAAATTAGATAACTACCATTATCCAATTACTTATGTGGATAACTATACTAAGTTATTAGTGTTTATTTAAAGAAAAAGAGAGAGAGAGAGAGAGACAATTTAGACGTGAAAAATTTTCTAATTAAAATTCCGGCAATTAATTAATTAAATTAGTAGAAAAACGGGGGGGGGGGGGAGTTTAAATGTGAAATTAAAAAATATGGCATTGTAATGCTTCGCTGAAAAATCGAAGTTGCATCACAGCAATTTTAAATTATTCTATACTTGTACAATAAGTAGCAAAATTTCAATTTTAAGTAAGGTTAATAGGATCAACGTTTAAAAAAAATTTTAAATAATTATTATATAGGCTAAATATCAGCATCTATAGCGTATAAATTAACCAATGTTGATAAGAGGAATGACCAATATGGGGGGGGGGTGCCCATATGGGGAAAAATGCCTAAAGGGAAGTTCTCGGCAAAATAAACTTGCTGATTCACTGGCCAAGGCAGCCACCGAAAACAATTAAATAGATTTTTCACTCCCTGCCCCTCCCTCATACGTTAAACACGTATTAAAACAACAATTACTTAGAGATTGGCTGGAACTGTGGGATACTTCTCCAAAGGGAAGATACACCTTTAATCTCATTCCACTCGTAAACTTAAATTCTTGGTGTCTCCCCCCCCCCCCCCGTGACTGATTTTCTGACAAGTCATGGCCCATTTCCATCCTACTTATACAGATTTCATTGCCGACGCTCTCCTCTGCGTCCTTGCGGGGAGGAGGGAACTCCTAATCACTATTATTACTACTGTAGTTTAACTTTTGCCTTCCACTTACGAAATCCCACTCCCAGGCCAGCTGAGTGGTTGTTTAATATCCTCAATAGAAAAAGCCTGCTAAATAGTATATTTGAATTTCTTATGAATATAACTAATCTCACAGATTAATCTCACATCTGCATGCTCTATATGTCATCGAACCTTTACAAAATCATCTTTTCATCAATCTTGTGCTGTGGGACATTTCAACACAATATAAAATATCGCCACCAACAACTGCAGCCTATTCTCTTGTTTCTCAAAATCAACATAATAGAACCTCCCAGTTAATTGACCCCAGCTTAATAGTTATTATGGTGCCACTTGTCACGTGGGGCACAGCCCGGCACATATAACACTTAGTTTTCCCGCTTAAATTAACAACAACGTTGTCCATTCTCGAGAAGGGTTTTATAAAGACTTCCACAGCACAAAAATTTATAAAGACTCCCAGAACCAATTTTTTCTCATGAACTCTCAACAATACCTTGCTACCAAATATTTTTAAGCCACTTGTCACTTTATCTACCAGCATAGAGCATGCCGCTCCTTGTCGCGTGGGAGACCTGTCTCCCACAAAAGACCTGTCTCCCACCTGTCTCCCACCTCTCCCTGTCTCTTACAAAAGTGGCCTTTGTAATTTTTTTTTTTTTAATGGTTTAAATAAACTCCGGAAGAGGGGCCTAGCATAGCTGGAATCGCTCGACACTGCTCCTAGAGCGGTGAGCAGCACCTCTTCGCTGTTAATATATAATTATAGCGAAAGTTCATCTGTAAGGAAGTTAAAATAACGAGTTTTAAGAAAGTCTATGGAGCCGTTTTTTTATCAACCCACTTGCGAGAACTAAAATAGACACATTTAATAAAGATGCCTTTCAATTTTCCTGATGTAACTAACTAATACATATGAATGGACATCAAAAGTGAGTCTTATTCAGCACCCTTAAAGAGAATCATTAGAGCCTGTTTTTGAGTAACGAACTTACAATCCTATTTCCAGTTTTTCAATTTTTACCAAAATTTACGAAAATATTCTATATACTAAGCCTATCATGATTATGAAGTTTCGTCGTTTTTTTTTTTTCGTTTTATAGATATAATGTACAATTTCAAGAATTTTGCACCAATCTGAGTGCCATAAGTTTTCCTTTAACCTTCCCACTCACACACATATATTCATTGACTTATTGCCGAAAACCAATATTTTGAACTCACAAAACCTTAAAACATAAAACTACGATGAAAACTCTATATTAAATTTTTGACAGGAAACAATACCTTCATTATCTATTGTACTCTAGTAATGGGAATAATAATAACAAGTTATTTGCAGGGAATCAAAATTGTAATGTTACGTTTCCGGACCACTCCTAAAATTGAATCTTACAAAGTCACCAAATGCCCACTTCGTGACACAGTTAACCCACCTAACTCAACTCAAATTCTTTTGTAATACTGGTAGCATACATACAAACAATCATTTTACGTTTAAAAGAAATGTTCAGGAAATGCCAAAATCTGTAAATTCCTCAGCAAGAGGAAATGAAAAAATTTCCCAAATCCAGTACTTTCTTCTTATGTACACTGATAAAAAAAATTAGGGGAGCAAACAAAAAAGTGAAGAAACTGCTGCGCAACAGCCATGTATGGGCCTAAAATGGAGAATACACGTGTAACAAAATGCAATAGATAAAAAAAAGAAGCAAAAAACAAACGTATGGGAAGTTTAATTCTTTGGAATAATAGAAAAAACAGGAAATGGTGCTTCAGGGGAACAATCTGGTTGGATATAACGGACAAAAAACTTTATGTTCGGAAATAATACAGAATTTTTAATATGGCATGTGGTCCCCCAAAACTGCTAAGATTGCAGCAAACCTGTTTGGCATGGATGCAATGAGGTTGTGGCTAAGAGTTAGGGAAATGCTGTTTCACTCTTGAAGAAGTCCAATCTTCAAGTATTGGACAGTAAAAGAAAGCCTTGGTCTTGCAGCAACGCTTCGTTCGAGTGTGTCTCAGACATGCTCGATCTGATTTAGATCAGGAAAACATACTGGTCACTCCATACGCTGTACCGTTTCAGCTTCAAGAATGTTCTCCACAAGACGGCAACTACTTTTCTTTACAAAAAAGTGGTCGAGTTTTGACTACTGGATGATACTAGTTTTATATATAATATTGTACATAAAATGTTATTATAATTAATATGTTATATTCGTCTTTGTATGTTGTAAGCATATTCTAATAACCCTTTTCTAACGGTATTATTTTTTGTTTAAAATTGTTATTATTTATTTTTATATTCATAATAAAACCACAGCATATTTCTAAATTTTAGCTTCAGGGATTCTTCAGTAAAAGTTTTTGTATTTGACTGATTATAAATAATATTTTTCAGACTACTTTTGAAGATTAAAATAAATTCGTTGCCTGAAGTGAAATTATATATATATATATATATATATTTAACTACCATTTCAACCGGAAAAGTAAAGCATTTTGTAGTATACTTATTGGAATGCGTAGGCAGTTTATTATAAAGTGAATTTTTAGAGTTCTTGTTAATAATTTGAAACGTAACATTATCTAAAGTTTTCTGGGAAATAGATTTCCCACCCACCTATCCGCCTGCTATTTTCTAACTATTTGATATTAATTTAAAAAAAAATATTTAATTTCATATAATTTAAAACATACGTTTTATGAATAGAAATGTACATCAAAATAGTTTTTCTTAATTAAAAATCATAATTTATGATATAAATTTATGTTTTAATTGTTAGTAGCGTTCTTAGATAATTACATGAAAGTGATGAATATCTCATCAAATTTTAAAGGTAGAGGTCAAATAATATTTACTTTACAAAAGTGTTAACTTTTATGCATTTTGTAAAGTACATAACTATTTTTATTTCTTTCATTTAAAGACTAAAATTCTCTATCTAAAAATACAAATAATAAATAAATTCATTATTTTATTTACAATGGATTAAAATTTAGTTTAAAACATTTAAAAATACCTTATAAAAATCCCTATAACAAAGATAAGCCTATATATTTCAGCTCCTACCGGAGCCATCATCAGAGCCTGACGACAAACAAGGAGCCTGGTGGTTCACTCCTTTAACTTTTCAACCTCGTCCGTGGATTCTTCACTTCGTTTCTTTATTTCCAAAATCTGTTTCCATTCACGTGGGATTATACTATGTTCTACGTCATTTATTGCGCCATGGGTGGTCAGGATTTCAAGTGCTTCTCTTTTAAGTGCGTATTTATGGGAATTGAAAGTTGAAATTTTACGAAAGTTAATTCATTCAATATTAATAGGTTTAGTGTTATTATTTCTTGAAAAGGCTGTGGACGGTTTGTTGTATTTTAGGTACACTAAATTTTTCCACAAGAACATAGCCATAATTTAAAAATACTAACGAAAGTTAATTGTTGTATTTCTTATTAATAAATCTCATTTACATCATACCATTTATGCAAATCATTTAATTTTATCATTTTTTCAAATACAGTTTTCGCCGCTTTTTAAAATCACATTCGTTCTGAGCCAAAGTGATTTTATTAAGTGGCTGATTTTTATATCCGGCGAACGTTCCTGTTCTTAAAGAAAAGGTATTACTTCCTTGAATTTCGGAAGAAACTTCAAAAAGTAATAGAATTAGTAAACAATTGTAATTAATTTTTAGTAGATAATTAACTAATTGTTTCTTCGATATAAGTAAATGCATTCTAAGTTCCCGTGCACTTTCGTTAGAGGAAAATCATCATTACTTTACCAAATGTTCACACGCTTTTCTTACAAATTTAAAATATTTCCGTTTAAACCTCATGAATGATATGATAGTAATTTCAAAATAAGAACTAGAAATTGCCTTCTAATAATTAGAAAAAAAAATCATTTCAAAACATATTTCTATTTTATTACTGCGCTTTAAAGAATACGCACTTTGAAACCGTTACGGAGATAAGTTATGGGGAGTGCTTAATTTGTAACTGTGATGCAAGTGTAAAATCTTCAACAATGAGCAATAACAGAGAATTTGTTGTGCTTTAAACTCTTTTTCTATTTCAAAAAAATAAAAAATAAAAATTAAATAATTTTTTTTTTTTTGTATTCATAAATGATATTTTTGGCTGCTGAGAAGATATTTTTGAGTTTATTAACCGGCAATACTGATTTTATTATGTGGCGGCTTTAGAAGTTGTTTGTATTGAATAGATTCCGGTCCTAGCGATTTGATCAGATTAAGCGGCTGATTTTCTTAACCAGTGATTTTAATAAGCGGCGGTTACTGTATACCAATGACGAATTAACAACTATGCTTAAAAGTAACCAGTATCTTAGCAAATTGTGAAGAAAGAGTTAAAAGAAAAATTGATTTATTTTCTATAGATTTTCCTCTTTAAAAATGTTAATTATTTTTTTTGGGGGGAGGGGGCTGAATTTTTGTACGGACTTTCTGAAGTATCACTTGTAATAGTTTATTCTAGGTTGTGCAATCTGGTGTTTATTTTTCACATAATATCATTTGTGTCAGATATACTAATTATCTCGTTACATAATTTTAAATTTTCTTAAAATTCATTTGCCTATTCGAAACACAATTTAATATCAAGTTATGAGCGACGCCCTTAATACACACATAAACAGTTAGACCTGAGAGGCCCGGTAACGTACAACCAACTGATTCAGTACTAATTTATTATTCCAAACTAATTTACAGTTTGAATGTTTAAATTTGGGAAAGAAAAAAGGAATATGTAACGTTACTATTTACTATTATTATTTTTTTTTTCCGCATGCATCGCTTTTTTTTTTTTTTTTTTTTTTTTTAAGTACAGTCGGTAACAAAAGTCTCTGAACAGTTAATACAGTTTTGTTAAATAAATCCTTGTTGAATCCTGTTAGTCAGTCTAAAAACAGGATTCGACAAGGATTTAAAAAAAAAAAAACTGCATTAAGTGTAAATTTTTTATATAGGAATTTTTGCTAGTGTTCGGAGACTTTTGTTACCGACTGTAGGGGTCAATTTTTAATATCATTAATTTTCTTAAAATTATTAAGTATAATAATATTAATAACCAGTATATATAAATAAAATTATTGTGATTATTAAACATATATTATTCAAATAAAATTATTTGGTTTAGTACAATTTGGTTTATAACAGCAATAAATATTTTTCTCTGAAAGTTTTAAAAAGTTTTATCGGTAACAATATGGGTTATCAATTTTTATTGAGATAATTCTATTTTAGACTATTAATAACTTTAAAAGTATTCGACAGTCAATTTATTATGAAGGAATTTATTTAAGTACGTAGTAGATGTTGGAAAATGTTTTTGAAAATTACTGTCTTGGAAAGTTAAATTTTGCATACATATGAATTAAAATATTATGTAAATAATAATTATATTTAAATTTTGCAAAATATATTTAAGAAATAAATATATAAAATAAAAAACTCATTATGTTTTCACTTTTTTTAATGTTCCATGCTAAATAATTTTAAATTTTCTCCCTCCCTATATTTAAGGTATATATAAGGTCCCTATATATTTTAACAATATATTCTAAAATATTCGAAGATTGCTTTGTGGATTGATTAATAAGCTAGATACTTAAAAGTACTTTTATGTTCGAATGTTGAAAATTTTCATGTAATTTCAGCAATCAAGCATAAAAATATTTTATAAAAAAATATTTTCATAACATAAAAATGCTTACGTAAAATAATGCAAACATAAGTTTAGAAAATACTGTTAATATATAAAAATAAAAATCCCAAGGAAAAATTATAAAATAGTAAGATAGAAACAAAAAAAAAAAAAAAAAATAAATTTAATTCTACTTAATTTTATTTAAATGGTTTATGAAAAATAATATCAATAGTTATATTTGATATCGTTATACTACAATCATATGCAATATGCAAAATTTATTAACTCTACGTCAGTAATTAATAAAGTGATTTTTTATAACCACTATCGTCTTAATGTTTATAAAAAGGAACTGAATTTCGTTATACTTGCATTATTTATATTAGAGGTACATAACTCTTTAAAGACATACTCCACTCACATAGTTAATTGGGATATGGGACCACTACATAATCCATCATTCATGTATGAAGATTCCTTCATCAAAGTAAATGTCTGTTTACATATATCTAAATAGCTGCTATTTATTTTACAATCTCAGTAATAAAATAATCACTATTTATTTTAAATATGTTTGAGTTACAGATAAGTATAAAAATAAAAGTATTAAAATAACGAAAAAAAATATACATAAAATTATCATTTATAAGATTTTTTTTTTTAATAAGCACAATTTAATCTCTGAAAGTTTACAAATTGCGCACCATTACTTTATATTAATTAGAAAAATTAAATAATAATAATAATAATATGTTTTTGCATAATTAGGACTACTTATGAATATTTTTAACCATTTCAACATATTTCTGTAAGTGTATTGTCGTCATTATTATTGCAATTATAAAAACTGTTAAAATATGCTTTTAAAATGTCAGTTGCAAATTTTACCCCAATTTTATTTTATACACAAGATTTTTTTACTTTTTTTGTGATATATATATATATCTAACAAAGAAAAAAAGTTTCTTCTACATTCAATATAAGTCAATAAAATGAATACGAAACACACCAATTACAACTGATAAGTAAGAAAGATTAAAATATATTAAATATGCATCAAGACAATTTTATACAAATTAATTTAAGTTATACGTCTTGTTAATGATTATTTTGAAGTTTAATGCAATTTCTAAAGAGTAATTTTATTAAAATAATGCAAGAATACGATTTCGTTAATGTGTCACGATTTAATAAACAAGGAGTTTATCAGCAACGAAAGCAATGGGCAGGAAATTAATGTGTTAAAGCAATTCATGTATTTATTGAAATAATACCTTACCCGTTAATGATCTGATTAAAATATTATGTCAGTTTTTATAGTAGTTTTGTTACAATTATATATATGTATATATATATATATTGTGATTTCAATTTGTAATGATATTTTACTACACAATACACTCAAACGTTCTTTCTAAATTAAATTTTCTGAAAAAAAAAATGTATCAATATGGATTTTTTTTCCCCTTTTAGATATCAAATAATATTAATATAAATTTATAACTATGTTATCGGTTTTTGTTGTTACACTCAGATAAAAAGATTTGATTAAAACTACACCAAATGCCATTTTGGTGAGGTTATTTTACATTTAAAACAAAATTTTCAATAGAATTGTAAGATTGCTTTTGATGCAATGACAAAAAATATTGTTAAACTATTTCGAAAATTTCGACAGAATTTTTATATATTTCCTTTCTTTGGTTTTTATGGACATAGCTATAGATCTTTTGTGTGTGCTTAATTAACAAAATTAAAAGTTTGAAATTTTATTTCTTTATTTTTAATAATTTTCGAGAAATTTTAATACACTTAATATTGATACACTTCAATGCACACGTATTCAACATATCATAACCCTTAAACAGTAAATTCAAAACCCGACTTTCAAAGATTTTCAACATCTACCATCCTTTAAATACTCATAATGAAATTTTTGATCTTCCGATGAGAGAGATGAAACGATGCTTGTCTGTATGCAAAACATTATCTAGGTTAACTGTTACAATTATATTTGATATATATATATACATTGAAACTTGAATAATTCGAACTTGTTTAATTCGAAATTCTGGATAATTCGAATTTTTTATTCGGTCCCTTGAATTTTATATTAAAATAATGTTAAAAAATCGTGGATAATTTCAATTCTATTTTGGATAATTCGAATTTTTCATACGATTACCTTTAAATTATTACAATAAAATTTGTTCCCAAGATTTTTCTCAGCTAAAGTGCATTATATATATTTTTTAACAGTCTTTCAAAAGAAGGATAAGGAAATACAAGAGAAGCCCCTAGCTAGTGCATCAGAAGATATAGTGAATATACATGAACGTCGAGTTATTATTATTTTTTTTTTTTTATTGAAAGTCATGTCTAATGTAGAAGATTCTATTTTTGTATCAAGTCATATGCTATGACACAAAGATTGTACTTAAAGAAGAAATCAAAACTATCTAACTATTTTTTAAAAAGTGTTGAATAATTAAGCTTGTAAAAAATATTGATTTAAGGCGGGGGGGGGGGGGTAGCAGTATACTTAGATATAAAGTTTATGTGTTAAATCTTTGATCGTAGAGTTTTAATTTTTTAATTTATCTCCTTTTTTCGACAAAATAGTACATGTAATTCTAATTTTTGGATATTTCGAATTTTTCTCTGGTCCCTTCAACTTCAAATTACCCAAGTTCTACTGCATATATAATAAATATTAAATATTAAAACTTTTCAATTATTTAATTTTAAGATTATTATTAGTTTAATCAATTACTATGATCAATCTTCATAGCTACCAAAATTGAAATAATACAAGCATTACACAATAAGTAAATAAAGTAGCCTGAGAATTATTATAAAATTGTAAAACAATGCAGGCTAATAATAAATATTATTTTTAATTAGATGTTTTTAATATTTAATTTATTTTAATTTAAATATTTATTTATACATACACTGGTGGACAATTGGTAAGGACGGATGACAATAAATAAGCTATTGTCATTTGTCCTTCGCAATTGCCCACCAGTGTATATGTATGATTTCATAATTTTTGTTTGAAAATAATATTCATTGTGTACATTATATGCAATTTCAATCGCCGCGAATACATAAAATATTATAACAAAAAGGAATGGTAGTATCACGTGTTCAGCGATGTGTACGAAAAATTGAAAAAAAAATTAAACGTGCAACTAAATATAACTTTTCATGATTTTTCTTACATTAGTTAAATTAGTTACACAAGCTAGATTTTGTGGAAAATTTTGTCATACACAGACACACGGATATTTTATTAAAAATATATCAGAATCAGAATCCGAACATCTCAAAACATGTAAATCTATAAAAAAAAAATGATGCCGAAATTTTTTATAAATACATTTTTTTTATAAAAAAGATAACAAAAATTAGTTATACCAACCCAAATAATTATCTAATCTATAAAATTTCTTTTTCATTGTATTATTATCTGCAATGAATCTTCCAGTTTTGCAAGTGACACATCCATCGTTAATTATAATCTTAAATTCAATATTTCATTAGAGTAATTCATTATTATCACATTACAGCAATAATTCAAAAAATTAAAATGTACCGTGTATCGTAAAATGTTAATTTTGATACATGATTCTATTGTAATTCATAAACATTATAAATGATAAATAATATATTGGTTTAGTCTTCTTTAAACTTTTTATTGAACAAAATAGTTAATTTTTATAAATTAATTAATTAAATGTTTAGGAAAAATGAAAACGGACGCAGCATTTATCAGGCAGTCATCATTAGAGCAAGTAAATTATTTAAAAAGTGCATAACAGATAATTATTTCTATGAATCATAAGATAAAAATCACATATAATTTTTTCACATAAATTTTAAACTGATTATGAAAGAGTTAATCTACAAAAATATGCTATATATATTTTTTTTTAATGCATACGGTAATACGCTCGCAAAATAGGACTTTCAGAACATTTTCGAATGAATTTACTAAATTATAAAAAAATTAAATTTTTTAACCAGTAATTTTCATAATGTTTGATGTCTGACGTTTATTTAGGAAAATATAAAGAAATTTTGTCATTACACACTCGCATAAACACCATACATTTTAGTATTATTTAAATTTATTTTGATAATTTCTATCTTATATGCAGGGTTGCCAGAATAATGCTATAATTTTATTTTTAGCATCATTAAATTTTTAAAGAATCAAACTATTTGTTCAATTACAGCCGTTTCCGTTTTTGTATGAAGTGGTAGCTTTGATATAATATTAGTAGTCCAGTCAATAGGTATGTAAAAAAGGGCTTACCTGGCAAAAGGTGGGGTAGAAGATTTTTCTTTTTTAGTTTGTACATATGAGTGTCAATATGAAGAAAACGAGTTATCCAACATGAGCGACCCCGGGAGAATTTTTGTCGGCTGAAAAACCTCGAAAATTTACTACTTTTTTGGCTTTTTCTGAAATATCTCAGAAATGGCTAAATTTAGCGATATTTTTCTATTATAAAGTTTAAAGAAGATTAAATTTCCTACAATTTTCTTCATTACAACTTTTTTGTAGTACTAATAGCAAGCGTGTTACAGCCTCTTGAAAGTCGGCATTTTTCTTAAGCTAATAAAATTCAACTGAAAGAAATGGGTTCGTGCATGATTGTTTTTTAGAAAACGGAAAGAAAGGAAGGGACATATTCAGCTGTCTGACCTTAAAAAATGACATCTGTTTCGTATTAAAGAAGGTATATTAAAAAGAAAAAAAAAACTGCCCCCCTCCTTCACACAAAAAGATCTCCCTTTCCTCCCGCCTCTTCTCATCCTGTAGTACGCTGCCTCGGCTGAACATCTATGTTATTCAGTTTAGTGCGAACGTACTGTTTCAACTTGTGAGCTTTTCCTATTACAATAAGTGGAGTGTTTGTTTTATTTTCGAAATCAGTTTGAATAAATGTGAAGTAAAGATTCTGAAGGAGAAAGGTATACAAAAAATCTGTAAAAGTGCAATGCAAAATGTCAAAATGAAGAACATCAGCGGCGGATCCAGAACTTGACTTTTGGGGGGACCTAAGATTTTTCAAAGTGTTATTATAGACCAATAAAAAATTTACAATTGCAATATTCAATTGTGAATGTCAGTGTTTTTTTTTTTTTTTTTTTTTTTTTTTTTTTTTTTTGCTTTTTTTTGGGGGGGGGGCTTCAGCCCCCTAGCACCCCCTTAAATCGCCACTGAAGAACATTAGTGTTTTTTGTAGAGCCTAAAACAAGTAAGAATTCACAATGCCTGTCACAAACGATACATCAATGAGCGAATGATTGCAGCATATGTACGGCGTCATACAACTGGTGATGGAGCTGGTCCAAACTGTGCGGCTCCATATCTTCCATCAAGAGCTGAAGGTCTCAGTTTCAAAGATCAGTGTTTCTTGTATGGAGAGGGGATACTTGAAGATTTCTTTAAAAAACAGGAACGACTTCCTGAGCATGAAAGAAATTTTATCCACCATGCTATGAAACTGGTGTGAAAGAAACACATGTAAATGGTGCCGAAAATCGTGGGGATGAGAGAAGAAAAAAAGTACTCGAATGCATCGGAAATGTAAAAGGTTTAGTTGCTATAAATGCTGGGTATCACAGGTTTTGTCATCAAAAACTGCATTGGAGGCCTCAAAGTGAGATGAAACAAGGATACTACTCTGCAAGTAACATTGATGAGGCAATGGAATGAATTTACTCCTACCCTGAGAACGACTCGGAGGAGTGCCAGTCGCATAAAGTATTTGATGAATAAAATAGAGGGTGATTTTCGTCCTGGCAACAGAACGGTTACATCACAACTTTACAAAAAATAAGGTGAAGATGTTTTAATAGCAGAAATTGCCAACAAGAAAGCAGTTTGCTTCCAAAATGTTGGCTATAAAATACTCAGTGAAACTGGTATAGTAACAAGGACTCTGATCCTCAACAGGAAAATGTCATACTAATTTCATCATTGGACGAGGCTGAAGAAGATGACAAGCTATTCTAAGAGCTTTCGTAATTACTGCAAGACGGAGAGGAACAATTTGAGGACGACACACCTTCCTTCTATCTCTGATGAATATTGAAATTTAAGAACCCGGGCTTTCAAAATAACCACGAAGAAAATAAACATGTATATTATACATTAATGTACGTTTCTTTATTTGTTTCAAGGCTAAATGAATCTCCCTATAATTGACATATAAAGTTAAATTTCTACAATTTACTTTTGTAATTATTTGCTATTGTTCTTCAAACAAGTTTACCTATTTATGAAGTTCATTTAAAATTAAGATTGTATCTTTTTATTATAATAAATATTAATATAGCAGTAATGAATGTTTATTACAACATTACGTATTATATCTAAATATCATTAACGTTTTATAATTTAATAATTAGTAGAATTAAAATATTTATGTATCAATGCATTGAGTTTTTGCTTATTAGCCCCCTAATATTTATTCATTTACATTTATGTACAAATATTTTTTATTTTATTTATTTTTCTTTGTATGTGTGTGTGTGTGTGTGCATTATGTGTTGCAGTGATAGAATACTATACATTGGCAGTTATTGGAGTCTGATGATGACTACTGTTGTTAGACCAGAATTGTCAGTGCGTGGCCGGGGGGAGAGAGAGAGTCAGTAAAAAGGGGAAGGGAAAAATTAAAAGGGAGCAGATTTGTTATCTGTCGTCCCTAGTGAAAAAAAAAAAGAAATAATCGCCAATTTATCTGGCGAACATATTTAATTCCTTTCAAAAATCACGATTATTTTAACAAGGCATATGTTAAAAGAAAAATCAAGAATATAAAACAGTATTTCTTACAATATATATTGTAAAAAAATACATCTAGCGTGTATATTTCCGTATTACGTTTTTGATCACCAAATCCAAAAATCCCAAGGACGACAAATATCACAGCTATACCATTAAAAGTTGTTAAGCTTTCTGCAAATAAAGCTTCTACTTCTAATAATTACTCTACATTATTTATAAGGAGTAATGGGCTTTTTTTACGAAGTTAAGAAATCTGTTTATTTTCAAGAAGCTGTTACGCGCTTGCTATTAGTACTACAAAAAAGGTGTAATGAAGGAAATTGTAGGAATTTTAATCCTCTTTAAATAAATATTACAATATCAAAATATCGCTAAATTTAGCCATTTCTGAGATATTTCGAAAAAAAACCGAAAAACTATTAAATTTTCGAGGTTTTTCAGGCGGCAGAAATTCTCCCGGGGCCGACCATGTTGGATAACTCGTTTTTTCCATATTAGTACTAATATGTACAAATTAAAAAAAAAAAAAATCTTCTACCCCACCTTTTGCAAGGTAGAATGTATTTATTGACTGGACTAGTGGTAATAAAAAAATAAAACTTTAGTATTTATCTGGCAACCCTGCTTATATGTTTTGGAACGTTTCTCGTTTCTAATAATACAAGTTTTTTTTTATAGATTATATTTTATTACAATTCTCATTATTAATATTCATTTTAAAGTGCTCTTTCAGTTTTAATGTAAGTGTGCTGAAACTCCCTAGTTTTTAAAATTGTATTTTCGCTTCTAAATTATTGTAGGTATAAATTCAAATTTTGCACACATGTAATTTATTATACGCAATTATTTTTCCAAATGTTATCACTTGATCTGTCCTCCAACATTTTCTAGACACTGTCTTAAATGAACAGGTACGTTTACAACGAACTTCTTCAAGAACTCATTAGGAATACCACTTATGACCTCACCGATCTTTTTCTGAAATTTACCAAGATTGCGTGGTCGTGGTACCTGTTCATTTAAAACAGTGTCTGGAAATTATTGGCGCAATTACTGTAGTTGTATTTTAAAATTCCTGATCATGAAAGTCATGGGGAAAAAGTGGCAATTGCTTTAATCTTTTTAAGTCGCCATTTCAATTTACTAAGTCTCCACTTGGTGACAGTGCTGCCAGATCTGGCGGATTTTTTATCAATAATCATCAATAATTTGAGAAGTGATATCTGATATACATAATAGACTATCAATCTTCGAGGTGATAAGGCAAACGTTACAATTAAAAATTATTGGTGATTATTGAGTAAAAAATCAGTTAGATCTGGCAACACTGTTTGGTGAGTGTTGAGTAGAATTTTTGATGTTTAGTTTCACAACTTACTTCTATTGCTTTTTTTCAGAGTTCTTTCTTAATTAAATCTATAGTAAATAATTAAAGATAACAAGAACTTTTTATACACAAGGTTTTTAAATTTTATATTGAATCATATAAACGGTACCGAAGGCAGCAGAAACCCGGAACAATTGGCTAAAAGTATTTTTAAAAAATTAATTTTTATAGTGTTTTGAGCTATGACAAATGTTTCAGATGCCTAGCTAGCTAGACGGGAAGTTAGTTAAAAATCGATTGCAAGATTTGTACTCGTGACGCTGCCGAAGGCAGCAGAGGCGCAAAAGAGTTACTTAAAAGTATTTAAAAAATGCATTTCCACCGTATTCTGGACAATTCTGCAAGTTTCAAATCTCTAGCTAATCGGGAAGTTAATTAAATAAATTTCTGTTCTACCGAAGGCAGCGGAAACCCGGAACAATTTGCTAAAAGTATTTAAAAAAAAAAATGTTATCGGGTTTTGAGCTATTACAAAAGTTTCAAATGGCTAGCTAGCTAGCCGGGAAATTAGTTAGAAATCGATTGCAAGCTTTGTACTGGTGACACTGCCGAAGGCAGCAGGGACGCGAAACAGTTGTTTAAAAGTATTTAAAAAATACAATTTCACCGTGTTCTAAACTATTCTGAAAGTTTCAAATATCTAGCTAGTCGAGCAGTTAGTTAAAAAAATTGTCTGTCAAATCATATAAACGCTGCCGAAGGCAGTGGGACCTGAAACAGTTGACTAATGGTGTTAAAGAAATGTATTGTCACCGTGTTCTGAGCTATCCTTATAGTTTCAAATGGTGGGAAGTTAGTTAAAAACCGCTAGTCGGGAAGTTAGTTAAAAATCGATTGCAAGATTTGTACTGGACAAACAAACAAACAAGAGTCGAAGCTAATAAAAACAGGGTAAAATATCAACATAGAGACGTTTATCCAAAACATACAGTGGTGGACATAATTATAAGACACCTATCTAATTCGAAAAATAGTGAAAGAAAAGATTCAAAGCTTAAAAATGTTTTATCAAATACGCCAAAAAAAAAAAAAAATTATTCTGTTATCATGTATAATTATTATATAATAATGATATTTTCGTACAATTTAATGAAAAAACTTAAAAACATAATGTACAAAATTATAAGACACCACCCTTTTTTTTTCAAATACAGTGGTCAACATAATTAGCAGACACTAATCCTAACAGCACAAAATGTTCCAGAAACGTAACAATCATATAACATTGAAACATTATAAACATTTCAGAAACGTTTAAAAACGTTCAAATTGCTTTCCGATTAGTTTCAAAAACGTAGAAATGTGAGCAATCGTAACAAAAAATCCGATACGTAACAGAAAAGTTACAATCAATTAACAGATAGAAAAGGAAAAAGGGCGAATGTTTCAGAAAGGTTTCAGAAAGAATACTTAAATGTGTTACGTTTTTGAAAGATTGTAAGCTATGTTGCCACACATCATTCTGTGCTGTGTGGGAATGGTCTAAAAGAAAATCCTCTAACATGGTTATTCAATATTTGGTGGAGCCGCCATTGTTTTTTATAACATGAAAGATACGATTCGGCATCGAATCTATTAGTTCTAACAAAATATCGCAGGACAGTTCTTCCCAAGCACATTTTATATAGCATTGTTTAGGTCTTCGACACATAAAAACTGCCTCACATTTCTGTAAACCGAACGAGCTAAGATCCCCCAAACGTTTTCGATGGGATTTAAGTCTGGGGAGCGAGAAGGCCATTGATACTTTGCTCTGAAAGCCAATTTTTTGTTTCGTGTGATGCATGAATCGGCGCGTTATCGTGCTAGTAAGTGTAGTTTTCACCACAAAGATGTTCACCGTGTATGGCTACTTGATCTTTAAGAATATTCTTGAATGCACGAAAACAATATCCGTTTTCCCTTGAGCCGAAAAACCAGCCCAAACCATTACTGAGCCTCCACCCATTTGGCGGCTCATTAGTACATGAGGACACTTCCGTAAATCAGGCCAATAATATTGAAACCCGTCAGGACCATCCAGGTTAAATTTTTTTCATCAGAAAATTCAGCAATAAATTTGAAGATGCTGCAATTTTGCCAATAATTTGGCACAATATTATAAAATAGTTAATTGTTTATTTCTGCGAATTCATGATGGTTTTTCTCCTACAATAGCCTCGTGGGATTTTTCAATAGTTCCAGCTTCTCTTATTTTTCTTAGCTCCTTGATCCAACCTCTACCGGACTGTCTTTGCTGATATTCACGTTATTAAAAGACTTAACTGTTGACCGTGAAAAGAAAACATATTTAAAACTGCTCATTGGAAACGGATAATTAAAAATTCCTGATGATGCTTTACTATTAAAGCGAAAAGCTTTGGATAAATTATTTTAACATCTTTTAAATAAAAATTTAATTTTATGTGTGTTTAAAGTGTTTTTAATATATTTAATGATATGTTTCAGAGATTAAGCCTAGTGAAAGTTGTCTAAATAATGTTAAATGTAATTTTAAATTAAATAACAGCTTTTAATACTGTAAAAATGTAGGTACGCTAAACAAACCGGGCGTTGGGAACAGAATCATTTGTCAAATACACCCCTTCTCATATTTATAAGCACACTTTATATTTTGAAATAACTAACGTAAAAATAATTGTGAACAAGATTATAATAAGTGCACTCAATATATCTAGTATTCTAAAAACCAAAACTGCTATAAATTTTTTAAAAGAAACAAAGTTAATAAAAAATAATGCAAAATATTTCTTTCTCCACGGTTTTAGATGTTTATAATTATAAGGGCAATGAAGATTTTTTCGTTTTATTTAACTTACAAGCGGATAAATTACAGTTGACATGTGAATTTGTTAACTACTGGGCTAGATTAATTCATACATAAGCCTTCAATTTTTCTTGGACGGACATTATTTATAATTCCTCGAAAAAAAGAACGTCCATGTAGTGAAGTTTGATAAATGTGTTTTTTAAGTGGAAGGATAATTTCAATCCGCCGAATTTTTAATGAAATTCGAAGATCTAAAATTATTGAAGAAAACGTGATCAAACGTTGAACTGCTCGTTCGATAGGAGAGAAATCTAATGCAAAATCATAGTTGTTTTACAGAGATCGAATACTCATAATTCCTCTTACTGTTCTACTCAGAATGACTGCTGCTGAATTTGCTCGTAATTTTGAACGAAATGTTGGGGTCTACATTTATGCATGTTTAAAATAATTAATAATATATTAAAATGAATAAAAAACCTGTAATAATCAATAAGCATTTAATGTGGGAAAGAACGTCTGTGTTAAAGTTTAATAAAGACAATATTAAATGGTAAAATGTTGCATTTTCGGATGAAAAACATTTTATTTTTGATTAATCAAATGATTTTAACAGTTACTGGCACGATCTGAAGATAGCGAAATACAGAGCAGATTTTTTAAAGGCAGATATGAATCAGGCATTTTTAAAGTGGATCTATGGTGCTCTGGGGAGCTGTTTCTACTGAAGGCAGAATGAATTTAGTGATTTTTTCTATTATTATGAACATCAAGAGAATATCCACAAATTTTAAACGTTGAATTTTCCGATTTTTGTTAGATTTTGGGGGGTAATAATATCTTTTTCAACAAGACTTACATTTTTGCTCTACTTCTAGAGCAATAAAAAATAGTTTGAAAGAAGAAACTTCTTTATTGTTGCCTTTTCCGTGGCCTAAAAGTTGAAAAAATCTTAACTTATTATAATAGAAAAGTGCATGCAAGTGGAAAGCAATTTTAAATAGTTTAAATGTATTCAGAATATCATCTATGCTGTATGAAATGGTATTGAAACTGAATATTAAAGAAAATATATATATATATACCAGATAGAATGTCTGACTGTTTCACCCTAAAAAGAGACCTCAAAAACTATTAATTTAAAGAATAATTAAAAAAAAAAAATACTAAGATTCGAGCTGTCCTCATAATTGTGAGCACCGGAAAAATCCTTTTTTTGAACGTATTTTAAGTTTTTTAAGATAGAAAAACGATAAAACTTTTTTAATATCGTCTATTAATCAAATTCAAATTAATAAAAATATATTTGTTTAAATAATAGTGTTTAGTGTTTAGTTAATATAGAAAAACGGGTGTCCTTATAATTATGAGAAGGAGTGTAATGCTGGTCTTAAACCTAGTTTGAATTGTTTTTAACGTAGGTTTGTATACCATACTTCTTATCACGCTCTTAATCTGCGATACGTGTTTATATAGTATTGAAATGCAGGGAAATAGACGCCGTGTGAGAGCCAGATTATTAGCATATAGACACTTAAATATTTAGCATACTCTGATGTACACACTCTCAGAAATACTATACTCAATTTTGACGATTCAGACATTCTTGGGCTTAATTTCTTTGTTTTTGACAACCATTTCGTCAAGCGATCACGTGATTTTTGAGGAAACGTGAACTCTCAAATATTTGACGAAACTGTTTACTCAAAATAGCATGTGCTAACTTTCATTACTGCCATATTGGTTTTTTTCCTGTGTTGTTTCGATTTTACTGCGCAAGGACTTTTATTTTCTGGCCTGATGGTTCGGTCGGTAGGACACTGCCTTCTGGATTCCCAGGTCTCGGTTTAGAATTATCGGCGCGGGCATGGATGTTTGTGATGCCCTATGTCTCCAAAAATTGTGTGCACTTGTTTCTGTGAATTTCTGTAAAAATATGGATCAGTAGAGACATAAGTCATTGTAACTACAAGTCTCAAAACTGTCAGATAAATGTCCAAATGACTTTTATTTGTTTGTTTTTTTAATTTATATTTTCATTAAATATAATTAGGATTTAGTGTCTAAAGAAACGAACTTGCAGGTGATTTTATAATTCTATAATTTGTATTTTATTCTGTAACACGAAACTAGGATGAAAATATTTATCTTTACTTTTGACGAAATTCGTATGTTCAAACAAGTGACGAAAGTAATTTTCTCAATTTGACTAAATATTCGCTAGGAGTATTTCTCTGGAAACGGCTTCCTGAAAATTAAACAAAATTTTTTGAAATTTGAGTATCCATTATTGAGAGTGCATTTGTTCCAGTTACAACCTTATATTTTCTTTCAGACCTTATAATTTAAGACATGAATTATTTACCTAAAGAAAATGTTCATTACAATTTCTGTTTGTTAAATTTCCACACATTTAAAACTTTCAACTGAAAAACTACTTTAAATCAATTATCTTAAGTCTTATACAAAATTACAGAAAAAAATAAAGATAGATGTTAAAAATCTATGTTAAATTACAGAATTTAAGGAGAGATATTAATTAAATTAATTATTGGAAAGAATACGTTGGTGACTTAAAATTTATTTTATAAAATAGAAACATTCATTTTTAATTTATATATATATATATATATATATATATATATATATATATATATATATATATACATATATACATCGATAAATCAATTAATTAATATCAATTAAAATACAGAATAAGAATTGATAATCTCGATAATTCCCTTTTAACTAAGAATTTTAAATTTACAAAGAATCTGGTTAAAAATTTCAGAAAATTTACAGAATTTTTTCATAATGCCTAAGTGCCTTTTGTGGTTTTTGGTAAAATTAATTTGATCAAAATAATTTTACTTGTAGCTATTGTTATGTAAAACGAAAATTTTATGATTATGATATTCCTCCATATTTAATAAAGTTCTTTAATAAAAAGAAAAAAGGGATTTTTAATACATTTAATATTATTTACAATTTTACGTAGTTTATAAATAGTAATTTAATAAGGTAAGATATTAAAATGTAAAAAAAGAAAAGTCTTAATATTTTTATTTTAATGTTTAATGATAAAAAATAAGTAGAGTGTTCTAACGAGAATTGCTTTTTTCTTTTATAAATTGTACAATTAAAATGAGCTTTAAAAATATTAAAAGCAATCATTTGTTAATCTCATCTTTATTTGCTCTGAATACTTGAAACGGTTCGAATTCCAAATAACTTTCCATTTCATGCTTTAATTAAATAAAGTTCTTAAAAATTCAATTGCTCATCACAAGCACTTTTCGGCAATCAATTTTACTTTTAAGTAGTTTTCAAAGTGGAGATAATAGGTTAAGGAATTATAAAATGCAAATATTTTCTTGAATTTGACAAGAAAGATTAGATTTTATGTCTAGCATTAATTTTCCGCATAAATCTTAATTTCGTAAAAATATTATGATTTAATCTGATTTCATAAAATTTTCACCAGAAATAATACTAAATCTCATAATCAGATTTGCTAAAAATAAGCTTCAAAAGGAATACTTAAGCAATAAAACAGCGCTTTAAAATATGTGATTGTTTGTTAAATTTATGATTTATGGAAATTATTTATTTCTGTAAACTTATACAGAACTACAAACCATTCTTATTTTTAAATTCTCAAATATATATATATATATATATATAATTAACATTACATTCTAAATTGCATTGAATATAATTAAATTTGAAATATTTTTTGAAATCACTTATAAAATAATTAAAAATTTGTAGCTACAGAAAGTTCCTGCAAAATTTTAATTAATTTATGATTAAAATTTTTTTCAATCTGATTATTATTTGAAATGTATTAAAAGTAGTCCATCGAACTCGTCTAACCAATTACCTGAACGTTAATTGATTTTCGTATGTTTAAGAAACTGACGTAAATATGGACTAAGTTCTTTTAGAAAGAATCCACAAAATCCACGAAAAAGGGCATCCCATTCAAGCATAAAATAAAAGTTTGCTCAATCCCCCTTAATCTGAAACAATAAATACACTATATTTATAAAATGGCTTTAATTAATTAAAGCAGGCTTTAAAGTATATTTTATGTTCATTTCTTTTTTAAAAAAGCTTCAAGGGAATTAAAATTAAGTGATTTTTTTTTTTTTTTTTTTTTTTTTTTTTTTTTTTTTTTACTTAATTATAAGTAAAATTTGTAAACACAGTTTTGAAACTTTTTTTTTCTGTAATTCAAAACATACATGCAAAAAATAAATAAATAAATAAAATAAATAAATTTAAATATTCTATAATAAATATTTGAAATAAAAGTTAAACTTTCGCATGGCTTTTTGGTTGCTTATTTATTGAAGATTTTTATGCAATTCCACTACTTTATTATGCTTGACAGAAAAAAAAGTAAAATTACGTACTCATGAAACCGAAAGGTATACAAAATAAATTAGAATAGAAAAATCATCGAAGTACCGGAAAGGCAGTTAGAATTTGCCATTTAGTCTTAAAGTATTGATGAAGGTATTTTTAATGGATAAATAAATGGATAAATATATATGTATATATATACTCATAATTGTGAACATTGCAACACCAAAAAAGAATGTGACTATCATAATGATATTTATTGGGCACATACATTTTAGTAGGAAGACCAATTGATTAAAATTTCAGGAAATTTGGAGCTATATATAGTGAGAAAACAGTACATAAATCAGTGAATTCTGTGAGCAATAACAGCACTTATCTACCGAAGCATTGACTCAAACAGCAATTGGATGACATATGCGGGCCAATGCTACACAATGCCACAATTTATTGATCTTAGTTACTGGTGAGTGGTGGGGGACCAGTCATTTTCAATAATTAAACAGTCATTTTCATTGATGCAAGACCAAGAGAACGCGCTGAGCAGAGCAACAGTCAAACATATCTGCATCAAGGAAGTTCTGGACAATACGAACAACTTGCGGTCGTGCATCATCCTGCTTAAATATTGCGCTTCGAAGGCCTTGAATATAGGGCACAGCGATGGGCCTTAACACCTCAGAAATGTAATAGCAGGTATTCAGAGTAACGGGAATGAAAAAAAAAAGTTGATCGAGACGCGTGTATCCAATGGTACCGCATACCATCACTCCAGGTGGTGACCCAGTATGCGGCTACCAAAATTTTGATTACCCTCAAAACTGCATCACTGATATGGGCACCTTTAATGTGTGATCAATGACGAACCTGGACGCAGAAATGGCATGAAGTCGCTTTTCAGACAAATCACAATCCTGTTTACAGCATAAAGATTGCCTCATCCGTATTTAACAGCATTGTGAATAATGCACATTACCATGGGGTCCCATTGATCTCGATTACGTCTTGTTCGTATTCCCGGATTTCTGAGTAGCGGCCATTCAATTTCTGGTGAGTTAAGGCCCCCCCCTCTGCCCTATATTCTAGGCTTCCGTATCACAACATTTAAGCACCATAATGCACGGCCGCAAGTTGTCTGTATTGTCCGGACATTCCTCTATAGAGAATGTGTTCACACGTTGCTCCAGCCAGCGCGTTCTCCTGATCTCGCTGTTCGATTCAATACCTGGGCAGATAAGTATAGTTATTCCTTCCAGAGGTCGCTGCTTTTTGTACTGTTTTCTCAGGATAGATTACTCAAAAGTTCCTGAAAATTTAATGAATTGCTCTTCCTACTATAATTTATGTGCCCAATAAATATTATTCTTAA
Source organism: Salticus scenicus (assembly GCA_963930645.1). NCBI lineage: Eukaryota > Metazoa > Arthropoda > Arachnida > Araneae > Salticidae > Salticus > Salticus scenicus. Next base: position 228,475,209 of record OZ005655.1, read on the forward strand.
TTCATTGTGTTGCAATTTTTACAAACATGTATATATATATATATATATATATATATTAAATCAAGTCAAATGCTAAAAAATAAATAATAATAATAATAACTGAAAACCTATTAAAAATAGTCTGATAGTGAAATTTGGAGTGAATGCTAGCGATTATTTGTAATAAATGAATTAAAAGAAAATTATAACAAATTTAATCAAAGACTTACAAAAAAATTTCCATTTTATAAATTATAAGATCGTTTAGGAACGTTAACTGAACACTAACCTTTGAAATGATCTGAAAGTAAAAGTTGGTGTGAATACTAGTTGCTTAATTGTGGGAATTTTTATAAACTTAATAAATAATAATAAAAACAATATTTTATAACAAATTAATAAATTAACACTACATTAAAATATATATATATTGATATATTAACTATTTTAGTATAAAAATTTAAATAAAGTATTTATTTATATAAGGTATTTTGAAATTAAAGTAGATTATACAAAGTATTTTTGTACAAAAATTTAACCGAATAAATCGCTTCTTTTGGCATTCTATATAATTAAGTATCACTTTGTGTAACTACAGATTTAATAGTTGTTTTATTCAGATTTAATAGTTTCAATTTAATAGTTATTTTATTATATCTATATATATATATGTGTATATATATATATATTAATGACAGTATAAAAAGGGAAAGATTTCAATAGTGAATATTAAAAAATATCTATGTTTATAAGCAATTCCAAATATTATTTTTTAAAATCCTGATTTATCTTTTTATAACTTACTAATATAAAAATTTATATTTTCTTTAGTCTTGTACAATAAAACTGTTATTATTTCATTAAATTTCCTATTACAAATTTATTTACATTAAAACCATTACAAAATTCTACGCTTTAGCTTCAAGGCCCTTTACATTAAAGATTTCTGATTTGACTGATTTTAAAGAATGTTTTTGAGAATATTTTCGAAGATTGTAATAATGAAATAGCCTGAGGGAAACAAATTTGTAAGAAAAAAGAAGTATTTCAACCGGAAAATTAAGAAAATATACTGTTGCAATTTATCCTTTATTTAATGGAAAGTGTAGGCAGCTTGTTTCAAAGTGGATTTTTTTTTTTCATTTTTAGTGTGACGTGTAGAATTTAAAACGTAATCGAGTCTAAATTTTCAATAGAATGTGTTTAATACCCGCTTACGTGTTTTCAATAAGCGACTATTTGTGAAGAGTTTAATAAATATTTATCTTCGTGCAGTTTAATTTAATTTCAATTGTAAATATTCAATTATTTCAAGTGAAATATATAAAAAGGAATTTAAAATGAACATAATGATTATAAACGGTTATAACTATTTAATTAAAAACAATTATCCATAAAAGGAATGCAGAATGCAAAAAGGAGTTCAAATATTGTTTACATGCTGTAGAATTGTTTTATGTGACGCTCATTGATTACACGAACAATATCTAAGCGGTAGTCTATTTCATGCCATATATTCTAAAACATATCTGGAATCACGAACTCATGTGCATTAGAAATGCGTATTTTGTGCTGTAGAATTGTATTCGGCTAGGGAATTTCTAGGGTTATGTGATAGATTTTGTGTATGTGCTTCTTTCACGAACGCAATTCCAGAACTTAAAATGTGGAATTCTAATGCGCTTGTGTTAGTGACTCTAGATATGCTTCAGAATCAGAATGTATGGCGTGAAGAGGACTATAGCTTAGATGTTGTCCGTGTTATCGAGGGGATTCACATAGAACATTTATAAAGTATGTAAACAAAATTTTGAACTTCCTTCTATATAATGTATAATTCTTATCGATTCTTTTAAATTAGTTTTAGCTGTTAGTAATCTCTATATTTATTTTGAAATGCCTTGTATATTAAAATTAAGGTAAAGAAATAAAAAAATATTCGAGGTTCCGATAACAATATGTTCTCTCAACTTTAGTATGTTATTTCTTTCTTTCTTTCTATTTTTTTTTTAATGCTATTGCATTTGCTTAAATTCCCTGCGTGTTTTAATACAGATTAAATAAAAATAAACAAGAACGAAAAATGATGTGTTATGCATTAATTACTAACACTTTTCAACTCTACGTAATTGTTGCATCGTATAAATTTCGATGTTCTTTGCCTACGTTATCACACAAGCAACAGACAGTAGTTCTGAAAGGCATGCAGCTAGACTAATTGAATCATTCTTAAACATTCTTAGAAAGTGTTGAAAATGATTAACATACACACAAAATAAATAAATAAATAAAAATAAGTAGCCCTTAGATTCTAATTTTAGCCCTTAATGTATCTGAATATTTTAGTGTAGCCCTGTAAATCTGAAGGTTAACAAAATCATACTGTATATAAAATATTATTTCAGCATATTAACAATAAATGTCAATTTCTTTATGATTTTTATAATAGAAAGTTCTTTCTTTTTTAAATGTAATTTATAAAAATGTTTGTCCTAAAATGCAATGCATTGGCATATTTTTAGGTGCCCCTGTACACAAACTAGTTGCTCAGGAACTATTAATACCATGTTAAACATGGTGAATTCCATAGTGAATTTAAACAATATATAATTGTTTTAAAAAATCTGAAAATATTTACGGACCTTGAGGACGGTTAGACGGACAGATAGACAGAGGAACAGCCGGAGAGATAGATACACAAATTAAAATCACATTCACACTTAAAAATTGCTGAAAAGTGTTAAATCGCTTAATGTAAACGAAAATGCAATTCTGGAAAATTTCCAATAAAATCCCTTAATGTAATTGAATATATTTGTGTGGTCCTGTAAATATAATGCTAGTCATAACTGAATTCTGTAGAAAGAAAAGTTTAAAGTAAAAAGTTTTTGTGCATATGAATAACATATTTAAATTTCATTAAGATTTCTGCAAAGTAATGTTATTAAAATTTGGCTTATAGAAATGTCTCTCATAGAACGCAATGCTTTGGAATAATTTTGGGTGTCCCTGTACACTAACCAGTGATGGTATTTACACCAATTTCATTGGGGAACTTTCGATAGTGAACTTGAATAACATATTTCAATTTCATTAAAATTTATGTAAAATAAAGATATTAAAATAAAGTTTACAGAAATAGCTCTCATAGTACACAATACTTTGGAATACTTTTGGGTGTCCCTGTACACTAACCAGTAGAGGTATTCACTCAATTTCTAATAGGAAACATACTATAGTGAACATGAATAACATATATCTGTTTCAAGAAATTCCATGAATATTTACGGGAGTTAAAGTGCAGACAGGCAGACAAACTAAAGTCATTAACACTTTTCAACCTTGTTGGAAAGTGTTAAAAATAGTTTCTGGATTCTTTTTTTTCCATTCACTGAAATAAATGTGTTGTAACACGTTTTTTTTAATCCCTGAAGTTTCAGGATAATTCATCAAGTACTTTTTTTAAATATCTGATAAGAAGTTTTAAATCGAAAATGCCCGTCATTTATAGCAAGTTAATGTGCATTCGTATAAAATCATGGAGTGTGTATACATTTAAACAAACGTACATATACACGTACATCTACACAGTCCGGTAATTACAACCCATCCCTAATGTATAAAGTGTTATTGTGTACAATTTTGTACTGTTCAAAAGCGTTCATAAAGTAAATATTTTTATGATTAATAAATATTTATTTCTTCGGTTTATCTCTCTGTAGCATGACTCTCTCTGACTGCTACTTAACTATAAATGACAGTACTCTGAATAATTTTATTAAGTTAAAAACTTTCTAGATCATTTCCGTTACATTATACACTGATGGAAAAAAAAATCCCAACACCAAGAAAAAATGATTGTACAGTAATGAAATTTCAGCAATACATTTGTCTAGGTAACATGTTTAATTGATTAAAGTTTCAAGATCACAGGTAGAGCCATTGGCGAGAAGAGCCATTTCAAATGTGAAATGTTGGTACATTAGTAACCGGTGTAACCGCCAGAATTTTGAATGCAAGCATGCAAACGTGCATGCATTGTGTCGTACAGGTGTCGGATATCAGTTTGTGGGATGGAGTTACATGCCTGTTGCAATTGGGCGGTCAATGCAGGGACGGTTAATGCTGGTTGTGGATGACGCTGGAGTTGTCGTCCAATGGCCCATACGTGCTCGATTGGAGAAAGATCTGGTGATCTAGCAGGCCAAGGCAACATGTCGACACTCTGTAGAGCATGTTGGGTTACAACAGCAGTATGAGGGCGAGCGTTATCCTGTTGGAAAACACCCCTTTGAATGCTGTTCATGAATGGCAGCACAACAGGTTAGATCACTAGACTGACGTACAAATTTGCAGTCAGGGTGCGTGGGATAACCACGAGAGTGCTCTTGCTGTCATACGAAATTGCTCCCCAAACCATAACTCCAGGAATAGGCCCTGTGTGTCTAGGCCGCAGACAGGTCGCTAGCAGGCGTTCACATGGCCTCCTTCTAACCAACACACGGCTATCACTGCGACCAAGGCAGAACCGGCTTTCATCAGAAAACACAACAGATCTCCACTCCGTCCTCCAATGAGCTCTAGCTTGACACCACTCACGTCGCAAACGGCAGTGGTTTGAAGTCAGTGGAATGCACGCTACAGGGCGTCTGGCTCGGAGCTGTCCTTGAAGTAACCGATTTGTAACAGTTCGTTGTGTCACTGTGGTGCCAACTGCATCTCGAATTTTAGCTGCAGACGCAGTACGATTAGCCACAGCCATACGCCGAACACGGCGGTCTTCCCTCTCAGTAGTGCCACGTGGCCGCCCGGAACCCGGTCTTCTTGATGCAGTACCTTCCCTTGACCACTGCTGCCAACACTCATGCACAGTGGATACATTCCTGCCAAGTCTTTCTGCAATATCGCGGAAAAAAACCCCACCTTCTCGTAGCCCTACTACACGACCTCGTTCAAACTCAGTGAGCTGTTGATAATGGCTTCTTCGTTTCTTAGAGGCATCCTTGACTAACATTAACCCACTACGTCAAATCTCAACTGTAAATAACGATCACGAACCCTACAGCGCTTATTTATAGCAAACCTCATTTGCATGTTCATAGTGTTGCTACTAGCGCCACACTTATGCGCGTAGCTCGAAATTTGAATCGACGTCATCTTTCAGATGTATAAACACGCCTACCAAATTTCGTTTATCTAGCACAGCTCCTTCCTGGTGTTGGGATTTTTTTTTCCATCAGTGTATTAAAATATCCTTTTCATATAAAAGTAAGGCGTTTTATATGGAATCAAATATTGGTTAAATTTAACTAAATATCATACTTAATAAATAAATACATGTAGGAACCGAACTTGGGAATAAACAAATATTAAATCAAATGTCTCGAAAAGAAGAATGATTGGAAGTAAACATTGAATAGTTATCTGTGGTATACTTTATGATTTTCACCAAGAGCACCAAATTGCTCATTACGCAGTACAAAAGTGATGTAAATGCCAACCAACTAAGAGCATGAAATGCGTCATCGCTGCTTTCTCGAGTGGAACAAGAAAAAAAAATAAAGAGGTAGAAGAAAGTGCGAATTAATGTAGTAAGAAGCAGGCATTAAAAGTAAATGATCCAAAGGTTTTTTTTTTTTTTTTTTTTTGAGAAAAATCCTCGTATAGGTTCACAGCAAATGTGTCATCACTGTTTTAGCTTCTAGAAGAGCTGTAGACAAAATGAAATTATCGTCAAAATTAAGACGTCTGTGTCTTTTGTATGTGAAGAAGTCTTTTGTATTTGAAGAGAAGTTAAATTAAATAGAACCGGCAAAGGGATAATAAGCGGCATATTTTAATGAGAACAGAACACAAAATGTTCAGCTGAGCTATTACAAGTACGTACAAAATGATAGTACGTAGAAAAGTAATCTAACATTTAAGAAAATTTCACATTAAGTGTTTTCTTTATTCTTTCTTTCTTTTCTTTTTTTTTTTTTTTAATATGGCCTTTCGTTCTTTTATTTGTCAAACGAAACCAATTCTTCGGATGCGTCTACTAATAAAACTATTTCATTTATCTATGAAAGGAAAAGTAGCGGTTTTAAAAATAATCTAATGTATCTTTTCTTATTTTTTGACTTTATACTTATTTGTTTAATATTTAAAAACTTATTTAAATACAAATAAAATTTATCTAATTGTGTGTTCGCTTAAAGTTCTTTTCCTTTTTTTTTTTTTTTTTTCACCTTCTTTATTATTGTAAAGTTGTGCGTGAGAGTGTTTTTTAAATTACAGAGGTCGACATGTAAAACTTTGATTTTATCTTTTTGACTGATCTTTACGTTTTTTGGTGTGCTGAAACCGAAAATGAAGTCAGTTTTTCTCTAACACGTATAGAATTTTGTCAATACAGGGTGCCTACCTATATAATTTCTCCCATTGCTCTTCCACCAATATAATTATATGGTATGTTTTATAGTATGTTTTCCTGATTAATTAATTATGGATAACTATTGTTGTAATAGCGCAGCACTAGTGCGACGTAAAACCATACCAACCAACCAACCAACCTACTGTTATGATGATATATGTAAGAAATTGTGTCGGTAAGCACCTTATATTGGTAAAAATCTATACGTGATAGAGAAAAATGGGCTGCATTTTCGGTTTCAGCACATAAAAAAAAAACATAAAGTTCAGCTAAAATCATCAAATCACATTTTGTCAACTTCAATTTTGTAGGCCCGTGTTATTTATATAATAAGTATTAATGTATTTAGTTTTGAAATAATGTAAAACTTTTTGAGTAAACATAAAATAAAAGAATCACTTAGATGGAATGTGATTGAAACGAGTTTCCAATTACATTTTGTTCCCCGTATATTTTTACTAAAGGGTACATAACATACTATATGCATGCTAAAAAAATGAACACAGACAAACTCCAGGCTCAGTCACTGACTTAAAAGCTCTACATACTGTAGTGCTCAGTTTTTGCTTCGATACATTTGCCTTATCGTAATTTTGTAATTAATTTCTTGAAGATCAGCTTCTTACTTGATATTTTATTCAATTCCATAACTATTTTCCATAATGAATCCTCATGATGCAATAAATTTTACTTTATGATTTTATGTTAAAAATACTTTAAACTTCGAATAATATACAAAGTTTCAATGTAGAAAATTGACATTAAATAATATTAATGCTGCATCATAAGTGATATTTCAGACCCGATCTAAAATGTTTACGATGAAAATAGTTTTTATAAAGAACGTTTATGTAAAATTTTGAATTATTCTCTCATGTTAAGAAAATTTTAAATTACTAATGACTTAATAATTATTATTTACAATTACTAATAACTTAGTAGTTTTCAAAGTAGAATGTTCATAGTTAAAAATACCCCGGTTAGTACCATAAATAATATTTTAAAACTAATCTAAGAATTTTACTTCGAAATACTTCCCATTTTGAACGTTTGTGTGATATTTAATCCTATCCTACCATGTTGAGGAAAACTTAGATTTATAATAATGTACGAAGTTTCCAAATTAGATTACTGAAAATGATTTGGACTATTTTTAATATCAAAAAGGATATTAAAATCTGGTTCAATCTTTTTACGAACATTCGTTTATAAGGTAGTGTCCCCACAGTTTAATAAACTAACCAATTGACTTACAGTCGGTAACAAAAGTGTCCGAACACTAGCAAAAATTCTTATGTAAAAAATGTACATTTCATACGATTTTGTTAAATAAATCCTTACCGAATCATGTTCTTAGTCAGTCTAAGAACAGGATTCGACAAGGATTTATTTAACAAAACAGTATGAAGTGTACTTTTTTTGCATAGGAATTTTTGCTAGTGTTCGGACACTTTTGTTACCGACTGTACGTATAATGCGGCCACATATCCTAAAACTAGCAGTGAAGACGCGTCCAAAATGTTGGAGGGATGCCAGCGTGACAGACAGTTTGAAATTTGGAAAACATTCAGTAATTCCGCGCTCTGTTATTGCTTATTTTCTCTGCGTCAGATGACTGTCACCCCTATTTTAACATTTGACTCGTTGAGTTAGCACTTGCGCAGATGCTTCCATGGTTTCATGAAATATGGTCAAAGAATATAGAGGGATATTATGTCGACTTTGGGATTTTTGAAACCTCACAGTTAAAAATTTGTAAAAAAATATCAAAATACTGATATTAGAAATTTTTAAGAATACCCAAGTTGCTCACACCTAAAGTATGATGTAGAATTGTAATGAAGTGAAATATTTTGTATTTTTACCAAAGTATTGCTCCACTCATTACAAAATTTAAAATGTTTTTCGATAATTTGTATTTTTTTTCTCTGAATTTGCTTAATTAAGCAGTATAAATGATCAGTATAAAACAAACCGCGTTGGTCATGCTTTTTGTACATTTATTCATATTTATTAATAATTTATATTTTTTATTCATTTCAGAAATGTAAATCTTGTGAAAGAAATACAAGTGAAATATATCGATAGCATGCAAATAATCTTATAAAATACCAAATATCAATTTGTGCAATGACTTTCAAAATTTTAAATTTAAATATCTCCAAAAAATTCAAATATCACCAATATAAGAATGTGTTTTTTAGTTATGGAAACTAAAGCGTTTTACTATAAAACAAATTGTTAATAGTGTCCAAGGATAACTGGAACAACTATTTGAAAGTTTTTTGTTAATACGTATAAAAAGAAAAAAAATCTACTAAATATATACGTATTTACTAAAAGATACATACGTTTGTAAATACTGATTTGCTATTTGAAAAAAGAAAAAAAAATGTTTTAGAATATCACAATATAAAGTTTAAGCTATCTGAAAGATTTATATACGAACACACGTGATAAATTTGATATTTATGTAACAAAATAAGCAATGAGATGTGAATGCATAACTTTAGTCAACAGTGTTTAAAATTTGGGTGCTAGGTTGAAACAAAACTTAGTACTACAGTCAGAACTTAACTTTTTTTTTTTTTTTTTTTTTTTTTTTTTTTTGGGGGGGGGGGGGGGCTAAGATTTTTCAAGATGTTATTTCAGTTGTTATTTCAGATCAATGAAAAATTTACAATTGTAATATTCAGTTGTAAAGTTCAGTGCTTTTTTTTTTTTTTTTTTTTTTTTTTTGGGGGGGGGGTCCATTTTATTTAGTGCTTCTTATTTAACAATTCACCAAATCATGGTGTATGGTTTCACCATCATAAGGTTTCAGTTATTCTAATACTAGGCTTTCTTTCATTTAATCACCAAATCAGAATAGAAGGAATTACAAGCTTATGATTGCCGATTGAGTAGTACTAATTTTTGGTTCATTTAAGCACCAATTCATAATAGAATGTTTCACAATTACTGTACTACTAAATTATGATTAATTTCAACATCAAAAAACATGGTAGAATGTTTCATAAGTGCCAAATTTTGGTATATTTAAGAACCAAATCATAATAAAAAAATTTCCAATTTCATGGTTGCAATTACTGCAGTACTGTGTTTTTTGTTCACTTCAGCACGAAATCATGGTAGAACATTTCACAACTTTATGGTCTAAGCTACCATAATACTAGGTTCTAGGTGATTTAAGCACCGAATTGTAATAGAAATGTTTACAATTTTATGGTTGCAGTTACTGTAGTACATGTCTTAATTCATTTTAGCACCAATTCATAATAGAATGTTTCACAATGTTTTGGTTGCAGTTACTGTAGTACTAAATTAAGATTAATTTCAACACTAAAATACATGGTAGAATGTTTCATAAGTGCCAAATTTTGATACATTTAAGCACAAAATCATAGAAAAAAATTTCCAATTTCATGGTTGCAATTACTGCAGTACTGTGTTTTTTGTTCATTTTAGCACGAAATCATGGTAGAACATTTCACAACTTTATGGTCTAAGCTACCATAATACTAGGTTCTAGTTGATTTAAGCACCGAATTGTAATAGAAATGTTTACAATTTTATGATTGCAGTTACTGTAGTACATGTCTTAATTCATTTTAGCACCAAATCATGATTAAAGAAAAAAAAATCAATCCTATGGCTGCAGCTACTTTAGCACCAAGTTTTGATTCATTTCGTCACCAAATCATGGTAGAAATTTAAAAAATCAGTTTTTAATGATTGTGAAACTTTCAGCTTTCAACTGGTTGCAGTTACTGTAGTAGAAAATTTTACAATCTTATGGTTGAAGCTGTTGTAGTTCCAGGATTTTAGTTCAGCTTAGCACATAACATTTAAGGTTCATTTCTATATTTAATTTAAGCTGATTTTAAATCAAATTTAGAAATTAAAAAAAGCTAAAAAGTATTGCTAAATGTTTCACAATTTTGTTTTCTTTCTATTGTAAAACTGTTTGTTCCAGTTGATTGTTCTAACTGTTAAATATAAAATTCAACGCTTCACTAAAATTAGAGCCAATATTTTTAACGTATCAATTTAGCTGCGACCAATATTTTTAGATATTGGATGCTAAATTATTTTAAGTATTAATAGTAAGCATTAGTAAAATGATCAAATTTAGCATTAATATTTTAACAAAATATCATGACAGTTAAGTCAGCCTAATTTGCCGCACATTTTGTTGATGAAACGCTGACATTATTTGTTACAGTATTCTTAATAAATAAATATATAAAACCTGTAAACCTTAATTTTATATTTTGTAGGAAAGAATATATATATATATATTTATATATATACTTTGAATAATTTAATTCCTTTGCAACACTCAGCAAATGAAAGATATAGATAATATTAACATCACACAATCAACTGATTGGTAAGAAAATCATATTTATTGAAATTTATTTACTTATTTATTTTTTTTTTTTGACTGAGTGAAAATAATGCCTGGACCGGGAGTCTAACCCCAGATCTTTTGACTTACAAGGTCAAAGCTCTACCAATTGACCTATCCATTTTCCGACTGAGTGAAAATAATGCCTGGACCGGGAGTCGAACTCCAGATTTTTTGACTTACAAGGTCAAGGCTCTACCAACTGACCTATCCAATTGACCTATCAGAAAAAAAAAATGAAAGATAGATGAAAATACCAACATATGAAATTTTAAATGAGATGTATTTCGAATAAAACTATTGTCACGATGATAATTTAAATTGATTACACTGACTAGTAAAAATATGTTAAAGTAATTACGCAGAAGAGAAATGACACAAACATAACACATAAGCCTAACGATGAGATTATTTGCAAAAACCATTAAACCAATAGAAACGTTCATCAAATAATAGAAATGGAAAGAGATAAATTAACCAAAAGGATCCGATAAAAGAAAAGAGAATTCATGAAATGAAAAATAGAATTTTAAATGCTGAAAACCAGAAATGGTCACCACAATTCAGGAAACTTGCACCTCTGTCAGCATAATGCAAGATTTCAGAAAACTGTATAGCTAATTCAAGGAATATACAACTCAAGTCTCTATCTTGCAACAAATCAAAATAAAAAAGGAAATTAGATTAAACAGTAACACAAACCAAAATCGAAACATAGAATAAGTATTTTTCATAAGTCCACATGTAAACGATTCCATACAGATATAGTAGAAATAAACAGGTTGTCAAAACGAACATGAGTGAAAAGAAAAGATTAAAAGTAAAGAAACGATTAATCGATCTATGTGCTACTGAAATGAAATAAATGAATGCATTAAGTGATAGTTATCAATCTTTAAAATTTAAAAGCTAATAACAATATTAAAAAGGTGATATTTAAAAGGGTTACTTATACATATATTTCCAACTAGTCCATGCATATCGCAATACACTGGAGGACTGGTATTGAAAAGTAATAAATAGCTTTTTTTAAGATACAAAATTTTTCATTTATTACAGGCGTATGATAATCATTTATGAGCAAAAGACAGCTCATTTATCTATTTGAAGATAAGTAATGTTAATGTTGGTGAAACTTTAATGTCTTGATTTAAAAATCATAACAAATCATAACAGCTTTTTAAATTAGTTTTCAAGATTTTATTTATTAATTCCGCTATTATCTAGAATAGGCAATACTAATATATTTTAATTAAAATTGCAATGTTTTACAATTAGGATAAACATTCTATAAACAAAACGTAAAAATAAACACTTAAAATTCAAAATTTGAATAAATGACTGTTCTTACGGAGTTCTCTAGGACAGCCAGAATTCAACAACATGTTAGTAACACAATTTTCTATTGTAAATTCCTGCAAAAACCTTTATCTTGTAACTCTTAAAACTAAGTTTAAGACTGAATTTGTGTGCTAAAATCTGACAGTTATTAAGTTCGGATATATATACAGAAATAATACAAATATACATATAAGTAGGAGAGAAAGAACACAGAGATAATTCAAATATAGGTATAATGTTCAAGACTGATAAAGGTTTAACATCACATTATGAGTATTTTTGTAAATATTAGATGCGAAATTCAGCTTTCTTCAATTGAACAGATATATTCACATTCAAATATATGTTTTCAAGATTTTTGACTATCCACTTACATTTACAAATATTATTTAGGTATATACATACAATAACTTTAAAACAAAACACGAAAAGTGATTAAAGATCAATATTTAATTAGTGAAATTAGTTGTTACAAATGTCATAAATTTAAAGAATAATAATAGCAACAGGAATATGTATTTTTTCTTAGAAGGAATTTTAAGAAATTATTTTGTTTATGAGAACATCAGTTAATAAAAAAAAAAAAAAAAATAGAAAAAGTGCTTATTCATCATAATTAAACGTGGTATGCATTTTCGTTTACTTGGGTAATACGAGTAAATAGCACAGAACGGGGCAATTACTGTTTTAAAAAGCACAATACTGTTTCTGTTTTTTTTTTTTTTTTTTTTTTTTTTTTTTTTTTTTTTATATAAGCATATGGTATTCCTTAAATTTGCATCAATTTGTCTGAAAAACATAGTTTTTAACACGCTTTTATTAGCTTCACCTGTATGTATGTTTGTATGTATGTTTGTAAGTATGTTTGTATGTATGTTTGTAACTGCTCTGGGAGCAAACAAAAAATTTATATTGTAAAAAAATACTTTCCCTACGTGAGCGATGTGGCGTAGAGGTAAGGCTCGGTGCTACGAACCTGAAGGTCCAGCGTTCGATCCCAGTCAGGGGCGATTTTTTAAAAATGGCTTTTGTTTAATTCTAAGTTATTTTAATTAAACATTTAAATGTATGTAAATATTACGGTGTGTCACTCACACGATTTTCTCTTACCCTGCATTTTAATACTAAGATAGATATTTTGTGCTTTTTTAGTTCCCATTTATTGCTTCTAGGCACCTTGTGCGTTTAGGAAGGAAGAATAATGATATAGTTAATGAACTTAAAACAATGTGTTTCCGCTAGAGAATAAATTCACAGCAAATAAAAGTATTTCTTTGATCTTTCTGAATAACTGGACATGCACCAACCATTATTAGAAATGATCTTTTTCTCACAATTTCCTTAAGTAAATATTATAGTGAAATTATTTTTATATTACATGCAGAAATAATTTACATTTTAAAAATCTTTATTTTGCAAAAAATGTAAATTACATCCATACCAAAATATTGTGCTTGCTTTGGAATTTAAATTTCTCTTTGCATTTGAAAATTAAGTTTTTTCACTTTCTTTGAATGTTATATTTCCAAATTTTTTATTTTAGTTTACGAGTCTTTCTTTACAGATATTAGGTACTTATAGACATTTTCTTTACGATACAGATTCTTTACAAATATTTTCTTTGTGATAAAAATGGCATCTTAGATTTTTTTTTCAAATTCAGATATTATTTTATATAACCTATAGGTTAATAAACGCGAGTTCGCGAGTTCATTATTACTGTTTTGTTTTGTATAGATATACCGATTCCATTTAATCTCATATTTATATAATGCATTTAATGAACACAGAGTTACGATTTAATAAGTTATTTTAGCTTAATATTTAAAGATACAAATTTAAGAAACAAATTAGGTAAATATTACGGATCGTTGTGTACGTTTATTCATTTTTAAAACAAAGTAACTACAAAAATGACATTGTTAATGCAATATGTGTTTTTTATGCAACTATATAGTTATTTGTAAATTGATTTTATTTATTATTTTTATTTATTATCATCATTATTATTATTGTTATTATTGTTATTATTATTTTATTTTATTTTATTTTAGTTTAGTTTAGTTTAGTTTTCATAAAATATAATGATTCATATGAAGGTAATTCTTTCTTATTTAAAGAAAAAATCTCTTTATGCACATTTTTTCTGTATCTTGCCGATTTACTTGGTATGATTAAATGTAGCAATCATCACGCCATATGTTAAAAGAGCGCCAAACGAATATATAATAAAACTCTTGTCAATAGCAATCGAATCAAAAATGAAAAATCCTTGAGATACATCATCTATCTTTGAAATATGTTGTTTCTTTCCGGTCTTTCTTTGTGTGTTTCTAAGTATCTGAAGAATGTTTTTCGTATTTTTACAAGCATTTAACAAAGATGAAGAACATAAGCATGCAGCTATAAATGTGAAAAGTGAAAACAAAAGGCTAATTATTCTATAAATAAGCACCAAATGTTTCTTCTGATACACTAAACTAAATGCCTCAAAAAATATTGAACTTAAAGTAATTGTTAATGTTGAGATCAGTAGTAACTGAAAAAAATTATTTAGTTCTTTTACTATAACTAATAATCTATTATATAAAGTAATAAGAAAGTTAATTCTAACATAACTTTGGTTCCCCCTCTTCATAAATTTTTTTTCAATGTGGATTTGAGAAAGTAACATATGCTATAGAAATAGATAGCAGCACATGGACTAGTTTTTCGCCAGTGTATGCAGAAATATGTAATTTGTATGCAATAAACAGGATACTTAATATTAGTACTGAAAATATTTAAATTATGAAACAATAAGCTGTTTGATATTAAAATATACATACAAAAATAATTAGCAATTTTAAAAACATCTGTTATAAACATGTAAATAAATAAATGCTTCTTAAATGTTTGAATACTATTACTGGTTATCTGAAAGTATAATTTCATGATTTTACTCAACAAGTCTCTTGATTTTTTGTGTGTCATATCAAACCATATTCTTTGTCCAAAATCGATAGTATAGAGTATGACATTGACAATTACTCTAATTTTGTTTAATCCCTGTGACATATCACCCTTAAAGTATGCAATTAAAAAATAAAGCCATGCATTAGTTTCAAGAAATGCACCAATAAACATTGTAAACAATTTCTTACAGCAGTAAACTCTTTTGCTATTGATACCTAGTCGAATTCCATGAATTAAAAAGTATGTTTCCAATAACCACAAACATTTTTCAAAGCTGATTTTGAAAGAGGCTTTTTTTCTAAATATTCTTTTTTAAAAGTTGGACTTATTTTTCTACTGGCTGAAAAACTGTTTTGCATCGTTAACATAATTTACATTAAGTAACACGGGAAATTAACAAGTGCAATTTGACAACAAAATGGATGGTATCATGTCTAGTTACATCACTTTGAATTAAACTGTATATCTGCTAACTGCATACTAATAAGATATATAACTTTCGACGATTATAAAAAATGTTTTAAGTGAAAGAGTTGTGGAAATTTCCTCAAAAGACTGCTTTTTATTACTTCAGGAAAATCATCTCTTCACAATTAAATTAAAAATGAAACTGAAATTACTAAGGCATTATTGCACAAATATGTATATATATGATATTAAAAATTTTCCCTTATATAGAATTGATTCCTAATTGATTCAGATGCTATATATTTTGTTATACTATTATTGAAAAAGATACTTTATGAATTATATGACAAACTTTTATTTACTTATATTAATGTTACTAAATATTTCACAATGCAGTATGGAAGAAATCTATTTGCAGATCCAAATCACTAGGACATTATAAGAGTCTTCTTTTGTAGTCAATCAGTTACCTCATTTAAAACTTTTCTGATAACCACTTTTAGCTTAATTTTTTCATTTGTTCACCTTTTTAAAATAAAATATTAAACTGGCATTTCATTATTATTTAATTTGCGATATAAATAAAGTAATTTTCGTATTTTTAATTACTCTTTAACCTGTGAAATTTCGTACTTTTAATTATTGTTACGCACGCCTTTTTTCCTTCGTTCGTACTCGAAATCAAAGATTGCTGTGACTAAATTTTAAAATATTTATTCCTTATTTTCTGGAAAAGAAGATGACTAAATATCCGTCATACTTATACTGTAAATAGTATTAATTTCATTGATTATTAAAGGGATAAGCGGAAAAGTTGTTACCACTGAAAGGGTTCAAAATTTAACAGCATTGTTTAAGTAGCATTAATATAATAAAAAGGAATCTTAAAAAATACATACAATACTTTTTTTTTTTTTTTTTTGAAAAAGAAATCATTATTGTATCTTGTGTTGATGCATGCACACCATATTTACCCTTAATCTAGCAAGTGCATGTTACAAAAAACTCCTCATAATAATACAATAAATAAAATGAAAATAAATATGCTTTAGTGTAAATTATTTATTATCGAATATTTTTTAGCAAACGAGTATCAACAAAAGATTTTAGACTTTCTATGATATAACATCTCATATATTTTCAGCGTGTAAAAGTTGTTTATTTAAAAAATAATTTAAAAAAGTGCTTTTATAAAATTTTGAATATATACTGCATAATGTATCTTCCGTTTCTACTAATATACTGATTTTATATCGATCTGAAAAAAAAAAGATTTTAGAATATTAAAAAGATTGATTTTATGCAACCAAGTTAGAGAGGATGCTGTATTTGAAGCTATTCTATAATTTTAAATGAAAGTATAATGGATTTAAGCTAAGTAAAATTATTTAAACTAATTAATTAAACTGCATTTAAAATTAATGAAAACTTTTTATAAATATATCAAAGATTATTAAAAAAAAAAAAAAAAAAAAAAAAAGCATTAAATTTTAATCGCTACATTTGAAAATATCGAAATTTTATACAAAATATCAAAATGTATTTATAATTTATTATATTAAAATAGTAAATTGATTTATAAAAGATTTACTCTTGAAGTTTTAAGGAAAGTTTAATAGAAATTTCCTAAATAAAATTATTGATAATATAACGCAAATTATCTAATGATTATAATTTTAAAGATACCTCCTTTATTTAAAAAAAAGTTCAAAATTTATATAATACATAATAATAAAAATAATGTAGAAACAAAACACTAATTAAAACTTTATAAACAAGCATCTTAATGTGTAAAATCTCGCTTTAATCTCCTTGTTTCGAAATAAATGAGTGTAAAGTTTTCTGAAACGAAAAAAGCAGAGGTTAGCTCTTAATTATTTAAGGTTGACAATAGTTTTTATCTATCTTACGGTGTTTTCTTACAAAGTTTTATATTTGTTTTCAGCATCAATATTAACATTTCATAATAACGAATATTTCCAATTTCTATCAAAATCATCTAAATGTAACACGCATAAGGTTATATTTGGTGACTGTTTGAAACTTCAGAAAAATAAAGAAAAAGATATTTTGCAAAAAAACAAAACGATTATTTAAGTGGAACTAGAAAAATTATTCTTGAAATTATAAATTTAATAGGTACACAATTCGAAATTATGACATTTTTTCAAATATTACATAGACAAATTTTCTTATAATAAGCCTTTGCTAATGCAATTTTGCATGAATTTAAAAATGCAAATGTAATTCTATAAATTCTGGTTAATTGAATGTAATTGAAGTTTACTTCACATTATGGATTCTTCATTATTAGTACTTATAATTTTAAAATTATTTATAACATTTACAACATTAGTTTTTAGAAATGGTGGGTATAACTTTCACCCTATTAAATTAACGATTACTTAAGTGAAAGAGGGTTTTTTTAAATTCTGATATTCATAATCTTGCATCTTACACTTAAAAATGTGTTATGCAGACATTTTACAAAATTTATTTGATAAGGAAAAAGTAAGTGAACTTGAACATAGTTTTTTAAATAATAAAAATATCATTAAAATTTATGAACGAATATAAGATCTGCAGTAACACGTACATATTTAATCATCTTTAATTTTGCTATTATTTTGTTAAAAAAAGTCATTAAACATTTAAAACACAATATAATGTTTAATTAACGAAATTAATAAACAAAAAATAAATTTTAAAAAGTTGTAATTTTAGCCAAGGCCGAAGCCAAAATAAACTTTCGGATGGTTAACAACCATTTTAACATAATGTTGTGTGTTAAAAATGAAGTTTAATTCCAAAATTTTTTAGAATTCTGAAAATGTCTGGAGAAGATGGTTGGCCACCCAAACCAACTTTTTATCTATATATCTATATACGTACATATATATACATATTAACGTAATAACAATGTTTTGCCTTATCTTAAGGGCCAATAATATGTACACACCATACACGTATATATGTATATACTTTTGAAGTCAGTGTAGATATCAATAATATGTATAAATTCATTTCATTTTAAATGCATTTTTGAAAATTCCCTTTTAATTCATTTTAAGCACAAACTAAATGTAATAAGTTAAAATTATGCGCTGGATACTGCTATTTCACAGCTTTCTGATAATTGTATTTAAATTACAGTTTTTCGAAAATTTTATTCAGAGTCCACTACATGCTTAATTATTTAAAACGTTAAAAGTAACGTCTGATATATATTTTTTTAATTATATATTTTTTTATTAAGCAATTCTTAGTTTATTCAGTAAAACTATGATGTTCAATTTCATATAAGATTAATCGCGATTATTATTGCAATTTAATGTTATTTTTATTATTACATATTTGAAATGTGAAATATTGTAAATTTAAAAATATAGCTTAATGATATATAATTCTAAATTTTAAAATTTTTCATGAATGAAACATTTTAGGCAAGTTTGTTTGTATTATATAAATCTAAGATAGGCATATTTATTCATAAAAACATTAATGTATCTTTACATTATGACATAAATTATGACGTAAGCTTTATACAAAAAATAAATCAAAGCTGTTAAGTTTTATTATGTAGCATACTTTTGCAGTAATAAAAAAATCTATAGACCATTTTTCAATAAATATTTCATCTTATTTCGTAAACTTAGGTGTATAAACTATAAAGCTTTGCCTTAAAAAAGCACCGCTTATCGATATTATAAAAACTTTTATCTCTAAGTTTCGAGTAAAAATAATGAATCAAAAAGCACCATCATTAATCACGAAAATATACTGTTTCCCTCTGGTTATTTCCTGAAGAATTCGGAGCTCTTAGTGTATTTTTTTTTTCTGTATTTATTTATTTTCCTTTTAGTTGATGCGGATGGAGAAGTTAAATGAAATCTTAAAAGAGTAAAAATTGGAAGCAGAATGTCGAAATATTCTGGAGATAAATAAAAAAGAAATCTTGTTATAGACATTAAATTCTTAATAAAATACTCATCTTAATGTAATTTCATGAGAAGCTATATTATATGCAACTTTTCAGTTTATTGCTTTATAAGACCTAGTATCGTATTCTGTGACATTATTACATAAAAATTAATTTCTTAGAAATATAACATTCCCATTTTTCGCATTTTTTTTTTTCAGTGTTTATTCTAAAAGTAACATCTGCCATAAAATTTACTTCAGAGAATCCTAATATTTATACTATAGGTTCTGAAAATAAAATTTTTTAAGTAAAATACTTTAAATATCATCTTATCAATACTATTAGAAAAGGAATACTAAACGAAATTTGTGTATTTTTATAAGTATGAAAAATTAACTATTAAAAGATGGTTCCAAATATATTCTTAATCGAATTTTCTTTTCAAACCGCAAAATATTATTATCTACATTTAAAAAAAAAATCTTTATGACGCTCGAACATTTTTTTTTTTTTTTTTTTTTTGCTAACTTTTGTAAGTTATTATTGTCGTGTTCAGTTTTCTATAATATTTTTTGAAATACAAATTAACCCTAGATAACTAAACTTAAAAAAATTTTACTCTGTAACTAATTATTTGACTCTTAGACTACAAATTAAAAACCAGAAAATTTTTATATTTCCTTTATTTATTTCAAACAAATTAGTATAACTCAAAACTAGTTGGCATAGTTAGATTCTGCTCAGTTCCCCATCATATATGTCTTCTCATAATTTTTTAGTGCAGGCCATACTATATTCATATTAAAAGAAATTAACTATACAAATCGCTCGACACAGTGAAAGACAAAAATCTCTCACATAATAGGCTACCCCCTGTTCAATTCGATACAGTTACCTTATCCTAATCTATTAATTTATCTTATTGGGGCCAATTACGTAGATACGTTTTCATGCAATACCATACTATTTCCAATGCAACAATCCCCAAAATGCAACGTTACACGAAGTACCGCTCAGTTTTGATATGTTGATAAAATCTTGAATCTCGAAAAACTTAAGAAATTTTTAAATTAAAAACTTCATAGTCAAGAATATGAATGTCAGTATCTTAAATGATATTTTAGAAGTCGTCTAACATCTTTAAGATGAAAATATCCCTCAAAGTGGACATTATACGAAATTTTGCACTACTCTGTCATGAGTAAATCGTAAATTTTGAATAGCTTACGAAATTTTTAAATTAGAAAATTGACAGTCAGAGACGTTTATATTTGTTTCTAAATGATATTTTAAAAGTGGTCTGACATCTTTACGATGGAAATATCCCTGAAAATGTACAGTTATGCGAAATTTTGCCCTATTCTGCCATTTTAAGTAAATCGTAAATTTCGAATAACTTATGAAATTTTTAAATTAGAAAATTGGCAGTCAAAGATATTTATATTTGTATCCTAAATGATATTTTAAAAGTGGTCTAACATCTTTAGGATGAAAATATCCCTCAGAATGGATATTATGCGAAAATTGGATCTATTCTGCAGTAGTCTTGCTTTTGCTTCCAAGGCAGTAACATGTGTTTTTTTGCACCTGATGAAGGAAGGCTACGTCCTTTCGAAACCGGTTGTGCTGGCTTAAAATTTATGGTGTGTGAAGAAGTCTTATTGTCTATTTATCGTTTGTACACCAGTTTTGGTATTTAGTTTTGGCTGTTCTGCAGTGTTAAGAAATTCGTAAATTTCAAATAACTTGCGAAGTTTTCAAAGTTGAATTTTTGTAGTTATGTTCATTCCAGCATTATAACTGGTATTTTAAAGCTGGTTTGACATCTTTACTTAATGCATCATTTGTTCATTTTAATGCACATTTAAGCGAAAAAAAATTTATAGTTATGTTCATTCCAGCATTATAACTGATATTTTAAAGATGGTTTGACATCTTTATTTCTTGCATAATTAATATGCACATTTAAGCGAAAATTTGCCCTATTCACACGTGTTAAGAAAAGCGTAAATTTCGAATAACTTATGAAATTTTTTAATTGGAATGTTGCAAATCAATGTGGTTCTTTCCAGTGTTATAAGCAATATTCTAAAACTAAACCGACCTGTCTGTGATCATTTGTTCGTGAGATATCATGTACACAAACTAACAAACTAACATACTAACACACTAACAAACAAACAAACTAACAGACACCCTACAGACGAATACCATACCTATTTTGATATTTTCGGATTCCTCACACCTGAAAAGGTGTAAAATAGTTTAAAAAAAAAACAGAGATAAAAAACTTTCAGGATTACCTAAGTGCCCCCTACCTATAGTATGACGAGACTAAAAAGTATTATAATACTTCAATTAAAAATTAGAAAAGTGGTAAAAATTATCGTTTTCACTCTTGGCAGATGTTAAAAGTGTGTTTTACACAAATAGCCCTGTTGCAGTAGTTGCATATTGCATTTTGTTATTCTACGTTTCTTAGATGGAGAGAAAATACAAATTCTGCGTTTGTTTGCCGCACTTTTAGTCGAGTTTTCTGTGGGCTTTTCAGTATTCAAAATATCTTCAATTACTTATAGGTAGGTAGTGTATAAAGGTTATCGTAAGTCAAGAAAAATATACTGCTGTACATTTTCACTAAATTACAGGACAAATTAAAAAAAAAATATATATATATATATATATATATATATATATATATATATATATATATATATATATATATTTCTTTTCAATTTCAAAAACTGTATATAGGTTATCGCTGTTGAAGATCTATTTAATCCTAGATAACTAAATTTAAATCAGTGTTACTCTGTAACTAATCGTTTGAGTCATATACTACGAATAAAAAAAAAAAAATGTATGTTTTTATGTTTCCTTTATTTATTTCAAATTAGAACGTCGTAACTTAAAAAACTATATCGTAATATTTCAATTAAAAAATATAAAATTGCTAAAAATTATTCTTTGCACTCTTGGCAGATGTAAAAAGTGCGCTCTCCATAAATAGCCTTGTTGCAGTAGTTGCATACATATTTTATCATTCTGCCTTCCTTAGATGGACAGAAGGTTTGTTTGCAGCACTTTTACTCGTGTCTTCTGTGGGCTTTTCATATTGAAAATATCTTCAATATTTATTTTGATGATCACTAAATATTCGAATGTTAGACAACGTTCATAGCAAATCATGAAAAGTAACAAGTGTACAGCCGTGCTTAATACCTTCGGATAACTCATTTTACTAGTTATGAAGAAACTGTGGGTGAGGTCTTTGAGCGCAATGGGAACATTTCGAATTCGGAAAACTGGCAGGTATCGGTAGTCAATTAGACGAATGTTTAGTTATCTAGGGTTAAATAGATTTTTTTTTTTTTTTTTTTTTTTTTTATGTGGTGATGACTGTAATTTTTTTTTTCTTTCTGCAATATATGTACCAAAAAAAAAAAATAATAATTCAGAGTTTGATGATTCTTCTCCTTTATTTATTAATTTTAATAATATTCAGTTTGAAATTTGCATTTTTTGAAATATGAAGACTTTTTTTTTCTCTACTGTCACAATGTTTACTTAATTATACTTTGATGCGCTTATACTTTGAAAGTATTTTTCAAAACTTAAAAATGTTTTCCTTTGAAGTACTATTCAATATCAAGAACAAGGCATTAGGTATTTTCTATAATGTATTATCAAATAGCAAATAAACCATTATTTAAAAGAAATTAATAAAACTTTTAACGTCGAAAAGGTATTTTAATACCTTTCAACATTTTTAAACGTTAAGCCTCTTAGTTGCTATGATACTACAGAAACGACAAAATTCAAGAATGCTCGCGAATTATTAAAAATTTCCAGTATAAAATATTAATAACGCTTTTAATATATTTTTCAATCAATACTAAGTTTGATAAAGAAAAAAGGGTTTTGAATTCAAAACCAAATAAGAACTTTAGAGTTATCGAATGATTGCATAATTCTAAAAGATACCTTACGGATCAAAACTAATTTTTACCGGGAAAACAGAAAGAGTAATGAGAGATGTTTTGTAACAACTACGCTTCTAAACAATGAAAAGTTATTAACAACTAAAAAGATTGCGAAACTTGTTTAATTGTAAAAGCTAAGATACTTTTTTTTTATATAAATATAATATCTGTACATACATTGTATGGGCAAAAGTACTTAAACATTTTCGAAATTTTTATTTATATCTAATATCCAACGATGCACTCTTAGAACTCCAGTATCTGAAGACTAAGTTATAGCACATATATTTCAGAAAAGATTTTATCCCAAAGGTAAAAGTGGAGTAGTAACCATATCAAAAAATATTCTGTAAAAGAAAGAAATTGGAGCATAGCAACGCCCCTGCAGGGTGAGTCGACAAAATTTAATTCGTACCAAATTATGTTTAGGTCGAAACATACAAAAAATCTAATGAGCGCTAACTTGCAGTCGGCATCAAAATTATCCGAGCACTAGCTATAATCCCTGTCTGAAAAATGTACACTTAATACTGTTTTGTTAAATAAATACTTGTAGAATCTTGTTCTTAGTTAGTCTAAGAACATGATTCGACAAAGATTTATTTAATAAAACAGTTTTAAATTTACTTTATTGATATCAGAATTATTGGCTAGTACTCGGATACTTTTGCTGCCAACTGTATGTTGAAATCCCTCTAGATAAATATGAAATTTTGTAAAATTCCGACCGTTATTTCGTGAAATACAACTGTCATAAAAATTTTGGTAATATTTTTGACCCATAAAGATTTGTTTTATTTTCTAAAAATAACAAAACTAATTCAGAAGATTTCAGACGTCATAAATCCATTTAAAATAGGAAATCAAAATTTTATACAAAATACATTCTTCTTTATAGTAGATGAAAATGAAAACAGGTATCCATAGGTTTATTTCTTTAAAATGTAGCAAACACGAATACTTAATAACAAGTTTCAAGAATGCTCCTTTCAAGGGGAAGATGTGCGTGTGGTGTTTGGGGGGGGGGTGATTTTAACCAGTTTTCCCTAATTTGTTTTTAATAAACATACGATTAATAGATATAGGAATTAAACAAATGAGATTTTTATTATCAAAATGGTTCTTTACATATACTGACTAGTGGAGAACAAAACCAGCTAATATGGTGATAAAGGCTTTCCACACAGAATATGTAAATACATTGATAAAAATACAACTTTCTTTAAAATATTTTTTTAATTTACTTTATTGTAAATATATATTTTACTATCCTTTGCTAAAGTTTTAAACTAATATTTCAATCATTTCAATAATATAAATATTTATGTGCAATGTATCTTAATTTGAGAAATATGATCCTAAAAGTTTCGGTAAACGATTAATATTCTTGTGCATTTCAAATTTAGTTTTAATGAAAAAAAATTGCCCTGTAATTTAAGATCGTTAAAATTTCGAAATTCAGTGAATGTTATATTTCCTAAAGGTAAACATATTGCATTATCATTTGAGTAACATATGCTTTATTTAACATTAAAAAAAGAAAATCGTTTCTTAAGTGTCTTTTTTAAATGAATTTTTATAACCATATATAATAATTATAACCAATAATAATAATAATAATAATTATAATCAGGATTTACATAATTGCATAAATCATGTATCTGTTAAATTAAGTATAAATGTATAAAGTTTAAGCATTTCATGCCAAACTTTATACATTTTCTACCCTTTTATCATGAATAAATTGGATTAGATTATCTTTCACGAGAGATTTATACTTAAAATGAAGTATCAGATGACACATTCAACGGCTGATATTACATAGTAGAATTTAAATTGACATTCTATCCTCTAAGGCTTTTATGACTTGAAGGATTATGAAATAAGTTCATTATGAATAATATATATGTACAGTCGGTAACAAAAGTATTCGAACACTAGCAAAAATTACTATGTAAGAAAAGTAGAGTTAATACTGTTTTGTTACATAAATCCTTGTCGAATCATTGTCTTAGTCAGTCTAGTAACATGATTCGATAAGGATTTGTTTAACAAAACAGTATTAAATCTACATTGTTTATATAGGAATTTTTGCTACTTTTCGGATACTTTTGTTACCGACTGTACATATTTAAAATTTCATATTTTCGGAGAATAGCATAAAGATTGATTTTAAATGTTGATTAAGTGATAAATTAAGTTATAAATTAAGTTAAGTGATAAATTACGTTTTCTATAATTATTTAACGACAATTTTTTAATTTTTTAAATATTTTTTATAATATCTCGTATATTATTAAATTGATGAAAAGTTAATTTCTTGTGATAATTTCTTTTTATTCTGTTCCCTATAAAATATAGTTAATTTGTAAAAATTCAAATACAACTACAGTCGGTAACAAAAGTGTCCAAACACTAGCGAAAATTCCTATGCAAAAAAAGTACACTTCATACTGTTTTGTTAAATAAATCCTTGTCGAATCCTGTTCTTAGACTGACTAAGAACATGATTCGGTAAGGATTTATTTAACAAAATCGTATGAAATGCACATTTTTTACATAAGAATTTTTGCTAGTGTTCGGATACTTTTGTTACCGACTGCACATGTAAAATTTCTTTTGTAAATAATTATTACGGAAGAAATTTCAGCTTTCACTTTGAAAATAATATTAAAAAAGCTCATTTTTATTTTATGTTATAAGTACAATTTCTCAAAAGTATCTTTAAGACATTTTATAGAATTACAGTTGGCAGAAAAAACATCCGAGCACTAGATAAAATTCTTATATAAAAAAAGTACACTTAATACAGTTTTGTTATATAAATCCTTGTCGAATCCTGTTCTTAGTCAGTCTAACAATACGATTCCACAAGGATTTATTTAACAAACAGTATTAAGTGTACCGTTTTTACATAGGAATTTCTGTTAGTGCTCGGATACATTTGCTGCCGACTGTATACTAGAAATGAATGTGCACAGATAGTTTGAACATTTTAAATTTTGCTTAATATTTAAAAAAAATATTTCTTCTTTTTATTTTTTTCTCACAACTTTGCAAGTTATGTCACATTCTAATATAAAAATTCCCTGTTTTTTTTTTTTTTTTTTTTTTGAAAGTGTATACGTTTTAATATGCATTATACATTAAAGTAGTTTTATAAACAAGTGTAAAGTGTAAACTTTATAAAAAACCACCAACGTTGAATTTAAATTATTTATTTATTTATTTGGAGAAAATGTATAATTCTCTATTGAAAGATATCCACCTTGCAGATGAATCGCAAAAATCACAATCAATCGCGATTAATATCAACGCAAGGCTGGCTTTGAAGTTAATGAAATATTATTTTTTATTTGAAATCTTTACTTTTCAACCGAATTTTGCGATTCTTTACTGTAAAATCATAATACACTTCTTTAGTAGTTTTGTGAAAACCGGTTAAAAATTTGTAATCATTTAAAGAAAGCTTTTTTGCGCTAATAATATTAATAATATTATAATAACAATAATAACAATAATAATAATAATAATAATAATAATAATAAAATAGCAATAATAATAATAATAATAATAATAATAACACGAATAACATCTAATAATAACATGTTTAAGCATTTCACATGAGTTGAATGTTTGACAGCTCTCAAAATTTAAAACATCAGTGTAAAGTGGCTTCAAAAATTAAAATAATAATAATAATAATAATTAATTTTTAAAAATATCTATAAAATCTCTAATTTTAAACCGAATTTACAGATTTTTGGATCGTATCATCTCTATTTACAGCCAACTGTAAAATTTAGTCAAAATCTTTTTTAAATTGGCGACTTAAAAAATCTGATACTCCAATCCAACAGAAAACGCGACTCATTTGAAATCAGCAGGGAAGATGGATGGTTGGGTTTTACGTCGCACTAGTGCTGCACAGATGGGCAATTGGCGACGGTCTGGAACACATCCCTAGAAGTGGTCCGGAGTCATGCCATCACAATTTTGATCCTCCACGGAAGGGATGGCTCTCCCACTTCTGTGACCCCCAGAGGTATAATTTTTGATGGGAACATGGAGGACATTGCGGCCACGACAGATTTTACATGCACCAGCCATCATTAGTGTATACGACGGTCTTTAGCCGGCTCGAGTACCGAACCCGCAATCTTCCAATTACGAGGCCGGCGCTCTACCGACTGGGCTACCGCGGCCCATGTGAAGTGTGTGAAGTGAGTGAGCTGCTGTCTCAGCCTCTGTCTTAAAGTAAAAAAAAATTATGAATAGGAAAATACGGAGAGACAAATAGACAGACAGATAAACGAATCGTAATCATAAATAGTTTCATCTGTGCTGAAAAGTACAAATACAGATAACACAACTGGAACAGTATTTCGAGCAATTTGCGCTTACATATTTTTTTCCTCTACTAGTTTTGTAGCGTCATGTGAATTAATTATCAACGCTAATTATACCATATTGTATAAAATCACAATTTTTCGCATCTTAATAGCATATATTAATTTATTTTTGTTTTGATTAGTCTAAAGATAGTATAGTATAAGCTACAAATTATCTCTGATGAATCGCAACGAACTGGAATTATTTTGTGAGTCCCTGTACACAAACCAGCAATTTTATTTACGCCGCTTTCAATAAAAAAAAATTTATAGTACATCTGAATATTATACATAAATTTCAAGACATTCTACCAATATTTACAAAAATAAAAATTCTACATATAGACTGATAAACAGACAGAAACATTTGAACTTTCTGTCATATGCTTTTCCTTGCAATATGTGTGAATGATTTTGTAATATATGCTCATTTATGCTAATTTATATTACTTAGATATATTTAAATTTAAATTTAGAAATATACAAAACTATTAATGTAGATAGTTAGATAGTTCTATTTTATAAACTAGTTAAAATTGAAAAAAAAAAAAATAATAATAATTCTACAATTCATGAAATTACTTATTTTAAAATTTATGGGTATTTTCTTTCTGTATCTTGTAATAGTGCATCTGAGAAAATAGGTTTACGCCTTGACTTACACAAAAGGCGTTGAATACATTTTAAGTTAGCTGAGTGTTGTGCACACTTCACAGGATGGGCTGATAAAAAAAAAATAAAAAACATTTGATAAGTCGCCAATGCTCTTGATTTAAGGTCCTTAATTCGTTTTCTCAATGTAAAAAGTATTAAATCATTATACGTTTATCGACAGTTCTATCAATTACACGTAGAAAGCGATACAAATTATAACTGCGGGGGTCACCGAATCGGGGGAACCATCCCCTCTGTGGAGTATGAAAATTGTGATAGGATGTATCCGGACCATCTTTAGAGGTGCGTACCAGACCATCGCCAATTACACATAGCTCAGTAATAGTGCGACGTTAAAATCAACCAACCACGCAAAAAATGTCATAATGGATTTAATAGTAAAGGGACATGCGGGAAAAAGTTCAGTAAAAGACATTGTAATGTGCATTATTACGAAGCAGGTTCGCGTCTATCTTTAATTAATAACCAAATGGTTTGTTCCTAGTGACTTCCAACAACTTTTGAAAATTAAATATTTACTTGGTGAAACATGATTAAACAATCAAGGCGAGACCAAAGAACATATTTTAACTTGAATGACGTCATGGGCTGTTATCGTTTGATAACGAAAATGTACAAAAACCACGCTATAACAAGTGCATACAAAACAGTGGAAACTATGTAAAATAAAAAGTCTAATATTTCAAGATTTTTCACATCGAATTTTTTTTCTAAATATGTCCTTGTGTAATTTGTCAAATTAACCTACTTTTCTGATGCGCTTGGTAATTAAGGTATTACATTAACCTATTTGAGGAAAATAGTATGAAACAAAAGATTTTTTAACTTATTTCTTCATATACATATATATACATATATACATATATATATTATATTTTTTAATTATTTGATTCAAATACATGAATAAAATTATATATGTTGGTTGTTTATTTCATAAAACTTAGTGTTAAGTCCACACAAAAAGGATTCTGATGAAAAAAAAAAAGAACTATGAATTATTAGATAACTAGAGTAATCTGTTGCAATTTGTTGCACGAAAAAGCTATTCTGTTTTCTTCATACTTTATGTGTATATATAAAACCATCAGAATGATTCTAATAGATCTAATACTACTAATATTGAAATAGAAAAAGGAGAGTGATACCGAGATAAATAGCGTGTTTGTAAACCATTTTAAACGATATTAATTTTTGTTTTATATCATAATAATTCCAATAAATAATCTTATTTCTTTTTAAGGACCCTCTTCACTCACTGCCGCCGGAAGACGAAGCTAATGTTATTCTATGGGATTTTTTTTTTTTTTTTTTACAAATAACTTATTAACTAATACATACTTTTAAATTCTGTTTTCGCATTCAGAAAATTCCCAATTGTTAAATTGACGCACCTTTTTTAAAAATATATTTTTTTAATTTTTAATATTTTATTTTGAAGCTGAAAAATGCGAATTTTCAATATGTGAAATTTTTTTCATTTTGATAAAATAAAAATAAAAAATAAAATATTAAAAATTAAGAAAACACATTTTTAAAAAAGCTCCGTCAATTTAACAGTTGGAAATTTTCCTAATGTGAAAACAGAATTTTAAAATATATATTAGTTAATAAGTTATTTGTAAAGAAAATTTCCCCATAGAATAACATTGGCTCGGGCTTCCAGCGACGGTAAGTGAAGAGGGCCGTTAATATATATATATATATATATATATATATATATATATGTGTGTGTGTGTGTGTGTGTGTGTGTGTGTGTGTGTGTGCGTGTGCGTGTTTTAACATTTACATGATTTGGAAATAATTTACTTTGCTCTATTATATGCCAATATAATTTTCTTACTTAACAGAAACTCATAATCATTAAGTAGTTTAAAGAATATAATAACTAACTGCGATTACCTAATTTTATTAATTTTTTTATGTTTTTGTATATTTATTCTACATTTATTTTTTATCTAAAACAACTTCAAATACTCACTATTGACTTAATCATTATAATTAATTTAGGTCTTTTAAAAGCCTTAAGCTTAAAAAAAAACTTTATTTGCAAATGTCAGAAACACCTTCTATAATCTGTATCTTTTTTTTTTTCTTTCTTTCTTTCTTTTTTTTTTTTTTAACAAAGTGCTAAATTGAAAAAATATCTCTAAGTTGCACTTCAAACAAACTATAATGATTTAATGAAAAAAAGAAATTCAATTCTAAATAACAATGCTTTTTATCTTATTTTTCAAAAATGAAAACGAAAAAAAAAAAACTTGATTTCACTTTAGTTCTTTATTATTTATTCCACTTTAATAATTTATACTTTATACATTAGGATTTTATTTAAATACTGTTAAATTCCTTAAAGTTATTAAAACAGATATTGCATGATAATCGGTTTACGTAAAAGTAATCATCAGTATTATATAAAAATGTAATTAGAGTAAATGACACTGATTTATTTATTTATTTATTTATTATTTTTTTTTTTTTACTATTAAAAAATAAATTTGAAAACGCTAATTAAATGAAGATCGTAATTATGATTATTCCTTGTTAACATTATTTTATATATTTATTACAAAGATACAAATTTTCTAAGAAATTTTCACAAAAAGTTATACGTAACAGTTGAAATATATTTTTCTTCAAACGTAATGCGTGAAAAGGTACAATTTTTATTAACGATCAATTATGTTTATGTTTAGCAATTTTAAAGGCATAGGCGCTATCGTTTTTTTTTTTTTTTTTTTTTTTTTTTTTGTAAAGTCTCAACCACCATTCATAAATTAAAAAAAATTGTAATATGATTTAATAATTCAATAATGTAAAGAAACCTTTATCAAAATAATAATCTGGTCAATGGATGTAAAATGAGCTGCTACGAATAATTTTAGATGGTTGATGTTAAATTATTTTAAGCATTGATAATAAGCACTAGTAAAATGGGGAAATTTAGCATCAATATTTTAATAAAATATTATTGGAATTAAGTCAGCCTAATTTGGCGTACACTCTTTTTGCTGAAATGCTGACATTTTTTACAGTGTACGTTATGCATAAATATACAAAACCAGTAAACCTAAATATTGTATTTTTTAGGTTGAAACAAAACAAAAATTATTATTTCTAACTAGTCCATGTGTATAGTAATGATTTGTTTCAGATACAAAGTTCTTCATTTATTAAATGCGTATATTAATCGTTCATGAGCAAACGAATGCTCATATATCGATTTGAAAGTGAATAATTTTATTGTTGATAAAACTTTAGTGTCTTGATTTGAAAATCATAACAACGTTCTAATTTAGCTTTCAAGATTTTATTTATTAATTCCGCTATTATTTAGCCCCGGCAACACTAATATATTTTAATGAAAATTCCAATATTTTACAATTAGGATAAATAAGCTGTAATAAAACTTTAAAAAATAAATGCATAAAAATAAACATTTAAAATTAAAAATTCGAATAAATGACAGTTTTTGTGACGTCCTCCAGGAGACCAAAATGCAACAACATGTTAATAATACAATTTTACAATACACATTTGTGCAAATAACTTTATCTTATAACTCTTAAAACTAATTTTAAAACTGAATTTGTGTGCTAAAACCGACAGTCATTACATTCAGACAGAAAGAGTACAAATATACATATAAGTATGAAAGAAAGAACACAGAAAGAGTACAAATATATATATAAGTATGATTAAATCAGAAATTGTGGACTTAAAGGTTGATAAACACTTACTACACTGGTCTGCGATGAAATTTTTATCATCAAGATGATACATTTTTCTGGTGTATTTTTGGACGCTGATTAGGAAACTATTATTCAAAAATTTCCATAATGTACAGTTTTGACAAAAAATGGATTTTTTTTAGCTTAAAGCTCCACTTTTAAACTTCTATCTAAACTATTTCCATGAAAATCTGAGCGATGTGTGTGAAGAGCAAAGAGAGCCCTTTCATCAAGATATCAACAAAATCTATAGGAGGTATCAGGAGTAATGAAATGCTAACATGTTAGCAGGTTACTGTTGCATGCTGCATAGAGATATCCCCCCCCCCTCCTTCCTAAAGGACCTGAAGCCGTGCATCGGATAAAAAGCTCTAAAGGGAGAATTGTTCAAAAAAAAAAGAAAATAATAATGATGATAATTCGTAAATAACAGCCTGTTTTAATGTATTTTATACATAAACGGTTCTGGATCTGTTATAGCCTACGAGTGAATTTTTCCAACATTCATTTCTAGTTTATGAAAAAGTTTTACATGATAGGAAGTAAAGACAAGCATTTCTGAACTCAGCGTATCAAAACACATTAGAGACACCCAACGCAGTGCGAGAAAAAATTAAAAAATACATAAATAAATACGATTTCGCAGACCTGTATTATTATAATATCAAATTATAAGTATCTTTTGTTAATATTAGATAAGATATTAAGCTTTCTACAGTTAAACACATATACTTGCATTCTAATATATACTTTTTTCAAGATTTCTGAATATCCATTTGAATTTACAAATAAGATTTAGATATGTATATATAATAGTATTAAAATAAAATAAAAAAGATCTTCAAAAATCAAAATTTAATTAATGATAATAATTGCTGCAAATATCAAAAAATTAAATACTAATAATAACAATAACAATATATAATTCTTCTTAGAAGGGATTTGTAGAACATACTATTTGTACAAAACATTAGTTGATTTAAATAAATAAATAAATAAATATACTGTTTCATCTTAATGAAACATGGCACACATTTTGATGCACTTGGATAATAAACCGCGCAGAATATAACAAGTACAGTTTAAAAAAGCAGAAATACTGTTTCTGATTTTTTTTTTTTTTTTTTTTTTTTATAAACATATTCTATCACTTAAAGTTGCACCAATTTGCCTGAACCACTATTTTTATTGCTTCTAGGCACCTTCTGCGTTCAGGAAATAAGTAGAATCATATCGTTAATGATCTTAAAGCAAAATGTTTTCTCTACAGACAAATTTCGCAATAAATATGAACATTTCTATTTATTTTATGAAAAGCGAAACTGGTCATGCACCCAACCATTAATAGAAATTACCTTTTCCTCAATATTTTCGTCAGTGATTTTTATAGTAATATTAATCTGTGTATTACATACAGAAAGAATTTACTTTTTAAATTCTTTATTATGCCAATAATAAAAAATACATCCATACTATAATATTGTACTTGTTTGGTATTTTGATTTCCGTTTGAAACATTAGGTGTTTGGCTTTATTTCAATGTCATATAACTATTTTTTTATTTTTATTTTTTTTAGTTTACGAAGATTTCTTTACAGATGTTAGGAATCCAATAAAAGTGATTAAACTTTACAGGGCATCTCAGGATATTTCCATTTTAAATTCAGATGTTATATCCAATAAGCTTTAGTTAGATGTTTACTTATATTATTATCACTGTTTTATTTTGTATAAATATACGGATTCCTTTTAAATAAATATTTCGATGATGCATTTAATGCATGCAGATTTATGTTTGAAAAAGTTATTTTAAAATAACATATAAAAGCGCAGATTTAAGAAACAAAGTATGTAATTATTATTGATCATTGTATATGTTTATTTATTTTTAAAACTAAGTAATTATAAAAGTAGCATTGTTGATGCATTAATTGTTTCTTATGCAACTATACTTATTTATGTATTTGTTTTATTTATTATTATTTTTTTTAGTTTGCATGAAGTACAATAATTCAACTGAATGGAATTCCTTCTCGTTTTGAAAAAAAATCCCCTTAAGTACTTTTTCCAGTAAATTGTCGATTTACTTTGTTTGATTAAATGCAGCAATCATCACGCCATACGTTAAAAGAGCGCCAAATGAAGATATAATAAAACTCTTGTCAATAACTATCGAATCCAAAATAAAAAATCCTAAAGATTCATCATCAATCTTTGAAAGATATTGTTTCCTTTGATTCTCTCCTTGTACATTTCTAGATTTTTGAAGAACGCTTTTCGTATTTTTACAAGAATTTAGCAAAGATGAAGAGCATAAACATATAGCTATAAAAGTGCAAAGTGAAAGCAAAAGGCTAAATATTCTATAGATAATTAAAATATTGTTCATCTCGTATACTAAGTTGAATGCCTCATAAAATATAGAACTTAAAGTAATTGTAAATGTTGAGAACAACATTACTTGAAAAAACTCGTTTAGTTCCTTCATCACACATAATAATTTATTATACAAGATAATAAGAAAGTTAATTCGCACATAAGTTTGTTTAGCCTCTTCATCAATTTTATTCAATGTGGATTTCAGAAAATAGCATATGCTATAGAAATATCGATAGTGTAGAGTATGGCATTGGCAGTTATTCTAATTTTGTTTCGTCCCTGTGACATATCATCCTTCAAGTATGCAATTAGAAAATAAAGCCATGCATTAATTTCAAGAAATGCCCCAATAAAAATTGTAAACAATTTTTTAGAATAATAAATCTTTTTACTATTTATACCTAATCGAATTCCATGAATTAAAAAGTATGTTTCCAGTAAATACAAACATTTTTCAAAGCATACTTTAAGAAAGGCCTTTTTGCTAAAAATTTTCTTTTTAAACGATGGACTTACTTTTCTATTAGCTGAAAACCCTTTTTGCATTGTTAACATCATTTTCTTAAATTTAAACAGAGAATTAGCAGATACAATTCCATAATAAATGGATTTTATTATATCAAATCACATAACAGCAAATTAAACTACACATCCGTTAGCTGCATACTAATAAAATATATAGCTTTTGACAACACTAAATGCATTTCAAATAATTAAAATATTGTTGTGGGAATTTTCTCAAAAGGCTGCATCAGAGAGCTGAACTTATTCTAAATTACCTAAAAATTAGACGCAAATGATTTAAACACTGGTATTGCAACAATATTATATGTATACTGAATTTTTCCCTAGTTAATTTCGATATATTATTGAATCAGATTTCGAAACACATTTTATGAATTAGATAACAAACTCTAATTTACATCTATTACTGTTAGCGAATACTTCTAATTCAGATTTTTTTTTTCAGTTTTAAACCAATAGGCTCTCTCCTAAGATTATTTTTTTTACGATCAATCAATTATTTCATTAGAAGCTTTACTAATGACTTTTTTAATGCTTAATTTTTGTAAATGTTTACCTTTTCAAATAAAGTATTAAACAGTTATTGTCTTTTCTTTAATTTGTGGTCCAAATAATGTAACTGTTATGCTTTTGTCTATTGTTCAGAAGTTTAACATCATCGTTAACACAATACTAATATAATAAATAAGGACTATACAAAACACAGCGTACTTTAACTTTCCGAAAAACAAACCGTTGAAGTGAATTGCACTATCAACTAAAAGGAAAGAAGTATACATAGCACTTTTATCGTTAAATATACATAGCAAGGGCATCTTAACAAAATATCTCATAATAATACAATAAATAAACTGAAAAATAAAAGTCCTTTAGTGTAAATTATTTTTTATCGATTATATATATATATAAATAGATATAGATATAGATAGATAGATAGATAGATATATTGTAAACAACTATTAAAAAAATTTTTTTGAGTTTCTTTTATTATTTTCAGCGTGTAAAAATTGTTTATTTCAAAAGTTATTTCCGAAGTGCATTTATAAAATTTTGTATATATATGTATGTATACATGTTGTATAGTTTATTTTCCATTTGTACTTATATATTGATTTATAAAGATCTGAAAAATGATTTTATAATATTAAAAAGATTGATTTCATAAAATCAAGCTAGAGAGGATGCTGTATTTTAATCTATGTTACAGATGTCAGCAAAAACATAATAAAATTAAACATTTTGTATTGAACTATACTTAAAATTATTAAAAAAATGTATAATATTATATCAAAAGTTATATTAAAAAAATAATAAAGGAGCAGAATTTGATCATTACACTTAAGAATATTATAATTTTAAATGAAGAATGAAAATTTATTATCATTTGTTATATAAGAATATTAAATTGATTTTTGAAAGATTTCCTCTAGAAGCTTTTTTGAAAAATTAATAGAACAACCGTAAATAAAATTATTAATAATGTAACGAAAATGCACTGATGTGTACAAATGTACAGATGATCCCTTTATTTAGAAAAAAAATTCCAGAAATATACAATATAAAACAATAATAAAAATAATAACAACAACAACAATAATATTAATATAGAAGCGTAATACTATATGAAATGTTGTAAGCAAGCATCTTAATGTGTAAAAGCTCCCTACAATAACTTTGCTCCGAAATAAATGAATGCAATTTTTTCTCAAACGACAAAAGTAAAGAGCATAGCTTAATAATTAAGACCCAGTATAATGTTTTATATAATTTACGGTGTTTGTTTAGGCCAATTTAATTTGTTGTATATTTGTTTTAACACAATATTAAACTTTCCATAAAAACAATTATTGCCAATTTCAAACAAACTCTCCCAAACTTTTTATGCATAAAATTATCTTTGGTGATTACTTGGAGCTTCAGAAAATACTTAACCAGAAAAAGTTATTTTGCAAAAACCAAATCGATTGCTTAAGTGACGCTGGAAAAGTTATTTTGAAAAATACAAATTTAATTGACAATAAATCAAAAATTTGAAATTTTTTATAGATATCGTCGTTAAATTAGCTAATAATAAGTCTTTACTAATACAAATTTCCATGAACTTCAAAAAGCAAATGTCTATGTATATCATTTTTTATTAATTGAATTGTATTGTACTTTACTTCATAGTATACATTCTGCATTATTGCCGAAACGTCAGTGGAAACCTCCATGTAGAGACTCAAAATGCTTTTATTTGTAGGTATGTATGTATGTCTCGCAACAGCAGCCACAAAAGTTCACTATTATCTGGTAGATTGGTACACATGCTCATTAACCACGCAGAATTCGCTGTATAGATTTTGGGTGTGAATTCTATTTGTAGTTGGTGTACACACTAACGATTTCTTATCATTACAGCCTACACTTTTAAAAAAGATTTATTTAAAAACGAGAAGATGAGCTTCCTCATAATAAGTGTTACATATGATTTATTTAAAGAACGAAAGAGTATTTGCAGTTAAAATTTCTTACTAAAATGAATCAGAAAACATATAGTTTTGTAGACCTACAATAATTAAAATATTTTTACACCTATTTAAAAATCGCTTTAAAAATTTTTAGGCAAAGTTTCTACTAACTAAAATTCAATCTTTCACAAGTAAATTTAAATTTTGCTTTCTATTTAAAATTACATATGAGATATCATAATAGTGATAATACGGTTAATAAAAGGAAAATTTTTACAATAAAACATTTAAAATTAACATTATACCAATTTTTTGTAAAAGAACATCAAACAAAATTTGTCCAATTAACAATTTATACCTATATATATATATAATGTTACGGATTTTTAAATATTTTTATGTAATTTCATTCAAAAAAGCTTGGTCAGGTTATAAAATGCTAATTTTCTGCATTTCTAACTTGTTTTCGCATTGAAACATTCCTTTAAAAACCCTTAAAATAGCTCCAATAAGGCAGGTAATGTCCTTCGCACAAAATTTAATGACTTTTCTCTCCTTGGCAACTTTTTTGGAGAGAAAAATCCTTTCTATTGATATACCAAATATCTAAGCTCTAACTTGCATATTTCTACGAGTTACTAGAAAATTCTGGATATAAAGTTATATAAAGCATTCAAATTTCGGCCTTCAGTCAGTATCACGCAACCGCCTTACAGGAATGTGCTCCTAACTGCACCTCGTTAAATGCAACTTTTTTCTGTGTGTTAATGCTCTGATACAGTTTGTACGGTGGATTTGATGCTGTCAGCTGTTATTTAAGCTGTGTTTTCTGTCTATACTGAAGTTGATAATTGGTTTATAGACAGGTAATCTTCTGTAAATAAAATCTTAACCTCTGCAAGAATCGCCTTTCATTCAAAGACAATTCAGAAATCCCGAGTACGCAACAATATATATATATATATATATATATATATATATTAACATAAAAGTA
The DNA here is from genome assembly GCA_963930645.1 of Salticus scenicus. NCBI lineage: Eukaryota > Metazoa > Arthropoda > Arachnida > Araneae > Salticidae > Salticus > Salticus scenicus. Next base: position 228,513,765 of record OZ005655.1, read on the forward strand.
TAAACATGGCTCAAGAATCATTTTTAATCCAATTGTAACTACAATCTACAAAATATTGAGATCTACATTTTTTTTTTTTTTTTTATTCAGTTCTGCATGATTCACGTTCAAGAACTTTTAACTTTCATAAGTTATTACTATCGTGTTATGATTTATGTAATAATTTCTGAAATATAATTTAAATATTTAAAAAAAATAATTTTATGTAATAATGGCTCTGTGAGATTTTTTTGTGGTTTCTATAATATGTGTACAAAAATTAAAATCAAATTGTGTAAAATAAAACGAATAATTTTCTAGGGACGCTTCTTTTAATAGTTTTTCTGTTTTAATAGAAATATCTTTATACTGTTCAACAGTAATCCTCATTTTTCTATATTTTCATTTGTTAGAATTTGACGAAATCGAAGGTTTTTTTTTTTTTTTTTTTTTTCCCTCCAATGCTACAGCGTTTAAAGTATTACTACAGTTTATTGTATTATATTTCGATGAGCTTTTATTTTCAATACCTATATCAAAACTGAGAAAACGTTTTTCTTTAACTGAATGTTTATCATTAACACCGTATAAGTATTTTCTATAAAGTACTATTAAATGGCAAATCAATTACTATTAAATCGATACTAATAAAAGTTTGAACGGGAAAAGTTATTTTTAAACCTTTGAACATTTGTAAAAAATAAACCCCTTATTTGCTATGACACTATAAAAATAAGAAATTTCAAGATTTTATAGAACTATTGAATATTACCTGTACAAATGATCAATAATGCCAATCAGTTCTTTCAATCCTTTACTTGTATTAAACGATTTAATCACGTAACTTGTTATACACATATATATTTGCCTTTGTTTTTTCGGAGATGGATCTAACTGGAATGAAACTTTATGTTTGTTTGTTTTTTTTTTTTTTTTTGTTTTTTTTTAAGGAAAGGGGGGAGGGGGTAACTAGACGTTATTCTTATATCCAAGTATATCCGCGTTCACAATTAACCTTATCTGGTTAATCCTTATACCTACGAAAATTATAATTTGCGAATATTTTTTACAATGAAACCTAATGAACTCTGTCATTCAGGTACGCAGTGATAAGTTATTTAAAGAAAAAAAGGTTTTTTCAATTATGAACGAATGATGAGTTTTAATTTTAGAATGGTAGCACAATTTGAAAAAGTACCTTACGAGTAATTAAAATAGTAGTGGAAAACAGAATGATCAGTTGGATATCTTGTCTCACGTATGCATCTAAATAATGAAAATTGCTTAAAAACAAAAAATCTGAAAAAATGTTTAATTGTAGTAGTTCAAATACAGTTTCTTTTATCAGAATATAGTATCTATACGCACATTGTAGGTACAAAAATATTTAAATACTTTCGAATTTCGACTTGTTTTAATATCCAAAGGTGTATAGTTGAAAAATTTCACTTAGAATGTCAAAGGTGTAAAGACCATGTTATAAAACTTGTACTTCAGCTCTAAAGTGATATTCCTAAGGGAAAGGTGAATAGTAATATTGTCAATAACCTTTTCGTAAAAAGGAGAAATTTAAAGTTAGAACGTCTCCAGCAGGGTGATACATACATGCTAAAATTTAATTAGCACTAACTTACGTTTAGTGTAGTATCAGAATCAAACTAGTTTCAACATATATTAAGGTAAACCTTTGTGAAAATTCGAACATTATTTTGTGAAATAAAATAATACTATAAAATTTTGGTAATACTTTTAGCCTTAAAATTTTGTTTTATTTTCTAAAAATAAACAAAACTTGCTTAGAACATTTCAGAACTTTTAGCAACATGAATTCGAAAATGTCCATGAATCCAATACTTTGTACTCATGTCCATAGAAAGAAGTGAAAACAGATACCCATGAGTTCTAGTTTTAAAATATAGCAAACATGAATACTTAAAAACTGCGCCTTTCAAGGGGGAAAATTGTGCTGAGCGTACTTTTTAAAGCGTCTTTTACACATCCCTTAATAACGTAAAGAAAAATCCAGTTGTTTAAATTTTCACATATTGTGTTTGTGGTGGGAGAGATAAGGATCATAAATTTTTCAAGCCCCATACATATAGTACAGGCTGAACGAGTCTGCTAACACGATAATAAAGACATTGTTCAAAAGATATGTAAAATCATTGATACAATTGAATCTTGTTTAAATTATTTTGTTAAAGTTTTTTTTTTATTTTAAAAAGTTTTTTTTCTACCATTTGCTAAAATTTTAAATTAATATTTATATCTTTTCAATACTTTAAATATTTATGTGCAATGTATCTCTTTTCAGCATGAAAATCTCATAACCACCATTAAGCGGTTAATTGTTTTATAATTTCTGTTATACTACTTTCGAAATTTAAATTTAATGAAAACAAACCACCAAGTAATTTAAAATTGTTAAAATTTAGAAAGTAAGTGAAAATCATATTTCCTGAAATTAAATTTACTACGTTGTCATTTTAATAAATTTGCTTTAACGTATATGCTTTCATTAACATAAATATATATTTCATGAATTCTCTTTTTTTTATTATTATTATTATTATCAGATCTCTTTGGTAATTTTATTCTTTTCTCTTTTCTATAAAATGTTGACTGTTTCTATTAATTTAATGGTTTTTGCAAACTATTATCTCATCGTTAGGCTTATGTGTTATGTTTGTGTCATTTCTCTTCTGCGTAAGTACTTTAACTTGTTTTTACTAATCATTGGTACTCAAATCAAATTATCACAGTGACAATAATTTTATTCGAAATAAATCTCATTTAAAATTTAATTATATGTTGGTATTTTCATCTATCTTTTGTTTGCTGAGTGTTACAAAGGCATTTAATTATTCAAATTATATATATATATATATGTATATACATCATTCACCTGTTTTAAACATGTTTTTAAAATGCATACATTATAACTATACGTAATAGTTATAACTAGCAATAATAATTACACTTAATGTAATTATAATCGTTATTATAACAACTTAATCATGTATTCATTAAAATCATCTGTATGAACATTTTAAGCACTTCATGTCAAAACGTAAACATTTTCTGCCCTTGTACAATGAATAAATTAAATTAGATTTACTTTCATGAGGAAAGTATACTTAATTCAAAGCATCAAACGACACTTTCAGTGTCTGATATTAAATATTAGAATTTAAATCGATATTCTATCTTTGAAGGCTTTTGTGACTTCAGGGAATATGAAATAATTACATTATTAATAATACTTATATATAAATTCAAAAGTAGATATTTTCTGAGTACAGCATAAAAATTTATTTTAAATTATGTTAAAAGTGATAAATTAATATTTCAATATTAATTTAATAACAAAATTTGTAATTATTGAGAATTCGGTTTTACACACCAATGTGTTTAAAAATGAATTTTCTGGTTTAAACTGATTTGAAATAAAATATAAAAGTTTTCGAATGTCATTAAACTAAAAAAGAAAATTAATGTATAATGATTATTTTGTTAATCTGTGGCCTGTAAAATATAGTTAATTTGTAATAATATTAATACTACCATATTATTATTATTATTATTATTTGTAAATAAATATTACCGAAGACAACTTTCACTTGTCACATTGCAAATATTAATGAAAGCTCATTTTTAATTTTACATTATAAGAACAGTTTCTCAAAGGCAAATTGCTGTATTTTTTACGAAATTTAGCTTAAAGGAATATACATAAAAAATAAATAAATAAAAAATATAAAAATAAATAATAAAACAATAAACACTTGAAATTTTACTTAACATTTTAAAATAAATTCCTTCTTATCATTTTGTTTTCCGACAGCTTTGCAAGTTTATGAAATTTCTTTTTAAGAATGTTTGTTTTGTTCCGAAAGTAGATATATATACTCCTTGTCATATTTATAAGGACACTTTATATTTTGAAATAACTAATGTAAAAATAATTGCAAACAAGATTATACCAAGTGCACTTAATATATCTAGTATTCTAAAGTCCAAAACTGTTATAATTTTTTTTATATAAAAAATAATTAATAAAAAATAATGCAAAATAAATAAAAAATAAATAATGTTTTTCTCCACGTTTTTAGATGTTCATAATTATAGGGACATCCAGATTTTTTCGCTTTATTTAACTTACTAGCGGATAAATTACAGTTGACATGCAAATTTGTTAACTACTGGGCTAGATTAATTCATATGTAAGCCTTCAATTTTTCTTGGACGGACATTACTGATAATTCTTCGAAAAAAAGAACGTTCAAGTAGTGAAGTATGATACATGTGTTTTTTAAGTGGAAGGATAATTTCATTTCGCCGAATTTCTAATGAAATTCGAAGGTCTAAAATTGCTGAAGGAAATGTGATCAAACGTTGAACTGCTGGTTCGATAGGAGAGCGTTGTTTTACAGAGATCGAAGTCTCATAATTCCTCTTACTGTTCTACTCATAATGACTGCTACTGACTTTGCTCGTAATTTTTAACGAAAGGTTAGGGTCCACATTTATGCATGTTTAAAGTAATTAATAATATGTTAAAATGAATAAAAAACCTGTAATAATCAATCAGCATTTAATGGGGGAAAAACGTCTGTGTTAAAGTTGAATAAAGACAATATGAAATGGTAAAATATTGCATTTTCGGATGAAAAACACTTTATTCTTGATTAACCAAATGGTTTTAACAGTTACTGGCACGATCTGAAGATAGCGAAAGACAAAGCAGATTTTTTAAAGGCAGATATGAATCGGGCATTTTAAAGGTGGATCTACGGTGCTCTGCAGAGCTGTTTCTACTGAAGGTAGAATGAATAGAGTAATTTTTTCTATTATTATGAACATCAAGAAACTATCCGCAAATTTTAAACGTGGAATTTTCAGATATTTGTTAGATTTTGGATTGTAATAATATTTTTTTCAACAAGACTTACATATATGCTCTACTTTTAGAGCAATAGGAAATAATTTGAAGAAAGAAACTTCTGTATTATTGCCTTTCCCATGGCCTAAAAGTTGAAAAAAATTTTAATTTATGATATTGGAAAAGTGCATACAAGTGGAAAGCATTTTTAAATAGTTTAAATGTATTAAAAATATCATATATGCTATATGAAATGTTATTGAAACTGAATATAAAAAAAATGTATATATATACCAAAGAGAATGTCTGACTGTTTAACCCTGAAAAGAGACCCCATAAAATATTAACTTAAAGAATAACTGAAAAAAAAAATATTAAAATTCGATCTGTCTTTATAATTGTGAACACCTGAAAAATCATCTTTTTACCATATTTAAATTTTTTTAAGATAGAAAAACGAAAAAACTTTTTAAATATAGTCTATTAATGAAATTCAAATTAATAAAAAATATATTTTTTTAAATAATAGTGTTCAGTGTTTAGTTAATATAGAAAAACGGGTGTCCTTATAATTATGAGAAGGAGTGTATATTAATGTATGGTGTCTATTTTAATAGACTCTAAAATTGAAGTTCTTCCTTGGTGTTAGTTATTAATAATTACCCAGGGAACAATGTATTTTAATGAAAGTACATAAATTATTAATTTTTCTAATACGAATTTCAAAGAAATTTTTTTCAAAAAGTATAGTTAAACTTTTAAAATTAAGAGTCTGAGTTTACTTGTATAGATGTTACTTTTTGATTGAGTTTTTATTTATCTATTTATTTCTTTATAACGAATATATCTAGAAGAACGCATCGAAATTTTATAGACATATTTAGGATTTTTTTCCCTTGGTGCATGAATTAGTATCTCAGTGTAATTTCTGAAAAGTTGTCTACATGCATCAACTTCGTAATTTCTGCAATTATTGAAATTGAAAAGGAAACTATAACATGAATACACATGTCCTGTAGCACTGTCACTTAGTATATAACAGAGGATGTCCAGGTAATGATGGTAATTAGATTGCCGGTGGGTCATAATAACTTCGTTGAGATTTTTTGGATTTGACAATAAATGAATGTTCTAATGATCTGTATTATTTGGGTCAATTTTAACTGTTAATAATTAAAATTTTAAAACTAGGTTCGTGTATCATTATTTAGAAAATTTTCTAAATATATATTTTTCTTTAATAATAATAGCTATCCAAACATCATTTTGGTCAGGAATGGCCAACCCACGGTCCGCCGTTTAGATTTTTACGGCCCGCGAGGAGACTAGCGTTATTCAAACTTTGACAACTTTCGTTGACACATTAAAAATTATAAAAATTATAAATTTCTGAATTTTCGAAGTGAAAATACCTTTCAACTATTATGATGGCTAAAAAATCACACTGTTTTAATGAAATATTATTAGATCCTTTATTCATCATTCTTTTTATTATAATTATTAATGTATAATCATATTTTTTTCGTGATTTTACTATTAATTTATGAACGTAAACATTTCAAATTAATTTATTCTGCTCTGCGTCTTCCCTAGTGTTGCCAAATATAGACTTTTACATTTGATACAACCACTAAATTTTAAATGCAACGGTTGCCTATGCCTAATCACTTCGAAGCTTAATCGTCCATTATGTATATCAAATAACACTCCTCAAAATTATTGATGATTATTGAATGAAAACGTCCCTAAATTTGCCAACACTGGTATTCACCTTGCCATCCCTAGAAAAAAGATTTTCATGCATGATTTATACACTCACAAGCATATATACACATACACATGTATACATGCGGTGCATTCCGCCTGAATAAAATAGATACCCAATGCGGCCCACCAAGTATTTTAGTTTTGACAGGCCTAGTTGAGATTGCATTTACATTTTTATGATAAAACAAAACAGAGATTACGTCCCATGTTGATATCGGGAGCAACGAGATTTCTGAACCCTTGGCAAGACTCGTGCTATGGTAGCCTTCATGTGTTCTTCGCCTTTCATCTTTAAGGAGCTTTTTTCAGTGGTCAAGAACCAGAATAAATCCTCTTGGTATGTTCCTCCAGTACACCATTGGTATCTGAGTCACCGACAGGGTGGCTCTCTGGCACTTGATGGTAACAAACAAGATCAAATCACCCTCACTCGATTCCTCAGTAGTCATCTTACTACTGAGATCTTTGATATTTTGGGGTTGTTCCAAGCGTTTTAAAGTCTGTGCCAAGTGTTATATTGAACAGGTTTTCCCTGATCATATTCTTGAGTGCCTGGGGCTTTCTAGGCAGAATCTTACAGACAATCCTCTATTAGTTCTTGACTTCTTTAGGGTGCACAATTTCATGGACCTGAATTAGCCTGATAATCTTTGGGAATGAGCAACAACATATATTACTTTATTTTCTGTTATTTTCGAATGTTATCTTACAAACAAAAAATTGTTTAAAAAATTTTCTTCAAATAACTATTTAAAATTCTTCAAAAAATGGAAATGTTTTTTAAATTCATGTAGATTTAATAAAATTCTAACTGTAGATTTTATCTACAGATCAATTTAATTCCATCTGTATTTTTGTGTAGCATTAATAAAATTCTATTTAAAGGTTTTTTTTTTTTTTTTTTCTCAGAACTGTCAAAGATGGAAAAACGTCACTAGAAAATTAAAAAGTGACTTCAAATAATTTATTTTCCTTTTCCTTTTAATATATTTAATTTTAAGATAGTTTTTAACAATTCAAAAATTTGTTCTCGGCTTAAAAGTAAAACGAAAAGCACTATAGAAAAAATAAAATGTTTAAAAGTTAAACATTTTTCATTTCCTCTGCAGCAGGCATTATTAGAAACTTTTTATCATTAAAGATAATATTTATTTTCCTATAAATACGAAACGACGAATTATTTTCATATTTTATCGATGTGAAACGGAAATATATTTTTGTTTTGTTTCGTTTTGTTTGGATAGATTGAGTAAAGACCCCGTAGGTTTTCTTTAATATTTCTGCAAAATCCCCTGTTGATTATATTTACCATTTATTAATCGATTAAAAACTTTATATTTTTTGAGTAAATATTACAAATACAGTTGATTTCATAAAATACTATAAAAATTTTGTAATAAAAGTTTTCCTTAATGATTTCGTTTCGACCTCTTACTTGGGATAATAAGGTCGTTTGTTTAATGGTAATATGGTTATTGAGATTTATATGTAAAATGCCATTTTTATGAACCTCAATATATTTATTTTATGACACATAATTAGCATAAATAAAAGTAAAACAAAACAGTATCTATTATCTTATTTGATATTTTGCTAAATTAAAATAATATTCAGATGTAACTTAAAACATAAGGGGGAAAAAATAGACATTTATTCTCAGTGTAAATCTACTGAAATATTAAATGAAAAATTTTCGTCATCTTGCTCCTAAACGATGCACAAGACGTAATTCTACTTATTAACTTATAAAAGAAGGGACATGGCCCGTTTATAGATTTCACGGGAAGGATAGACATTGTGCTATTAACCCAGTAAGCGTTTTCTAAAAGGAAAAAAATTAATGTTGTTTTTCCTACATGGTTATTAAAATGTCCTAAAACAATAGTTATTTAAGTTTGAAATTATAAAGTGACTACAGATGTCAAGATAAACTTCATGACTATTATATCTGACTTTCACATTTTTAAAAACAAACTAAGAATTTATGATTAAGTATTTTTTAATTATAAGTGTATTAAGGAAAATCTACGGCTCAGTATCGAAAAAATATGCATCAACAACTCAAATATATCTGCATTATTGTTATATATATATACATATATATACAGTCCGTTTAGAAATTATAAGACCACTTTAATTATGTAAATTATAAGAAAAATAAAGGTTCTAATCATAATTTAAATACATAAAATAACATGTTGCTCTATATTTTTTTATAATTAGTTTACAATAATTTGGTATAATGCAATAAATGTTTAAATAAAATATATATTAGAAATAAGTGAAAAATAACCTGGTAAGAAAATATAAGACCACTTGTCAAAAAACAAAATTGTATAAAAAATTAATATGATATTGGTCCTCCATTTTTCCTGATGACATCAAACAGTCTGTTTCTCATTGAAGTAATCAGGTGATTAAGTTCAGTTATAGAAATATTGTACCATTCTTTTACAATGGCTACTTCCAGTTCATTGGCAGATGAAAATTGTTTGTTATTAGCATAAACTTTGCGAGATAATATACCTCATAGATTTTCCATGGGGTTCAAGTCTGGACTTCGACTTGGCCATGGCAAAGCATTATTATTTTTTTCTTTTTTAAACCACTCCTGTGTGGATTTAGATGTATGACAAGCAGCATTGTCCTGTTAAAACATCCAGTTAGCACCACCTAATAAAGGTCCAAACGGTATCATATAATCATATAGCATAGACTGATATTATGTAGAGTTCATATGATCCGAAATCCGCTGTAAATCACACAACCCCTCATAACTGAAAGCTCCCCAAATCATTACTGATCCTCCACCCATTTGTCGACGGAAGCATTCTTTTGGTTCCTTCCTCAAGTCATGCCAATAGTGTTTGTAACCATCGGAACCATCAAGGTTAAATTTCTTTTCATCAGAAAATATAATTTGTTTCCACTCATCATTCCATGACATGACATTTTTAGCCCATTTTAATCTTTCTTCTCGATGGCATTTCAATAACTTTGTTTTTTTCTTCAATTTCATAAATTTCGTGTTAATATTTAATTTAAGACTCTTCCAGACTGTTACATGTGAAGTTTTCTTGCTGAAACGTTTCGAAATTTCACGAGTTGAAAGACCTTTTATAGTTGACAGTTGAAAAATTCGTCTATTATCACGTGCTGTCAAAATATTTTTTCTACCAGATCGTTTTATTTTGTTTGAATAATCTTTTCTAATTATGGCATTATGAATGGCAATTTCAGAACGGTTCATTAACCTCGCAATATCTCTTTCAGATTTACCAGAACCTTTATAAAATAAAATTTTTCTCACTTCGCACTCCGATAATTCTTTACCTCGAGGCATCGTCAAATTAATCGTAGATAACACATTCAAAACCTAAGGCTTTGCTTCTTAGGTAATGCTTTTACGAAATACTGACGCATGCGCTTTATATTGAGTTTGACGCCATGTGTAATATGCTAATTTTCTCAGGTGGTCTTATAATTTCTTAACTGTCACAGTCTTTAATTTTTAGAAAAATGAATAAGTTTTAATAAAATTTAATTTAATTTTAAAAGTTGGAATTAGTATAGGATGTGTTTTCTTATCACTTTTAAATACGCAACTAAAATTTTGCATATTATGCTCTCTTCTTCAGAACTGCACCAATACGCTTGTGGTCTTATAATTTCTTAATGCACTGTATATATATTTAATGTTTAAACAATGATTTGCATAATTAACTAAAAATGATTTTTTTAGCAATTGCCAGACTAAAGGAGATCGATGATCGTTTCAATCTAATCTAAACAAATTCTAAAAAATTTGCAAATAATAATACTAATAGTAATAATAATAAAAAAAAAAAAGAAAAAGAAGAACAACATAATTTCGTTACTGATGTACTTTTACTGTTAGTGGCCAACAACCCTTTACGGCGCCTGCTTATATGCGAATCACGTAACACGACACCTTGTCCAACGCAGTATATTATCTCAATATAATCTATAATATTCTGCAAATTATTTTCCAGTAATTTAACCTAAATGACTGCTATATTTTTGTACCACCTTGTAAATGATTGATTAATGTTAAGTATACCATATTCATATCCCGTAGAAACACATTTTACTGTATCTGCTAATGTACAGTCACCCAGCAAAAAAAAACGCCACCCCCCACCTAATTTTGCCGTAAATTATCGTAGAAACATGCGACTGGTACCAATCAGTTTGTAATAACGTCTAGTTTATAATGTTATAGTTAGATTTTACTTAGGGGGTCGTCTACATATTAAAACTGACATCAACTTCATTTTTTTCAATAGTAACCCCCATTTTTTATAATTTATTTGAATTCTTTGGATCAAATCATCACGGAAAATGGTATAGTTTATATATTTCGCTCAATTTTTCATAGAGTTATAAGCTTTCAAAGTTTGGGGGTGCTAATGTTAAATGAATGTGACAAACATTAAATCATATCTTCCGAAATAATTATGATATTTAAATTCTGTTTTTTTTTATTCGTTAGAATGAAGTGACCCAAACATATTCCATGCAAATTTTTGCTAAAAAAACATTTTTTGAATTATGAAAATTATTAATAAATTCATATTTGAAAAAATTATGAATAATGACCTATGTTAATTTTTGCACGAATAGAACGGGCATCATCAAAAACATGGGTTTCCAAATTTACAGCTCGTTCCTAACATTATTTTTTGAGTTACAGTGATATTTCACTTTTTATTCCTGTTAGGGGGCCGTCACTTGTTATAATCTGTATCCTCTATAAGTAAATGTTTGTATATAATTTGCCGGAAAACTATTTTAATTTACCTTTATGTTATTTTTATTGTTTCCTAAGCAATATTTCGATGTTTATTATACAAATTGGCATATTTTTGTAAAGTTATCACAATGTAGGCGAGGGATTGTGAAAGAATTTCAAAAGAAAAGAAGCCCCGCCTCTGATTCGCTGAAACACTATTTAAAAAAAAAAGACAAATTTGCATATTCCTATTTGACTCTATATGTGACGCTGGTATGCATAAATCACAATGGTATTTACTACATCGATTATTGAAGACAAAACTTAAATGATTTAATTACAAATATTCAAAATTATTTTGCTTTATGTTTTAAAGTTTTAGAAAATTTGTGAAAAGGCGTGGCTTACGGTACAAGAGAAGAATATATCCGATCCTAATATGTTAAGTCTTTCTTCATAAGTATTAAATATATTTTTCTAGTTTTTCGTTGCTAAAATTCTATTTTAACCCTGTTACACTTTTTTTTCGCATTTCAATATTCAAGAGTACGTACACCTCTAGTTAAATATCATGTTTTAGAAAACACGGTACAGCGAAACTGATTGCATGAAACAGCAATTATGCATTCGACAATCGTTTTATTATTATTATTATGAATATTTAATAATTTTAAAAAGATTTTTTACAATGAATTTTCTGTTTAAATTTTGCTGTGACATATTTGCATTTGGTTACTGTACCGTTTGTAAGGTTTGTGTTATTTAAAATTTATCCCATAATGTAACATAATAAAATATCAAATTTCTATTAAAAGTTTTTTAATACAGAATCAAATAGTGAAAAATTGCTTTATTATTATTATTATTATTTTTAAGTTTATAAGATCTATTATTGGTACATAGCTCAATAGTATTTATTTTCAATTTCCAAATCACGAAATCAAAGTCACAGTTATTATGGAATAAAAATTTAAAACAAAGAAATTGTCTTATTACTTTCAAATATATAGATATTGATCTTACAGAATCCTGAAATTTCATTTAAAAGACTTTAAACGTCTAAATTTAAAAATTCAAAATAAAATAAATTAATCTAAATGCTTTTAAAGTTGAAACGGGAAGATTTCAAAATATATGAAAATTGGCATTTGTGTTTTGAACATTTTGGTGCGGCAGATATTAAAAACAATATTTTTATGATGAGCTGAACCTGAGCTTAAGAGAGGGCGGATCCAGCTATTTAGCACGAGAGATATCACCTGACTAAAACCAGAATAAACAACATTTTAATTTATTCCGGCGTATTTTTAGCCCACTGTTATTCTTTTGTTTTTTCTTTTTTTTTCAAATTTCAACACTAGCTACAGTACGCTTACCTCCTATTTACATTAAGCCTTGATATGGAAGTTATGTTGCTGTTTTTCGATGCTGCGAAATTTACAAAATATATTTGTGTTAATATACTATACAGATAGAAGAATAATTATATAATATCAACAAATCTTCTTTAATCAATATGTTTATATACATTACTGTATGGAAATGTTTATATATGAATATTGTATTTATTTTTAATGAGAGATATAAACACAAAGTACTAAAAAAAAAGAAGAAAATGTGTTATAATTTTTTATAAATCAAGCAAAATATATATGCATACTTGCCAACCTAACCCGTAACATTGTTAGTTCCCGCCCCTGTGTGTACACAATTTAATTTTTAGAGTAATTAACTTCAAATACATTTACGATTGACTCATTGAGCGCCACGCGAATTCTTATGGAAATCCCATTCAAGCCACACGTGCTGCTTAGAAGCGTGTTATGTTTATTGAGTTTCAATAAACCCCATTAGGCCTTAACGATATAATCCTATAAAAATCCTATTTAAAAAAAAAAAAAAAAAAACATGAAGTAAATTTTAAATAAATTGTCAGTAATTACTTAAAACTATGTAAGTTCTGTAGTTTTATATCATATTTTACACTGCCGGCTGACTTAGCCTAAATGGAAAGATCAGTGTCAGCCACCGATGGCTGACACGGCTCTAAAAAGACTGATGTGAAAACAATGTACGGAAAGGGGCGGGACCAGTAATCTTCCGGGATAGGTTGACAAGAATGTATATACATAGAGCAATGCCAGAAAATGTTCTTTATTTTTCATGAACCAGATGAATGGTACTTTTTTTCTGAATAGTCTATGTATTAAATATAATGCTGCTTTAAATACCCTTTAAATGAAAAGTTTTATTACATAAAGTAATTTTCTGGCACTCTACAGCTCCCAAATGACACACAATACAAAAGCCCGCCTTTTTCCAGTGTTTAAAGGGTATTAACGTTTAATATGCTTTATATTCGTTTTGATCTTTCCTTCTCCTTCTTATCTTCTTCTTTTTTCCTTAAAAAAAAAGAGTTATGTAACATTTTGACCTTTTCAAGTGAAGATTTAGATTAAGGGTAGTCAGCCTTTCTACACCCACCGTCCACTTCGGTATCTGTGTTAAAGAGTAGAATTTTAGAACATCCCATTAAGTAGTAGGATTTATTATTTTGCATATTAATATGTTACACATTATAAAATATAAAAGCAAAAGAATATCGTGGAGATTTATGTAAAAGTTTTTAATAATGTCATGAAAAAAAAAATAATAATTAATTAAAAAAATAAATAAATAAAAATAAAAAAATCTGTTTTAATATTTTAAAAAAGTCAATTAAAGAAAATGAAAGTACTGCAGTATCAGAACAAACTCCCATTGTCACTGTGAAACGGCCGTGGGAACCAGGTTGAGTGCCGCCGTTTCAGACAATTATACGGCAGCTTGAGTTAAAATAATTTTGAATTTTCAAACAAATTTAAAACCATTCATCTTTTTTTTTCTTTTGATAGATATTTTAATATCTATATCTATTCAAGCTATTTAATTTTCTTCGTATGAAGTGAACTATCTGATGTTTAATCAATAGAAACCAATAAAAATCTTAATTCATAAACTAACTCAGAAAGTTGTGTGAATTAGTCATTTTTTTTATTTTATAATTAACATTTCTGAAATTTTTTTCCGGTGTGAAACTTAATAAATAATGTGTATTGGGTGGTAGATCGTGATTTATATTTTCTAAATGTATAGACGGACCCCCTAATACATTTTCACGTGTAACTCTATTTAAATTTGATTTAAAGTATATAAATAGGTATGTTTTTTGAACCGCCTTGATCTCAGAAATCTGAATATGAAGTCAAAAATAGGGGTTGCCATTGAAGAAAATGAAGTTAATGCCAGTTTTAATATGTAGACGACCCCTTAGGCAAAATTTAACTATACCGTTATAAACTAGACGTTATTACAAATCGATCGGTACCAGTCAAATGTTTCTACGATAATTTACGGCGAAATTAGGTGGGGGGTGGCGTTTTTTTTTTTTGGGTGACTGTACGTTAATATTATTGAATGTTTGATCTTGAAATATCCTTACAAGAAAACCTCTCTTCGACCGTAATGTATACAATTATTTTGCAAATCCCATACACAAACTAGAAGTACTGTTTATAACGTTATGAATACAAAATATGCATACATGAATAACATATATCATTTTCAAAGAATTCTAGAAATTTCAAAGAATTCTAGAAAGTAAACAGAATGGCAATCAGACACACAGACAGAAAAACCGAAGTCATGCACGTTTCTTTGTCTTGTTGGAACGTATTAAAACTTACAATACGAGCAATTTTCACTTATTATATTCCACGTGTTGGAATTTCTTTTGTAAGGTCCTATGAAACAATCACTGTCGTTAACCATGTTTTTTTTTTGTTTGTTTGTTTATTTGTTTGTTTGTTTCCTATAGAAAGAATATTTTGTGCGTCTGAATAATGTATGTTAATGTCTTTATGTAAAGAAAAAGAAAAAAAAAATTCTGTACAGGAATATCTCTCATAGTCTCTGAAGTGTCCGAAGTAACTATGTGTACACAGTTAAAGAAAATAAATTATAAGCTTTTAAAATATAAATCAATCTCTTGGAATTTTAACTTTTGTCACGCTTTTAAAATCTTATAGAGAAGTGGGAGAGCTGCTGTCACAGCCCCTTTTTTAAAATTGAAAAAATATGGATATGAGAACACGGACAGACAAATCGACAGATAAAGACTCAAAATCATAACTAGTTTCGTCTGAGCTGAAAAGTACTAAAACTATAACACAAATGAAGCAGTATTTCGAGTAATTTACTCTTATAAAATTTGCTTGTATAGTTTTGTCGTGTCCAGTACATTAACTTTCAATGCTAACTATACCACATTTTATTTATATTGTTACATATGTTAATTTCATTTCCTTTTATTTAGTATAAATATAATGAAGTATGCATTAAAAATTACATCTGATAAATCGCAATGTATTGGAATTCTTTTGTGAGTTCCTGTATAAAAACATGAAGTATAGACAGATAAACAGACAGATACTTTAATAAACTTTCTGTCAACAACTGTTAAAAAGGATTCTTTCTAACTTTTACCATAAACAGCTTACTATATCCAAAACGGGGTAAGAAGATTGTCCAGACATGTTATCTGCACGTTTCAGGAAAATTTTAGTTACAATACTTTCCTCTAGATGGTGGTTTGCATGTATTTACAGAAATTATGCCAAAGGGAAAGGTTCATGCGGAATACATGAATAGTTTGAAATTTTATTAACTACATTTTCACTTTTTGTGGGTCAAACTATTTGTTAAATTTGACATATTTTCATGAGGAATGCCGTCTGGTGGATGTTTTTTGAACTAAAAAATGTTTTGGTATATACGAAGTGAAACGTAAAGATATCAATATTTTGTCTGTCTATTCACCCGTCTTTGGTTACAGAACTGGTTTCATTCAATTACAGTTTCCATCAATTTCTTTCAAGTTTAACTACAATGCACTTATATTTATTGCATTTACTGCATACATTCAAGATCAAAATTACGAATGCATGTCTCCATACCACCTCTAAAGGTGAATTTCAAATCATGACCAATCACCAACTGCGTATCTTTACTGTGTCTTTAACAACAATAAATCACACAACCACTATTGGCGTTACTATTTCCTTTCAGCGTTTTAGCGTTATGTTTGCCTTTAACCCTGTACAATGTTATATGTCTTTATATTTCATTTCATTAAGTTAATATTTTATTCTTACTTATTTTAATAAAAAATTTTCATTCAGTGTTATGTGTATTAAAGCATATCCGCTATATATAACATATTTTGTGAAAGAAATATATGATTATTATTTTTATTTTTTTGCCATTATATCATTAGCACAACGAATCATACTAGCATCTTGTAAAAACCTCCGTCTAGTTTTCGCGCAGCATGTGACAAAGAAAAAAAAAACAGTTTCACTCCAGGAGTGCCGACAAAAGTGAAAACTTGAACGTGTGTATTTTGTGAATCGTCAGGAAATATTTTATTGTGCATGAAATACTTTTAAATGAAGTGTTTTTTTATTCATCAATATAAACTACTACTATAAAAATTATATTGCAATTTTTATTTAATGCGCTATTGTACATGAAAAATAATGCATATTATTTTACATACAAAAATTGCAATCTATTGCTTAAAACGTAAATTTACAAATATATAAAATATGAAATTTAATTAATTGGTATTCTTTGAAATGAATACCAATGAAAGTTATGAATTTTCATCCACAATTTCAACAACTCTTCCATCATCAACATTATTATCATTATATTCCGAAACTGATACTATAGGTTTATGGTAACTGAAATAGGAAGCAAACAATTTTGATTCGAATCTATTTAAATATCTTATAAAGACTGCATCAATTGCAGTTTTATATCTCGCTCTGCTGATATTGCGATCATTGGTCATAATTAAATCAAATTATCTATTTAAAAATTCAATTAATGGTAGATTTTTATCCTCTGCAAAGTTGATGTTGAAATCCCCACTCAAAATCATTGGCAAATCATCAAATATCTTCCCAATTTTATCTTGAAGTAATACAGAAGCGTCTTTAGAATAAATAAATAAATTTTCATACAAAAAATCTCGTATTGCACTTAAAGACTTATCCGGTGAAATTACAATTATCTGTTCATTTTCAGAGTGGCTTCTCGATTCGAGAAGTTCCGACATGAATATATATATATGTTGTACGTATATGCACAATATATGTTTATATTATATATAGTTATATTATCGATGTATTTCAACCCAAACTCAACTCTCGTGTAAACGGGGCCAATATATGTAGATACTTATATGCAGAGATGTCGGTTACGGTAACAGTGTCGCGAGTTCAATGGTTTTTCACATCTCAAAAAATATTAACATGCATGCGTATCTATATACGTACTTACACAATATATGTGCATACTTATATACAGAGGTGTGGGTTACGGTAACAGTGTCGCGAGTTCAATGGTTTTTCCCATCTCAAAAAATATTAACATGCATGTGTATCTATATACGTACTTACACAATATATGTACATACTTATATACAGAGGTGTCGGTTACGGTAACAGTGTCGCGAGTTCAATGGTTTTTTTCCCATTTCAAAATTGCCCAACGCGCCTAAAAGAGTTTTTTCTTAAAAAAAAAAAACTGTACCGATATAAGTATAATTTATTTAACCCTTTAACGTTCACTACTTAATTTATTTTAAAAATTACTAAAGTAATTTTAAAAATGGCTTTTAGACACATAGGTGATCATAAATATTTAAAAAAAAAAAAAAAAATTAGCATTGTTCCTTTTCGAGAAATTTTCGGTTTGAAGCATCTGTAAGTAAACCTTATTAAATTCAAATAATATTTAATTTAATAAATAAATCACTTTATAAGTAGACATTATCAACAACAAAAACTCGTAAAAGTTGCATAGATCCCAACATTTCAATTTATTCCGGAGTATTTTAACCCTTTGTGGTGCACGGTAATTCGGATCATTTAAATTACACTGACACCGGAATTTACGATTATAATTAAAATAGAAGAAATTTTAAATTTTCACGTTAAAAAGGGGGCCTTTTCTGCTATGTTATAAATGTAAATTTTTACTAAAAAATTTCCGGGATGTGTTTTTGCACTTGAGAATTAAAATTAGGTGTTCCATCAGCGAGAACACTGCGACTGAAAGGATTAAGACTTCTTACATTTTAAAGACATACAGTTATATTTAATCAGAATTGGAAAACTTTATTCTAAAATGTCTTTCTCCGTTAAAAGATTTATATTCTTTCATGAATGCAAACAGCTGAAAGCGAATAAAAATTCATCCCAGTTACTGAAGTTTTAAAAAGCTCTAATCAAACAAACTAGGAAAATCCATTAAACAGTCTCCGCTTCTTAAACATAACACAAAGTCTTAATGTTTGCATAAAACAATTTTTGAAAATACAGAATAGTGACTTTTCTATGCCTCATTTGTTAAAATGAGGCGTAAATTCAATAAAAATGCATAATGCAAATGTTTATATTTTATAATTTTCTTTTTCTGTTTGAAATTTATCAACAACAAAAAATTATATTTCTAATTATTTTTATAAAACATTATTAAAATAGCTTTAGAATATATTTTACAATGCCTGTTTTATTCAAAGTAATTTCTTAATATTTTACTTTTAAGTGATAATTATATATTTATAAATTTATTTGACATTTAGAATTCTCTAATAATAGTTATACCATAAAACCTAAAAACCCCAATAACGGCATCGGCGATATCCTTTGAATTCTAGTATAGGGGAGGTTCCAATTTCGAAACCAGGATGTGTTTGCCGTCATAGCCCTTCAGAATTTACGTATATTTCTCTAAATTTCACCATCACAATCGGTGCCAAACATCACCAAAACTAAAATTTGTGCAGAAGGATTTTTGTGCTTGTTGAATTGAATTTCATTTTTTCATTTTTATTATATCTTTTTTAAGGTCAATTTTTTTTAAAGTATTTGCTTTTATATAATGCATCGCATTCTTCCCTATACACTGTAAAAAATATGTCCTATTTGCTGCCAGAAATTCTCTGTAATTTGAGAAAATACGCGTAATTTACGAAAATATTACGTTGTCAGAACCTATTTTCTCAAATTACAGAGAATTTCTGGCATTAAATAGGACATATTGTTTACAATGTAAATTTAACGTGAAATTTTAATAAAAGTAATTTTTTTCTTATCTTGGTCTTGTAAATTTTATTCCTCCCCTCTTTAATTGTTTATAAAATCCATTTTATATTCTAATCTGTCGTTTCTTAAAAGTTTGTTTTAACAAATCATAAGCGCAAGAGTACATTGATTTTAGTGGTATATTGTTCAATGACGTACATGTTATATATCATCTTGCTAATGTTTTTACTGCTATTATGTTAAAAATTTCAGTTCAAACTTGAACAACTATATGGAATAAAGTTATAAGCAATATCATAATATGGTCCAACCTCATTTTTTTAGTTTCTTACTTCTTGCGATTGAGTTTCAGTTCCACCAAAACTTGGAGCTGTCGTGTATATACTCACAAGGAAAATTTTCTTGCGTAAATGCAATTGTAATTCCCTTTGTATTCAGAATATAGCGCCACTACAATGTAAAAAATATGTCCTACTTGCTGCCAGAAATTCTCTGTAATTTGAGAAAATACGCGTAATTTACGAAAAAAATACGTTGTCATAACGTATTTTCTCAAATTACAGAAAATTTCTGGCAACAAATAGGACATATATTAGAATGTAGTGCCCTGAAAATCACATCTGTGAGCCGGAGAGTCAAATAAAAATCTGTAAAATAACATCGCATGTGATTATGTCATTCAAAATGAACATTCATTTCAAGAAAAAATGTGTTCTTTATTCAATCGATCACTAACAAGACAATAAGAAAGTTTATACAAAAAGAAAGTTTATTGAAGTATATTCTTTTAACAAGAGAGAAAAATCTATTATACAGTGAAGAAAGTATTACTCAGTAAAACCCTTTTTGAAGCAAAACCAAGCTTAAATTAAAGACTGTTGTCGAAAACATAAAGTAATGTGCAAATTTTGTTCAACAACTAACCCATGGGTCAAGGTAAGACCCCAGAAAATTTAACTCATTTTATCAAAATCAATGAAACAGAATAAGCGGGTAAGAAAGCGTGACACAGTACCAGGGTGTTAGATTGAGATAAGATGGTCAACAGTTCGATCCGTGCATCAGTCGAATCTTATTTATTTATTTATTTATTTATTTATTTTACATAATACCAATATTTGGTTCAACATAAAATTACCAAATCATGGTAAGGCGTTAAACCATAGGGTGTTTACAGATACTTCAGTACGAAATTTTAACACCAAATTTTTAGCAGTGCAATTAAGCAGTAATTCTCATAGACATGTAATTAGACATTTAGAATATGGGATTTTTAACTTTATTTATGTACACTCTCAAAAAGACTATAATTTATTTTTCAAAAATTAATTTTAAAATATTCTATTGGTAGTCAAGTGTATTAATTTTAGTATTATCAATGCATTTTTATATTCTTAATTCACCATAGTAATAAAATACTGCAATTACCATCATTATTGTATCTTTAAATTGATATAAAGTGTTAGTGAAGCAATGCCGATGCAATGCATTCTTACTAGTATATTTTATTTAAGTACAAGAAAATTAACTTAATTGACATTTACTTTTGTGCACCTTAATACGCAGTTATTTGGTATATTTTTATTGTTATCTCTTATAGACGGTTTTTTCCGTTCAAATTAAATATATTAAAAATATTTTTAATTGAAATGCAGTGTTCTTAATTTTTACACTGTTTATAATTTGTTGAAAAGATTTTTTTTTTTTTTTTTAAGAATTTATTATTGATAATCCTGTATTTCTCATTTACTTCATTCTGAATTTTAAATTTTTACGAAAATCGTATGTTTTCCCCTTTCAGATACTCTCTGCAATGAAGTTAGAATTATAAATTTACCAAATAAAGATGGCACACCAGCAGAGAGAAATATGCAAGGTTGGAGAATCGCCAACACCCGGCAGAAGATCTTTAAGTCCCAGAAGAAAAGAAGGAAACCCAAATACAGAAGAAATTTCAGAAAATACGGTTGCAAGGAATAATTCTCCTTCACCAGATAAAGCTCCCTCACCGTCTTCCCCTGAAAATACACGTTCTCCATCTAAAAGTGAACGCAAGCCAGGCGTTCGACTGTTACAAAGTAAACAGGATTCTCCATCAAAATCAGTAGGCAAATCTCCAAAGCATGCAAACTGGAAAACATCTAAATTCTTCAGTCGTAGTATGGCATCAGGAGAACTTCTCAAAGGCCTTAAAAAGCTGTCAACATCGTCACCTGGATCTAACACACCTACAGGTTCGGAAGAGAGTGGCGAATCAGAAAAAACAACAACTACTACGGATAAGGAAACAGATTCGAAGTCTTTTAAAAGTCGATTTAGCTCACTTCGGAGAAAGAGTGGAAGTGATACAGACACTGTTCCAAAAGTTGATAGTGAATCATTAAAGGTGATTACTTTATCTAGAACATTTTTAAATATTTTACTGTTTTATTTTATTATATTTTATTGTATTTTTTTTATGGGAAGCATGACATTTTGATCATTCTTACAGCAAAATTCCATATCACTCAGCACTTATATCTCATTTTTCTTAAACTACTTGATGAATTCTGAGGACTTTTTGGGGTACATAACACAAAATCCTTAACCCTTTATCTACTGACGTTACTTTAATGTACCATTACTTTAAAAATAGTATAAAATCGAATTTATAGAAGAAATGTCAAAGATATTTATAAGAAGGTAAGAGATGTACCTCCCTTTAATCTCACTACAAAGCTTTAGACGATACATATAGCCATTTTTGTTCCATAAAGGATTTTATGGAGTGCACTTGCTGTTTTTGCTCGATATTTTTCACGATCTTCATGAGTGTTATAGTTAATTCCTGTATTATTTCAAGAGTATCCCACTAATCTTAGAAATATATGAGGAACATAAAGAGTAAATATTTCTCTACACTTTTTTCATGTCGAAATAATTTTTTCGACCGCTATGCACCAGTGGTACACTAAAGTACGACCTCACAAAATTCTCATTAATTATTATGTTGAGGTGATATGCATAATTTTTAACATATATATCTTTAAATAACGCATTTTAGTAACTAAAAATATATGTTTCAAACACACTTTTTGTCTGTATCATAATGCAGTAGATAAAGGGTTAACACGACATAAGGACAAGTTTTCTTTATAAACAATTTGACCAATTCAGCTATTTCTTTTTTTCTAGAGAGAAAAGTTGTTGTTGGGAAGTATTGTATTGTGGCCTTTGAAAATTTGAAATTGAAGTTACCATCGAACTATCATCGAAATTAAAATTTTCCGTATACTCTCCCTTAAGATCTTAAAAATCTATCAATTAACTCAAAAAATTGGCTATTAGGGTAAATACGATCAGATATTTTTGACTCTAATAAATAAAATATTAAGCAACCAAACTGTTATACACTTCCACAAGTATGCATAGTTACCAACTTTTACGCATTTTACGAAATCTAAAAATCATAAAAGTTGACAGATATGCGTAAGTAGTTTTTCTTTTTTCTTCTTTATTAACACTTTCCAACAAAGTTGAAAAGTGTCTATGAATTCAGTTTTTCTATCCGTCTGTCCGTGCTCCAACTTCAGTACATAATAAGTCCTTGAAATAATATATCTTATTCAAGTACACTATGGGACAATCCCTACTGAAAATGGAGTACATACCACCACTGATATGTGTACAGGGACACCCGAAAGAATTCCTTTGAATTGTGTTCTATGAGATTTATTTCTATGAATCCGCGAAATCCCCGGGACATCCGAAATAATTTCAAAACAATTCGTTCTATGAGATGTATTTTTTAAATGTATTTTAATACATTTATTTTGCCCACATCATAATTTATTATTCATTTAAATTTATTATTCATATGCACAAAAAATCTATAGAATACAGTACGATTAGCATTAAGATTTAAAGAACCTCTCAAAAATCTATGTATGTATTAATGGCTACAACGGGAAATTGCTGTAATAAAATTTTCATTTTTATTAAACATTTTTAACGCATTACATCAAGGTTTAAGCGTGATTACGAATTTAATGAGTCTATCTGCCTGCCTTTCTGTCTGTCCGTCATGTTATCTAACAAAATGCATTGAAGTTTAAACGAGGCAACGAATACATATAGTTGGAAAGTGTTATTAAAATAAGCGAACGTCATGATTTTCCGTTCTTGTCATTTCTGAAATTATTATTATAAAAACCTAATCTTTAATGTAAAGAAATATGTTCTTAGAAATATTTGCTTTCCTGGCTTGTAAGTTTAATTAAATGCAAAACACTGTTCATTTAAATGAGAAAAAGGTTTATCGTTTTGTTTAAGACGCAACTTACAAAGTACTATAATTGTTGAATGAAAAGGATTTGGCACCTTGACGGTATTATTAAAGTAGGTTTTTATGTAAAAGCTTATATTTCCGTTTAATATATATAAACTAAATTAGATTAGGCTTGTTAAATAAAATATATATTCAGGCAATATTTTTTATGGTTTTTGATACAATTTTTACAGATATGGAATCTTTAAATTCTGTTTTCTCATTTTGCATTTCTTCACAAATTCATGAACTTTAAAATGCTTAAACTATTCTACAGATATTTACGAAAACACGTAATCTATATATATATATATATATATATATATACGTTTAATGGAACCTACTTAAAAGAATAAGAGATGGGTTTTAAAATTTATCAATTGGTTTTTGAGATAAAAAAAAAAAAAATAAATAAATAAAAACTGGATGTTTTGGTAAAAATTTGGAAAAAGAAAGAAAAAACATGCTTTTTGTTATATTTATATTTTTGATATTTTGTCTTTTAAGTAGGTTTCATTAAACATCCAAAAAAGTATTGAGAATTTTCTAAAATATCTATAGAAGTTTGAGTACTTTAAATGTCATGAATTCATAAAAACATGCAAACTAAGAAAACCCAATTTAAAAATTTCATATCTGTAAAAAATGTATCAAAAGCTATGAGAATTGTTGCATGAATATATATTTTACTGAACAAACCTAATCACTGTTAAAAAAAAATGCAACTTTGCTGCCAGAAATTCTCTGTAATTACATAAAAATACGTTTTGTCAGCGTAATTTTCCCGTTATTTACGACTTTGTTCCTCAAATTACAGAGAATTTCTGGCAGCAAAGTTGCATTTTTTTAACAATGTAGTTCAGCATAAATATTAAATGGAATTATAAGTTTTGTTTCAAACCTACTTCAGTCGTGCCGTCAAAGGTGCAAAGTCCCCTAAATATAAATTTGTATTTGGGTACATAGTATTTTGTTTTCTGTTATGCAATAAGTTATTTCTGTACAGTAGTTTCTAACTGCGCATAAATTTTTATTATATATAATATTTCCTCTTATATTGCTTATTTCTTTTAGGCATTTGTAAAATGAAGGAGGTTATATTTTATAGTCTTATATAAATAGACTTTATATATATATATATATATATACATATACATAAACAATTTTTTTTTTTTCTTGAAAATGCATTGTACACATGGTGTTCAATCCGCTTCGAACGCGTTCACTTGGGGCAGCTTTTATCTATTTCTTTAATATTCTTTCTTTAAATAATTTCTTGAAATTCTTTTGAAATTCGTTTTATTTCTCTTATTTTTTATTTATTGAATAAATATCGACTCCTAGTGCAAAAATATTTGTTTACAAATACCTTACAACAATGCAATTTAAGTGCAATTACTGTTATTCACAATGTAATTGCAGTTATAATTAAGCGCAATCTCTCCTACATATCTGCTCAATAACTCCTGGGTTATAAGAAGCGATTGCGCAAAATAGTTCTTTTGGTTTTATTAGAGCTGTTGTTTTAAATTATAACAAAACAACAAAATAATTATTGAAATGCATAGAAGGAGGATTAGTTCAAAATTATGCACCAATAATTTAGCAAAAAAATAATATTTGGAAATTTTATGACTTTCTATTCAATTGTGCGCAAACTCTCTTAGTTTTACCTTATTACGAATTTTGTATTTTTATTTATTTATTTACTTTACTTATTTATTTTTTACGTTATTTATCTATTTTTTATTTAATTTTTAATCGAAGTGAACAATTTTGATAAATTGGATGTGTTTATTATATGCTGATTTAAAAGGAAAAAAAAAAGGGAAAAGGAAACAGTTAATAGTTAAAAAAATAAAAGTAATAATAATATTAGTAAAATAAAATAAAAAATAAAATTTATAATATGTTCAGTTTTCCAAGTTTCATAAGTGTTATAGCTTTCACCAATTTATTTAGATTTTCATGCATATTTTATTCTTGAAATAACCTCTTTCATTATGAAACAAATATTTCATTACAATCACATAGAATATTCTTTTATTTTATTTTGACAGCTGGGCAGTGCTGATGTTCGCGGCATTGTATGCAAAAAAGAGGATCTTATGAATCTAATGCAAGTTCCTGTACCCGTACCGTGTTGTAAAGAAAGACGAGTGTCTTCCCCTGCTGAGCTCATAGTACCCGCTGTATCTACTCTTCCAACATCTCCAATTCCTGTTTTGAAATCTCCTTCTCTGAAAGTTGCTCCTAATTCTCCACTTTCCCGAGGGTCATTTCGGGCTTCCCGGTCGAATTCGTTGGATCCAAGTCAATTGCCAGTAACCTACCGACCTCCGTCTACGTTTCGATCACCCGTCCGCACTGTGGTCCATCCACCACCCCACCCCAGAAAAGTTACTGATGATATATGCATTAAGAAAACTGGAACATTTTTAGAGGTTGTTCCAGAAGTGAAACGACGGCTTTCTGGACCTCTTATTGAAGTTAAGGACCGTATAATTGAAGAAAATGAAGAAGGTAGTGAAGTTCAATGGGATGAAGGAAATTTTGTAGATCCTAATCTATTAGGTGGCGCTATAGAAGCCTTTCTCAAAGGGATGGGACCATCTCCGACTTCGACACCGTCAACTGATAAAAGGGTTTCTTTCAAGAAAAGTCTCATTAAATAACTGGAAAAAAATATTAATCATTTTATTAAAAAAAAAAAAGGGTGCAAAAAATTCTTTACTTACTGTAAAAAATATGTATTAATTTTTTATTATGGACTTACAATTTTTAAAAGTAATATAATTTAAAGAAAATACACATTTTAAAAATTTTAATCAAAACAATTTTATATATTTTCCTGGAATTTATTTTAGATATTCGTATTTATGTATGTTTTAACCATTTTCATTTCTTATACCACAATAGAAATCAGAGTTGCCAACTTTTATAATTTAATCCGAAACCTTGTTAGCCCCGTCTTAAAATACCCCCCCCCTCCCGAATATTCTACAAAAATTCTGGCGTGGAAAGAAGGCGGGACTAAAAATGCTCCGAAGTAAATTATAAATGTTGACAACTCTGATATAAATGCATCCCATATATTGTTTTCTATTTAATCTTTTAAGCACTGTGAAATATTATTTATTTCTCACACTATTTAAACGCTTTTGGCAAAAGCATCGTTATTAAAACACTTTCAGTTAAATTTTTTAGCTTTTAGTTAACCTTTAAAATTTCTACATTAATTATTCATATCTATATACCAAA
Organism: Salticus scenicus; assembly: GCA_963930645.1. NCBI lineage: Eukaryota > Metazoa > Arthropoda > Arachnida > Araneae > Salticidae > Salticus > Salticus scenicus. Next base: position 228,540,866 of record OZ005655.1, read on the forward strand.
AGCATTTGTATGCAATATTTGCAGACATTAATTAATTAGAATATCTAATTTGAAATAAAACAATATTCGGATAGTTAAATTTTAGGTTATTTGGAAAATTATCTATCAGTCATTTATTTTACGCCTCGTTCAACTGATATTCCAGCATATATTTTCATAGTTCAAATTTAATTACTATTGCACAGATGAGTGTCCAGAAGATATCAATTACTGGGGTATCAGTGTTGCCAGAATTGGGGACTATTTTATTCAATATCCACCATTAATTTTGAGAAGTGATATTTGACATATACAGTAGACGATTAATCATCAAAGTGATTAGGGAACCGTTATGATTAAAATTTAGTGGGGAATAGTGAATAAAAAAAAAACCTAAATATGGCAGCATTCCACGCAGAGCGCTGTTGTCAACGCAAGATGACTGCGGTATAGTAATGCTAACGGAGGAACCATATTGATTTTACTAAAACTATAAATAATGTTATTTTACTTAATGACAATTAATTTATAATTCTACTTTATTATCGCAAATATTTCATCCGGTAACGACTTTATTAAGATTATATGAGGAATTCCTTTTTGTATTATAGGTCATTTTAGAAATCGTTTTTTTTTTTTTTTTTTCCTAGTTTTTTCGTTTTATTTATTTATTTATTTATTTTATTTATTTATTTTATTTATTTTAATAGAGAGTCTAAAATATCACTATATTTATTGCCAATCGATATTTTAGATCAAAATCATCTGAACTAAGATTTGTTAATTTTAACTAAATTGTACACAGAAAATTCCTTGAAAATTTTAATTGAATCTATAAACAAATTCTGCTTGATTAAAATTCAGTAAAATGTATCTATAAATAATTAAATTTAGAAAAAACTACTTTGAAACCTTTTGGAACATTTTCCAAACTAAAAATCACCTCCTCCTTTTTTTTTTTTTTTGGAGGCGGGGGATTATTAGAAAAATAATAATTGTACAACTATCAATTATACAGAAAGATTTGTATTTTGAGATTCATACCGTTGCATACATTTACAATGAAATTTTCACAAATGTATTTAAACTAATCTAACTCATATTGGTCTTTTATTAACATAATTTACCGTTAATTTTAAATATGAAATGAAATTAGAATATTAAACAATTTATTCTTAATGTGTCACACATTAAGACTGTAATATTATAACATATTATATATTAAGCCAGCATTTAAAAAAAATAACATCGATTTTTGTAAATTTTTAACCTTTTCAGAACCATAGAAATAGATATCAGTTTTAGAAGATAATACTTCATTCTCTTTTTTAGAGAACTATTACTAAAAAAAAAAAAAAAATTAACCATGTAACACATTAGACAATTTTTAAAAGATCAAATAGTGTTGCGCACATATTTACATGTATTTTTATATAAAATGAATTGTCTATATTTTTTTTCTAGTATGAGTTATATATTTTGTTTGTTTCAAATATTTTCTTTTTTGGAAATAATGGTGACAATTCATATTCTAAAATAAATTGCATATAAATGAGTTTTTTCATCAGCCTTTCTTACATATTTCATACATATTTTATCATTATAATTTTGCGAAACAAAAGTCTGAAAAAAAAAAGTATTCATTTATTTATTTATTTATAGTAATACAATAAACATTGTAAATATAAAACTAAATTTATATATACTTTCAAACCACTTAATTTAGAGATTTTGTCAGTATTGAATTACTATTTAGCAAGAGTTATAAAATTTACATATCAATTATGAATGAAATACCATCGGGAAAAAAAATAAAATCTGTTAAAAAAAGTTTAGTTTATAAATAATATTTGATTAAAAAAAATATTTGAAATTTTATGCAAACTATATAAATAAAAGTAACATAAACATTTAATTAATAAGTCACCATATGAAAAATATATTTATATTTCTATATTAAACTAAAATTTATTATTATTCCTGTAAAATATATCCAGTGTATTTTGATGCTTTATGTGTACTGTATTGTAATGTATTTTTGTGCTTGTCTTTTACAAATAAGCCAATACAATCATTATTAAAATATAATTATTGTACTGTACATAAGATGTATGTGTGAATATTGTATTTTAAACAAATATGTGTAGTGAGAATATACTTGCTGTATCGGGTCATTAATAAAAATAATGGTATATATTTTCTGAATGGATTAATATTTATTATAAATACAAACGTAGATAAAATAAGTTTTACGCATATTAGAACCAATTTATCAGTTATATTAAAATTGTTTTAATATTATGTTAAATAATTAAAATGTAATATATTGAAGTTTATGTAAGAAATAACTAGATTTTATACTACCAAGCAATTTTTTATTTCTTAAAAGCAAATTTGTTATACAAAATGGTTGATCAAAATTTGTGTTTAGTAGTGATGGAGGTTTTTTTTTTTTTTTTAATGGGCTCTTCCCAGCGTCTCGTCTGCTGAATCACGTGATGTTTGAATAACGTAAAATCGAATTCCGAGAATCAAATTCAATTAAATATTGTTCTTGAGAACAAAAGTGTTAATATTTAATATAAAATAAAATAAAAGTAATATTGTGCATTTGTAAACAGTAGAATAATTGTATTTGTAAATTTAAAAATTTTTAAAATACACTTTATGTGTTTATTTATTTTTACTTGTAAGAATAAATTTTTGTATGTTGTAGTGTAACATTAACTGATTTAACAATAAATAATAGCTTGTTCTAGTGGAATGTTTATGAATCATAATTTGAAATTTTAAAATGTTTTCAACTAAATTTAATTGCATAAAGGTGTTAAAACAAGTTAATTAACTTAGTTACTGGTCTGAATAATTTTACACCGTACAATGTTGCGCTGTCAATGATTTAAGTACCAAAAATCAGAGTAATTAACATGTTCTCCATGAACATCAATAACAAATATAAACTAAATGATGATTGTAAATTTATACAGCAAATAAAATATGATGAATAATGATATAAAATAGATTAAAAATGATGATGTATAAAAAAAAAAATAACACAGATTAAATACGATTGATCAAAAATAAGAATAGAAAATATGTTATTTCAGTAATCGCTACAGATATATAAGACTTTGTCTGCTGTTTGTTTTCCAAAAGTCATGTGACCTCTGACGTCAGGTGGGAAGAGCCCATTGTTGTTGTTGTGGTTGTTGATGATGATGATGATTAAAAGATTCCTTTTTAATGTACGAGGGATTCTATTAAAAGTCTTCATTGTTTTTATGGAGCAAACGGAATTTATTTACATACAAATATTTGTAATATTCTTTTTAACAATATGTGTAGTATATATATTTTATTGCTTCAGAAGGATTTATTCATATCGCGATAACAAATGTTCTTCTTTGTATAAACAATTTTAGACACGATTTCCCTGTACAACAAATATTTTTCTGTCCTTTATATAAAACTATGTGATTCTATATAAATTAAAAATGCTTGATTCATCTATCAAAACCAAAATGGTATATCAAATATCGTTTTTGTAGATGACATACTTCGCATATGTATACAAATTGGTCACAGAGAAATGTAACAGACTTTTTTAAACACAAACACTAAAATGAATTATTTTGGCCGTTTCCTCTTGCAGGCCTTTTGGTGTGTCCCTGATAATAGACCAGCAATATTCAGCTAAAATATTTCCATTCCATCGTTCAGTGACACGCTTTACAAACATAGAGATGTCCTTGCGAAATGTTTCCTAATGTTCATCACTAGTTGCACCAAGATTTTGAGGAAAGGAGTCCATAATGAGTTCAAAATGTGTGTTTTAAGGACATCTTGCAACCTATAACACGCAAGCATTTTAACCATATCACCAACAAGATCTCTACAATTTAAATCTTCTAAAATGTAGATTTTTGAAAAGATGGTTTAGGTAAACAAAAAATAAATATAGATTCGTTATTTGCAGCCTAAAATATACAAGTAACACACATTTTCATCTAAAGTACATTTTCCATGTTTAACACATACAGTGTATTCATTATAAGTAAGGTTTTCTCTTTCAAATTGATTCAATTAATTCAATATATCCACAAACTCGAGAAAAATTCTTCTATAAAACAATAATAATAATAATAATAATAATAATAATAATACATGAATTTCGTTTTAAAATTCTTGCTAGGCATTTCTATAAAGTCGTAAATATAAAACATGGACAATGTAATTATTAATATTGCTAAATTTTAATTGGATGAAAACCTTTTATTATCATCATGGATATTAACCATTAACTACTCTAATATAATGCAGGCCGATATTGGATTAGCCATTATTACATAGCCAATACGTGCATTATCAATAATGCAATATTTTATTGTCACTTCTTTTATTGTCAAGTATAATATCTACTGTTCCGCAGGGCAAGTATTCGGATGGTTTTCGCTCTGTGAAGGCTTTTGGTTAAATCGTCCTCGTACATGTTTATAAATAGAATTCTCATGTAACATATAATAGTATATTAAGTACAAAATTGTAAAATGTTTCTTTACCTCATCAAAATATTTTTATTATGCTATTTTAACACAAAGACAAAATTTTAAAAAATATTCATCAAAAGTAATCATTACATGTACATTTTGTTCTGTAGAATTATGCAACTATTTCACAATTATTAAATAAAAAATTTTAATTCAATATTACACTAAAATATATTTTATAAATCTTATACTTTTTGGAAAAGGTTATTATTTTTGTTATTTATTAATAGGAGAAAATTACCCATTTGACTATACAAACATTGAGAAAAAATATGAAATATTTTTAACTATAGTCTTTAATGTAAAATTACAGTAATAAAACCTACGTTACAGTAATAAAACCTATCGTACAAAAACCTAAGTTAACAATTACAGGCAAGCAAATTTAGTTTATGTATTATGTAAATACTGCTTACGTATAACTTAATTACTTCTCGTATCTGTTTTACCGGTTTTTTATGTATGTTTTTCTTCTTTACTTCATGACATATTTGTAGCTTTTTTGCTCTCATACCGAATAAACAAAGTCAATCGATCTAGGCTCAAGCATGAAGTGATAATTATTCTTTAGGCTTTCATGTATGATTATTTAAAGAAAAATCATTGTAAAAACTTGCATTTTTCAATCAATGTTGTTTGATATAATAAACGTTTTGTGTTTTCTCTTTTGCAGTGTTTAGGATTTGCTATAATCCTATTATGTATTTCGGGCAGATGCAACGGAATTTTCTAGATAAATTCATATCCCTTAATGTTATTCTTTATGGGCGGCACATTTTTCTATTTTAAAGAATACGCCCCTCCTTTCGGCATTCCTCTAATTCTAACCTCATTAATAAGCTTAAAATTGTTAACGTCTCTTGAAGAAATGCCTCTTTTCCCACACTACTTTATTTTTAGAGTAATTCTATCCAAATATTATTACATTTAACCCCTTAACGCGCTCTGTCCTCGCTGCGATGACGCAAAATTTAAGATCCAGCTGCAAAACTTCATCCCGGAAATGTTTTAGCAAAATTTATGTTTATAACAAAAGACTGGTTTTTTTAACCATAAAATTAAAAATTTCTTTTAATTTAACTTAGTTCATGAATTCTGGTGGCAGTATAATTTAAATAATCCGAATTGTCTTGAGCCGCAAAGGGTTATATAAGATTAAAATTACTTTAAAATATGACTGCTGTGATAAAAAGGCGGGTACTAAGGGTTTTATGCTTCATAATGAGATATATGGTAAGTATGTAATTCAAGTAAAACACTTCCGTATTTAACAGGAATAGGAAAAACCCATGAACGAGCATTTCTAACGTTTTGGTATAAGAAACGTGGCCCGCTGGGGAAAGAGTTGTCCATTCTAGAGAAATCATCTATGAGGGTTAGAAGACCCAGGATGATTAGAGGCTTCAGAGAAGCTATACAGTAAAGTATCGTACAACGCGGGTGCAAGTTTGCCTCATGAATATTACAATTTTATTTTTTAACACCGCTAATTTTATATCAAAGCAACTGCTTTTTACAAAAACTAAATCGAGTGTATGAACCAATAGATTGGTCCTTTAAAAATTTAGAGGTGTTATAAACTAAAACTGTTTTATTTATATGTCATCTCTCCCGCCGCGTTGTACGAGACATTACTGTATATACTTTAATGATGAGATTAATAAAATTCCAAATAATATTTATTTGTTTATGTTTTTCTGTACATACTGAGTGAAGTTGGAATTGGTTACATAATATAGCTGGCAACATATTGTATTTAACTAAATAATTTTAAATATTCGAATTTAAATCATTTTATTTTTAAAAATTGATTCAGGAAATACCTCTGACATATAACAGCATTCAATGGATTAAAAACTAATACGCAAAACCTTAACAATATATATATATATATATATATTATTTTAGGGGAAGGCCTAAAGGCGGCTTGAAAAAAGGTTTAGACGACAGATCAGCAATGTGTAAAGCTATTTTTTTTTAATACATATAATATATTTACTGACAAGATTATCAAAATAGTATATTGAATATTAAAAAAATAAAAAATGTAAAGTGTAAAATTGTAGGAAATGCACTCAAAAATGGGCATTTCTATGTGAAGTGCAAACTAAGATGTAGGCTGAAACTATCATAACTTAATTACTTAGATTTACAATCATATGACTTCCATTATCTATTCCTAGGAATATTATAAAACCTTTTGGAGATAATGTGTCCAGAAGGTATAAAATTAAACTGAATAATCACAATTTTTACCAATTTTTGATTCGTAAGTAATTAATATTTAAGGAATAAGGACGCTTCAATGTGAGTTTATACAACAAATTAAAAAATATATAAAAAAAAAAAAAAGTCGTTATTTTTATTTTATTTTTTATTTTTTTTTTTTGAGATTTTTGTTACCGAGTTCTTAATTTGGTACTAACTCATCTACACATTAGCACCAAACTAATACACATAAAAGCAAAAATACATATAAAAAGATATTTCAAAAGACAAATTTGGAGAAAATCAATAGAATCGTTTTTGAGACACTCATAGAGGAGACGAAAAACAAGGCCAACTGAATCTGGTCGTCTGTCAATTTTCCTGCTACAACTGCATACCAATTGATATCTACTAATTTAGAATAGTAAATTTGAAGAAAATCGTTTCAAGTTTTTTTTTTTTTTTATTTTTTTTTCAGATTTCTACTTCGGTTTGCTGAGATTGGTTATATCTTCCAATGTTTTAAAAATGGTACTTCTAGTTAACTGACATATTTTAGCATAAAAACGTTGGAAAATAAGTTACAAAATTATAATGTAACGTATTGAGAAAACAATAACTGTCTCTTATTAACAGTATTAGAGTGCTATTAAATAACATCTCTATCTGTTATTACCAAAATAAAACTCGTTTAATTTCAAAAAAAGGTTCTTTTATGGGAACGAGAATATTAAAAATAATTATTTCTAATATTGATAGAATTATTTATGTTTTAAATTCATGGAAATGTTTGTTTCTTTTTTTCTTCCTTTCTCTCAAGTACGACAAAATTTGAAAAACAGTCGGGTACAAAAGTGTCTAATCACTAGCAAAAATTCCTATTTAAAAAAAGTACACTTCATACGGTTCTGTTAAATAAATCCTTATAGAATCATGTTCTTAGACTGACTAAGAAGAGGATTCGACAAGGATTTATTTAACAAAAACATATGAAGTGTACCTTTTTAACATAGGAATTTTTGCTAGTGTTCGGACACTTTTGTTACCGACTGTACATTCTAATTTTCAATATTTTTTATTTATTTCCTATCTCAGAAGCCAACTCTACCGCTGCACTAAATTAATTCAAAAACCATTGAAGAACCGAGCGTTTTTTCTGATAATTTCCAGAAAAAATTGTTACATCTGCCTGAAACTGCCTCAGCTTATACACTGTGCTGATTAAGCCATTAAGGCTTGATAATTCTTGTCAAAAAATGTGATAATGACAAAGTCATGTATAAAATGCATCAATGGTTCACTTTTACAAAGATTTATTTTGAGATTTTTCGGACAGTAATCAATAAGAAATGAGAAAATATGAAATTTGAACCCACATACATATATAAATGTATCATTTAAGTGAAATATATTAAATCTTAGAAACTTAAATTAGAGAGAATAAAAAAAGGCTATTAACATGTTTTGAATTTTTCTAATATTGTGCACTCAGCGTAACTGAGAAAATTAATATCACTAAATATATGTGTATAAAATTAGTCTCGCAATTTCAGTATATTAAAATGTGACTTATTCTAATACTTTTCTTCTAAGACAGTAAAAGAAACTCGGAATCACAAAATTAAATCTTTGTTAAAGTGCAACCATATCAGTCAACGATATTTTAAATGTTGCAGCTATTTTGAATGTAATGTATTTGTATATCTATGTAATGTATTTGACATTAAAAAATTGTCTGTATTTAAAATATTTTTATGTATGATAGATACATACTGTAAATTAAAATAACGTGCTTGTACATATTATTCTTGTTGATGGATTTATTTGTTGTGTATAAAGAATAAAGTTGTTTGATTCACCGTGTTTCAAATAGAGTTTGAATTTCTTAATATACATAAAGACTCCTCTCAAACTTTCATAATTCCACTCTCATTGGAAGCCAAACCCCATGTTAGTGTTTGGAGAAATAAGTTACATGCAATTACATACTGCTTAATTTAACGGATGTTGAGTAAAATCCGGATAAATTTAAACGTATATCAAAAGAAGGAAACGGGAGGCTTTGATCGAAACTAATAGTGTTGTTTTGTAATGTGTGTTATCTAGCCTCTAATAAAAATTTTATTCATTTCCTTTTATTCTAGTCATTTTTGAATATTAATGTAAAAATTATATCTATATATACTTTGAGAAGGAGTATATACAGTGCAGCCACATATCCTAAAGCTAGCAGTGAGGACGCGTCTAAAGTGTTGGAGGTATACCCGTTTGACCGATAGTTTAAAATTTGGAAAGCATCCAGTAATTCCGCGCTCTAAGTTATTGCTCATTTTCTCTGAGTCATATGACTGCCATCTCTATTTTAGCATTGGACTCGTTGAATTAGCACTTGCGCAGATGCTTCCACGGTTTCATGAAATGTGATCGAAGAATAAGTTCTATCCCGAGACCTTTGAGGCTGAAAACATTCATACAGTAAGATATTTTATCAAGAGTGCCCAAGAGTACTATTTATGATACTTTAAAGCATTTTGAGAAAGGTTTCTCTGCTTTCCACAAACCTAGTTCCTTCAAAATACCAAATGTATTGACTTGAAGAAATGACGAGAATTTATGAGAAACATTTGACAATAAAAGCAATCTTTTTAATAGACAGGCCGCAAAAATTTACCCCAGTTCTCTGTGCGAAAGCTAATAAGATATTAAAAAATCTAAATGTTTTATGTAGTAAAAACAAAGGATGATTCTGGCCACAATACCAGAAAATATTATGAAGCTAAACAGCTCTGTGGTCGGTTTTACTGAAAATTTTTGAAACATTGATGGCATACTTGCCAACATACTAATTAATATTCCGTAGTATTGTTAGCCCCGCCTTCTTTTACACACCAGTATCTTTTTAGAGCGTTTTTCTTCTTGTTAAATCGTTATTGCATTTGATGAATATTACTCTAAAAATTTACTGGTGTGAAAAAAAGGGTGGGACTAACAAGACTACGGAATATTAATTAGGATGTTAGCAAGTATGCATTGAGGGTGGTGAATATTCTTTTACTCTGTTTAATCCTTCTATCCATCGCAATAAGAATTTTTATTCATTCAGTGTGTCGTCTATGCCTTCTACGGGAAAATTTTCAAAAAAAAAAAAAAGGTTGAAAAGAAGGACAAAAATGTTGTACAGGAGTTACCAGAGTGTACGTATAGAAAAAGACCGACTATGTCCGCAGACATGGAGTGGTCCAAGAAGAAATTAGTGACATTTTTAAGTGACCTTCTTCCTCTTATTTTTCATAGTATACTTTGTCCATTACACAAAATGTGTTATACCTTTTCTTTGTTAAAGACAAAGAACTAAATAAACTGGGTGTCATTCAGTAATCCGAAATTTTTATATACAGCCATTACTTTTAAAATTGCGTTTTACCATTAAAAATGTCCGAAACGTTAGTGTTTCTTTTTTTCAAAAATTGGTTTTTAAAATTTAAATATTTTATTTTGACGTGGAAAAAAGCAAAAATTACACTTAGTTGTCGTGTTTTATAGCTTTTAATTAAATATGAATTTTTAATTTTTCATTTTTGGAAAAGAGACATTAATTGCCGAAACGTCTGTGGTGACCTCCATGGGGAGACTCAAAAAGATTTTGGGTCCCGTCTGTCTGTGTGTCTCTCAGGCGATAGCGGCTGCAAAAATCACTCTATTGACTTGCAAATTGGTACACATGGTCATGAGCTATACAGAATTAGCTGCATAGTTTTGAGTGTTTATTATGTTAATAGTTCGTGTACAGGGACACACCACAGTTTTTCTTATCAATACGGCCTATGTACAGAATTTGTCTGTACCACAAGAGCGGCCACAAAAATCCCCCGATTGACTTGTAAATTGATACACACGTTCAGACGCTGGATAGAAATATTTGTATAATTTGTTATAACTATATTGTTTATAGATGTTGTACAGGGAGACACCAAAGTGTTTCTTATCATTACGGTCTGTGGGGAAAATTTCGTTTAAAAGCATTTTAACATCGTTACTCTGTATTTCACAAAATGACAATAACGTACATTATTGTGATGCTTAAACTTGTATGTTCTATAGAAAATATATGTCTTTAGGCTGCATAATTAATGTACGTACAGGAATTTACAAAAGTGTTTAAAAAAAGAAGAAAAAAAGAAAACTTAGATTAAGTTTAATATTTTTTACTGGTGTATACAATGTTTATGGTTGATTTACAGAGACACTCAAAAAAATTTCGTGACATTAGAGCCTATGGACAAATCTTTATTCAAGCGCATTTTAATGCTTTTATGCTGCATACAAGATAATGGAATTAACATACATTATAAAGGAGCTTTAAAGCATTTTTTTTTTTTTTTTTTAAAAAAAGGTATGTATAGTCTAAATAATTTACTTACAGGACCACACAAAAGGATTACGATGACATTATGTAATATCAAAATGATGCAAATGAGGATGAAATATTAATGAGTTATAATTAATAAGTGTATTCTTTTTATTCATGTGTATAATAACTGTGGATCCTTTACAGGGATACACAAAAGAATTTCTTGCCATTATGGTCTGCAGACGGTATTCCTTAAAAGTGTATTTTAACATGGTTACATTCCATTAAATATAATTTTGTGCGTAGAATTGGTAATTAATATATATGTTTACACAAAAGAATTCCGATACAGTACTATGCAATCACTTTCATGAATTTTGGTACAAGTATCCATAAAAGTTACAGGGGATTAATACAAGGCTATCAGTTACTAGGAATATATACATATATAATACAGATAGATGTAAAAAGCGTGATATAGGCGAGGGGTTGAGGGGGCAGTACCCCCACTCACATAGAATTATTTGTCAAATAAAGTTGTTCCGAAGTCTAATTTGAATTGTTTTAACATAGGTTTACATAACTGTTATATTATCCCTTAATCTCCAATATGTATTTATGGTATTAAATTTCTAGGTGAAAGAAAGTCGTGTGAGTGACACACCAGATTATTTTCTATTATTATGTACATTTACAAAACTAATTAAATTTATTTATGAATATCCTTTAATGCAATTTCTCTATGAAGATTACTGGACTAACTAAATTTAATTCTGCAATTACAATCAGTTATTTTGAGAATGTTTACGTATAAATACACTTTAAAATATTAAAGGAGAGTGCCTCATGATTAATATATATATATATATATAAATGAAAACAAAAAATCTAAGCAAAGTGCAAATTTATTTTATTCAAATTGAAAGAAGTGTCAAGTTACCTTTATAAAAAACTGTGTACTTGAATGTAATTAAATATTTTTCTATAAAATTTGTAATTTTCAGTTTGAAGAACGCTAACTCGCAAATTCTAAAATTCTATTTTATAATTTGCGAGCTTTAAATATATATATACATATATATATATATATATTAAGTTCTTTAATTTTCATCGAAATTTAGTGATTTTTTGGACTGTGAACTCATAATCATTATTTATAGCAAGTTTTAAACTTTTGTCAAGATCGGTTGAGAGTAAGTAAATTCGATAAAAGAATTTTTATACTCTAATAAAATAAAAAATAAATTAAATAGTTCCAAACAATTTATTAAACAAATTTTTACCGATCATATTGATTAAAACAGAGTTATAATAATAATAATAATAATATCTACTCGTTTGGGAGCTACAACGCTGCATGCATACGCACAAACACACTAAGACAGACAGTAAAACAATAGCTTCAAATTTATAAGTAAACTTATTCTGATTTTTATTTATTTATTTATTGGTTCGGAGTTATAAATGAATATATATATATATATATATATATATATATATATATTATACATTTTTCTTCACTTTCCATAAACAGCAAGAGGTGATAAAATTACAAGGACAAATATTTAGGAAAATGCAGTTATATTATTGCTTTCGTACAATGTAAGTTTTTACTGCTTTTCAATTTATCTGTCTAGATATGATAGTAAGACACAATAACGGGACAAACTTTAATTTAGAAAAATGAAGCAATTGGACTAGATTATATAAAATTAATGCTTATTTACTTTAGATTTATCCATTAGCGATGTTTTCTTAAACACATTCTGAAATTTACTACTTATTAGTTAAAACTTATTTTATTATTTTTTATACAAATACATAATACGGGAAATATTTTCAAATTTTCAAATTACAATGAATTTATAATATATTTTATTATTTATACTTTATTAAAAATTTAAAAGGAAACTAGTAAATGATTTCGAATATTAAGATTTGTTATTATTATTATTTTTTTCATGGTACAGTAGTGTTTTATAGCATAATTTAATCTATTTAACTCAGTTATTTTCATACTAAATCTAGCCCCACTACTGGAAAAGAGATTTTGCTCTCAAATCTAGAAAACTGGAAGTTCCAGATTCAATCTCATGTCACTCTCGCCGCCCTAGTCGATCACAGATTTCCGGGGTTTTCTTCGAAATAGGAAAGAATGGGGGTAGGGCCCCTTTAAAAGACGCCAACATAGGGCATTCCATCGAAGCCTAGGGATTCTAGTGTAGTGATAGTGTAGTGAATCTGCCTTAACTCACAAAACCACAATTATACTAAGAAAAAACAACTATACTAACTTAAGTTAGGTAACATGTTATAGTAAATTCAAAATTTATTAACCTGTTCATTTATGAGGGGAGATTAGATAAACTTCATACGATGCACTTAAAAAATAAATAAAGAGAGAGAGAGAGAGAGAAAGATGAACTTCTACGTTATCTCATATTGTATATCTAACCATATCTATATTATTTTCAAAAGGAAAAACTACTTGAAAAGTAACGAATGTTTTTCATTTGCTATTTAGATATGAATAATAAATAATTTAACTAGTAAAGTAAAAATAAAATATTAAATGATTTCGCATCGACAATTTTGTAACAACAGTGTTAATTATATTTGCTTTTTCATAAAAATCTTATAAGTATTCGTCTGTGGTCTTATAATGATCCATATGATAAATTAAAAATAAATTTTTTAGCGTATTTAGATAAAATGTATGACAGCCAAAAATATAAAGTATAAATAAATGTTAGTAATGTAACTCAGTGCATTAAATTAGAAAATTGAAAGAGGTTTATAACTATTTTTCTTTTTAGTTGAAAGAGTACTTTTTAAAACTGCATATAAAACAATTTACTATCTATTATTGAACTATGTGTTTAACATTTTAATCTTTTGAATACAGGAAATGTTTAAAATATTTTTTTTAATAGTAATATGGAATAAAAAATAAAAAATGTACGTTAAAAAAAAAAAAAAAAATTAGGGTTAAATAAATGACGGGAGTTCTCTGACGACAGGTACATTTTTCTTTTACAAGGCATGCGAGTGAAATATATTTTTAAAATACTAAAAAGAGCAAACTATTTTTATATAATTTTAATTTGCTCTGAATAATTGAAATGCCTGATATTTCTCATCTCTTTTCTTTCTGTATATTCATTAAAACAAAATTTTTTAAATGCAAATATAAGGACTTCTCGCAATTAAATTTATATTTGAGTAGTTTTCATGTCGAAGATAATATATTGAGGAATTAAAAAATGCAAATATTATACTGGTTTTGACAAGACGGATTAAGCCTGACGTTAAGCCTGAAGAATTAATATTATTCATAAATCTTAATATCCCTAAACTACCGTGATTAATTAAATATACTTAAAAAAATTAATGCTTGAATAATTAATTAAGCTTTTAATCATATTTATTAAGAATATTCTTATAAAGCAATGCTTATAAGTTAAAATAAAATAATCACTCTTGAAAATATATAATTCTTTAATTTACTTAATGATCTTTGTTGTTTTTGTAAGGTTAGAAAAAATATTACAAATCATTGTTATTACTAAAAATTCATGTTGTCTATAAAAGGTCTGACACATTTTGTTTTTTAATAATTCAATATTTTGATTAGTAATACGGTACCTGGATTATGTTTTTTAATAATTCAATAGCTGGACCAAATTCACTTGGTCTGATTATAAATAATTACAAGATAAAAAGAACTTTTTATAAGCCATGTTTTTAAATTTTCTGTTGAATGATATGAGCGCTACCGAAGGAAACGGGAACCCGGAACAATTGGCTAAAAGTATAAAAAATATTCATTGCTATCGTGTTTTGAGCTATTATAAAAGTTTCAAATGGCTAGCTAGCCGGGAAGTTAGTTAAAAATCGATTGCAAGCATTGTACTGGTAGCGCCGCCGAAGACAGCAGGGTCCCGAAGCAGTTGATTAAAAATATTTTTTAAATGCATTTTCACCGTGTCTGAACTATTCTGAAAGTTTCAAATATCTAGCTAGTTGGGACGTTAGTTAAGCAAATTTTCTGCTGAAGCATATATACGCTGCCGAAGGCAGTAAGGACCTGAAATAGTTGACTAAACGTATTAAAAAAATGTATTGTCACGGTGTTCTAAGCTGTCCTAAAAGTTTCAAATGTCAGGAAAAGTCGGGAAGTTAGTGAAAAATCGATTGCAAGCTCTGTACTGGTAATGCTCCCGAAGGCAGCAGGAACCCGAAAAAGTTGACTAAAAGTATTTAAAAAATGAATTTTCACCATGTTCGGAACTATTCTGAAAGTTTCAAATGTCTAGCTAGTCGGGAAGTTAGTGAAATAAATTTTCTGTCGAATCATATAAACGCTGTCGAAGGCAGTAGGGACCTGAAATAGTTGACTAAAAGTATTTAAAAAATGTAATCTAGCATCGAAGATTTCATATAATCTTTGGTTGGTTATTTTCTGCTGACAATAGCTGAAAGTAACAATGCCGCTAGATGGCAGAAGCAACGACAAAAAATTTGCTGAAAAGTTGCACCCTGACGTTATGCGCTTTTTAAGTTTTTGTGTAGAACCGTGAGTTAAAGTTATTGGTGAATAGAGCCGTATATCTTCCAGTTGTACAAATGACACATCAGTCGTTAATTATAATCGTTAATTCTATATTTCGTTATAGTAGATTAACCTGTAACATATAGTTAAAATAATACAAAAAGGAAAATATATCGTTTATTGTAAAATGCGGATATAGGATGCTTTGATGTAGGATACCAATGCAATTAATAAACATTGTGAATGATAAATAATGTATTTATGTATTCTTCCTTTAAAAACTTTTCGTTGAACATAAAAGTAAAATTAAGTTTTACAAAATTATTAGTCAAATGCTTAAAAGTAAAGGAATCGGGTACGGCATTTATCATGGTGTCAGAATTAGAGCAAGCAATATACTAAAAACGTGCATAACAGATAATTATTTATATGAATCTTTAATTAAATTGAAAGAGTTAATTGAAAGAATTGAAAAAGAAATTTTTAAAATTGTATATAGAACAATTTACTATCTATCATTAAACTCTGTGTTTAACATTTTAATCTTTTGAATATAGCAAATGTTTAAAATATTTTTTAATAGTAATATGGAATTAAAAAAAAAAATTACGCTAAAAAAAAAGGGGGGGGAATTTTTCAGGTTTAATAAATAACGGGAATTCTCTGACGACAGGTACATTTTTCTTTTACAAGGCATGCAAGTGAAATATATTTTTAAAATACTAAAAAGAGTTTTTATATTACTTTTTATATACTATTTTTATATAATTTGCTCTGAATAATTAAAATGCCTGATATTCCTCATCTCTTTTCTTTCTGTATGTTCATTAAAATAAAATTTTTTAAATGCAAATATAAGGACTTCTCGCAATTAAATTTATATTTGAGTAGTTTTCATGTCAAAGATAATATATTGAGGAATTAAAAAATTCAAATATTATCCTGGTTTTGACAAGACGGATTAAGTCTGAAATTAAGCCTTCAGAATTAATATTATTCATAAATCTCAACATCCCGGACTACCGTGATTAATTAAATATACTTAAAAAAATTAATGCTTGAATAATTAATTAAACTTTTAATCATATTTATTAAGAATATGCTTATAAAGCAATGCTTATACGTTAAAATAAAATAATCACTCTTGAAATTATATGATTCTTTAATTTACTTAAAAATTTTTGTTGTTTTTGTAAGGTTGGAAAAAATATTACAAACCATTGTTCTTACTAAAAATTCACGTTGTCTATAAAAGGCCTGACACATTTTGTTTTTTAATAATTCAATATTTTGAATAGTAATTCGGTACCTGGATTGTTTTTTTTTAATAATTCAATAGCTGGACCAAATTCACTTGGTCTGATTATAAATAATTACAAGATTAAAAAAAAAACTTTTTATATGCCATGTTTTTAAATTTTCTGTTGAATCATATGAGCGCTAACGAAGGAAGCGGGAACTTGGATCAATTGGCTAAAAGTATAAAAAAAGTTCATTGCTAATGTGTTTTGAGCTATTATAAAAGTTTCAAATGGCTAGCTAGCCGGGAAGGTAGTTAAAAATCGATTGCAAACATTGTACTGGTAACGCTGCCGAAGACAGCAGGGTCCCGAAACTGTTGGTTAAAAATATTTTTAAAATGCATTTTCACCGTGTTCTGAACTATTCTGAAAGTTTCAAATGTCTAGCTAGTTGGGAAGTTAGTTAAGTAAATTTTCTGTTGAATCATATAAACGCTGCCAAAGGCAGTAAGGACCTAAAATAGTTGAATAAACGCATAAAAAAAATGTATTGTCACGGTGTTCTGAGCTGTCCTAAAAGTTTCAAATGTCGGGTAAAGTCGGGAAGTTAGTGAAAAATCGATTTCAAGCTTTGTACTGGTAATGCTGCCGAAAGCACCAGGAACCCGAAACACTTGACTAAAAGTATTTAAAAAATGCATTTTCACCATGTTCTGAACTATTCTGAAAGTGTCAAATGTCTAGCTTGTCGGGAAGTTAGTGAAATAAATTTTCTGTCGAATCATATAAACGCTGCCGAAGCAGTAGGGACCTGAAATAGTTGACTAAAAGTATTAAAAAAATGTATTGTCACCGTGTTCTGAGCTGTCCTGAAAGTTTCAAATGTCTAGCTAGTCGGGAAGTTATTTAAAAATCGATTGCAAGATTTGTAATAAACAAACAAACAAACAAACAAACACGAATCGAAGTTAATAAAAACATGGTAAAATTATTCTTAGTATAAGTTAAGCGATTTGTTTTAGGAAATATATTTCTTATTTGTTTGCTCCGAGCGGAGCACGGGTTACTAGTGTAAACCAATTTCCTTAGATATAAGGAAACTTTAAATCGAATTATCATCCCATACACCTAACTATCACTCTTCATTAATATTATTCAAGCAGTTTCCTGGAAAACCAATTTTGTGATATATTTTTTGTGGACAAAACTCATAACAAATTAGCATTTCGCAATTTCCTCAGCGAACGCAATTTCGCTATTTCTTCAGTTTTCTTGAAAATTGAATAAATTCAATCGATTTTACACTGCAAAATACCTTAACCCCAAATTTTCATGAAAATCGTAATATCAGTTTTCGAGTAAACCTAATTTCTGCCATATTTCACAACCGGTAGATAAAGGGTTAATAGCAAACTCAAGTATTCCTGAAGATAAAGTTAAATCCAATCTAATATTCACTCCAAAAAATCTTTAATCCCAAATTGCCTTTTAAATCCTTTTAAATCATTATATTTGTTTCGGGATTAACCTAATTTTGCATTATTTTCAAACGGAGTGTGAAGGATTGACAGCAAACGCAAATTTTCTTGATGATGAAGGTAAATTTGATCCATTATTCATCCCCAAAAAATATGCACGGAGGAAAGAAGAGCAATTGTACATATCTTAATGGTGTCTCGAAACACGTGCAGATAAACTTGATGAGATGAGTAGGAATCGAAACGGCGCTTGTTTAACCCATATCAGTAATCCGAGCTAGAATCGGGACCAGACAACACCTCCTGTAATAATGCCTTCCAGCTGAGATCTACGTCATGGAAGATCGGCTGATTTTATCCAATCAACACTTTCTATGATACATGTTGGATCGTGGGGATTGGATGAAATCGGCCGATCTTCCGTGACGTAGAGTTCAGCTCGGAGGCACTATTACAGGTGGTGTTGAACCGGAGGCCCGTTTCCAAGACCTTTTTTTTTTTTTTTTTTTTTTTTTAATTACCAAAACATATATATATATATATATATTAAAAAATAAATGAATGTTACAAATGCTAGAGCTGTCTCCGGCAAAGTAAGATGCATACATACACATACACATATATGACTTGTTAGTTGTGAAGGAAAAATTAAATTTTGAAGAAGATTGAGAAATTCAAATTCCGAATATAGGTACATAAATATTTAAAAAATTTAAATCATTTCTATGTTCCTTATAATAATTTCTAAATTAATAATACTACTGTTTGATTTTTTACATTGTTTATGTATATACAGGGCTCGTGAAATATGGTTGCCGGATCGCCATCGGCGACCAATACATTATAACTGACGACTGTGTTTTAAATTTGTATGCAAACACAACATTCATTTTTTTTTTAAATATATATATATATTTTTTGGTTAAAAAAAAAAAAAAAAGGTCTCGGAATCGGGCTTCCAATTCCGATTCTAGTTCGGATTACTGATATGAGTTAAATAATCGCCGTTCGATTCCTACTCATCTCATCAAGTTTATCTGCACGTGTTTCGAGACACCATTAAGAAATATTGCTCTGGTTTCCTCCGTGCATATTTTACTACCCTCTCATGGATTGATGCACTGTTAGGGTAGTGGTTTACGCTTTTTCCGTTCGCAAATTGACGCTCAATCGTCATGTCGATGTAATGACGTATCGATGTGGATGGTATATCGGTTTAGAGAAAGTGATAAAGCTGGTTTCATGATGTTAGGTTTAAACAGGTATTTCCTGATGAATCATTCAGTTCTAGCAGATATTTGGTGTTTACTGCATAGAATTTTAAATTCTGTGTTAAAGTAAATAAAGAATAAATAAATAAAAGGCGAGGGAAGGGGGTATTTTTTTATTGGCTGTCAGAAATTTTTGCTCGCGACCAGTTTTTTCCAAATTCCTGGAGACCTGTATATTTATACAAATTGATAACATTAATATTTAGTATTTATTTATATTAATAACATTACTTGTTAGCGCCAGAATACGGGTCAGCATATTGGCATTTATCGTATCTAATGCGTTTGTAATTCTTCGCTTTAGGCCATCAATGTTTGACTCTTTCCTCTTATAAACTGTGTTCTTTACAAAACCTTAAGGAAAAGTTCAGTGGAGATAAATAACCTGGGTGGCCAAGGAATCGAGCCATGTTGCCCAGTGTATCTTTTTGTGAAATTGTCATTCAAAGAACATTGAGCAAATGATGGTATTTAATGGTGCATCAGCTAATTGCAAAAAGACATGTGGCTGAAATTCGTGGAGTTGCAAAAATAGGAAATTTTCCAACGTATCTCAATAATAACAAATAAGTATGTCTTTTCAGTGACAAAGAAAGGAATATTGACGTGATTGTAGATAATTCTATATGAATTTAACGTTAAAGAAAAAAAATATAATTAATAACATGAAAAAATAGAAAAATGTACAATCGAAAAATTAAAATAGAATATTAAATATTAAATACAAATACTAAAATAGAAAATGTATTCAAACGGGAAAAGGAAATTGTGGATGGAAAAGTTCACCCTAAATACAGAGTTGTTATAATTGTAGTTCTCCTACTCAGAAGGCTCTAGAGTCGGTTCTATGAGTCCAAACGAAAAAAATTCCATTAATATGTAGTACAAGTGATGCGCTCTGAGAAAATCGAAAAAAAAAAATTGTTGAAATTTTCGTCTGTAGCTGCCACTGCTCTATTATCAAAGGCGATTTTTGAAGATTTATTCTATCAATTTCGGTCAATCCAGACGAAACACATAAAATTTATATTATTTTCCAGAAATAAACTGATAAAAATTTGCTTAGATATGGGCGCAGCGAGAATTATAACTGAATATTTTTTTTCGATTTGTGCAGAACACAGCGCCCTTTAATTATTTTCATCAGTAGGTAAAACTGCACCAATATCTAAGACTTTTTTTTTTTTTTTTTTTTTTTGGTGAAAAACAAATTAAATTTTGTAAGTTTCGTCTGGATTAACCGAAACTGATAGAATGAATCTTCAGAAATGAACACCTGTGAAATAAAATTTCCTTTATTTATTTATTTTTTTTTTTTTTTTAATCTTCAAAATCGATTTAGATATTGAAGCAGCGCCACCTAATGACGGAAATAATTAGGTGGCACTGTGCTCTAAGAAAATCGAGAAAGAAAAAAATTGTTACAATTTTCGTCAATACGTGACGATGCGCCAAACTCTAAGGCGATTTTTGCAGATTTCTTGTAAAAAACAAAATAATTTTTTTGTGTTTCGTCTGGGATTAACCAAAATTGAAAGAATAAATCTTCAAAAATCACTCTAGATATTGGAGCAGCGCGATCTAGTAATGAAAATGTAAACTTTTTTTTTTTTTTTTTTTTTTTTTTTTTCGATTTTCGCAGTGTGCATTATTTGTACTACATACTAGTGAAATTTTGATTCGTTTGGAGCCACAGAATCGGCTCTAGAGCCTTCTGAATAGGGGAACTTTAATCATAACAATCCTGTACACACACACACACATATATATATATATTATTCAGTTTTATTACTCGTGTTAAGTAGATTTTTGTTTATATCAATAAATAAAAAAATAAATAATGTTACAATATTTTTTTTCCATTTGGCAACAATATTTGAATAAATATCAAGATTCTAGAGCTGTTATTTTAGCTAATACCTTCCAAACTAATCGAAATAATTTAATTCAAATGGTCAATTCGGATTTCTTGGATTATTTTCCATCTTTCGATATAATAAATAATAATTATACGCCAATATTTACGATTCAGGGACAATATAAATGCGACAATAAATCGAATTTTTAAAAATCTTCTAATTTCCGTTTTATTTTTCAAATCGAACATTTCAAAATCTTCAAATATCCTTTTGAATACGCAGATTATTTTTCAAAAGACCACGCGTAAATTGGTTCAATAGTTTTTAGAGTCTATAAAGGACATACATACTAACATTTAGTCTTACATATATAGATGTGTCTGAGACTGGAATACATACCGAATGTGATAAATAGAATTAAAGACTCAGAAAGGAAACTAACCGAAATTGATATGAAGAACTTTATTACCCAACAAAAAAATACAAATTTATATACAATCATTGCAGGAGGTGGTCGAATTTATGACCACCATGCATAAAACCTACGCGACATGGATTGACAGACATTTTCGAAGATACCAGACATTCCGTGGACTGTAGCTGCTGCGATGCTGATTCCTACCATAAGGTTCCTTACAGAAGTTACGGGCAGGTCAAAGGAAAAAAAAAGAATTTTACTATAAAATATGTAAAACAAAAAATTAATTATACATAAATATGATTTCAAATATAAATTTTAATTGATAATTTAGAATTTTACATAATCTTAATGTGTTAAAAATATATTACTTTGAGCTGAATGTAACAATATTATCTTTTTTTTAAAATTGCTATTACGCATTTATACATCTGTTATAAAACCACAACAAATTTCTAAATTTTGGCTTTAGGACTTATTCCTTAAAAGATTTCATATTTCATTGATTATAAATAACATTTTTGAGATTGCTTTTAATGATTACGATGATGGAATAGCCTGAAGTGAATTCATTTTTAAAAATGTACCACTACAACTGGAAAATTAAAGAAATATATTCATGCATTTTATTGCATATTCGATGGAAAGCGTAGGCAGTTTGTTATAAAGCGGGTTCGCTATTTTTTAGTTTTTGTTAAGAATTCGTCGTGTAACATTGTTTAAAATTTTCTAGTGAATTGATTTCCCACCCACCTATTTGTTTGTTACTAAGTAACTGTTTGATATTAAATAAATAATTATTTCTTTCCATACGTTTATATTAATAACTTACATTTTACAAATTGGAACATGCATAAAAATAATATTTTCGTAAATCGAAATTATAATTTATGTTATAAATTTTCTTTTTGATATTTGATAGTGCATTGAGTCAAAAAAAAGAAAAAAAATGTCTGTAATCCAAATTCTAGAGGGTACAAATTTTGTTTCTCGTTACACATAATTTTATCAGGAGATTGATTCTACAATAAATTTCTCCACAAGAACATAGCCATATTTTAACCATAGCATCCTAAATTAGATGCCTGTCACGTGGCTCGGAAACTTGGCAACAGTTCAATCGGTAGTTCAATCAATTTTTGGTGGCTATTGAATAAAAAAATAGCGCAATCTGTACCAGGTGGCGCTGTCTACCGATTGAACTGTTGCCGAGTTTTCGAGCAACGCTAAAGGCATCTAGTTTAGGAGGCTATGTTTTAACAATACTAACGAATTTAACTGTTGTATTTCTTTGTAATAAATCTCATTTATACCATAACATTATATGTTCAGATCATCTAATTTTAATGTGTTTTCAAATATACCGTTTATTGCTCATAAACAGCTACACTTAAAATAAGTTTATTCAACATTCAATATAAAACAATAAAATGAATATGAATCACATCAAGTAAAAGTAATCTGTAACAAAAATTTATCACATTAATTGTATTTCAAGACAATTTAATACAAATTAATTCAAACTAAACGTATTGTTTGTGATTACTTTGAAGTTTGATAAAATTTCTAAAGAAAAATTTTATCAACCCCTTACCTGCCGAGGAAAACTTGGGAGAATCTCACCCCAGTGCCACCGTTTTTCTCAAAAGCTCGCGTGGTTATACTCTCACTGTTCCAGAAACATTCCCTTCCAGATTCCTCCCACATCCCTCTTCTCTAAAATAAGTAAGTCCACTAAAAACACTATCAAGGTCACAGTCAAGTTCATTGTATTGCATTCCAAAGCCGGGGAACTAATTTCATTGATAGCAGCGAAAAAGAATCACTGGTAGGAAAGACATGTATATACGCCCGGAGCAGTTAACGCATCGGCTTAGCGAGTCGAATATATACGCCCGGGGCAATTAAGGGGTTGAATTAATGGAAAAGTACGCTTTCGTTAATGTGTGACGACTTAATAAACAAGGAGTTTATCAACAACGAAAGCAATAGATAGGAAATTTATTTGTTAAACAATTCGCATATTTATTGAAATAATATTTTACCCATTATAGAAGTTTTTTTAATGTTATATCTTTTTTATAACAGTTATATTACAACTGTATTTTTTCCTTTTTTGTGATTTCAGTTTATAATCATATTTCACTACACAATACAGTCAAAAGTTCTTTCTAGATTAGATTTTCTGGAAAAATATATCAATATATGAATTTTTTCTTTTTTTTTTTCCTTTTAGATATCAAATAACATTAATGTAATTTTTTGACTACGTCACCGGTTTTTGTTGTTGTTACCATTGTTACACTCAGATAAAAAGATTTGATTAAAACTACAAAATGTAATTTTGGTGAGGTTATTTTACTTTTTTAAAACAAAATTTACAATAGAAGTAAAAGGTTGCTTTTGATGCAACAACAAAAAATATTGTTAACCTATTTAGAAAACTTCAACACATTTTTTGTGTATTTCCTTTCTTTATCTTTTATAAACATAACTATAGATCTTTTATGTGTGTTTTATTTTTGTTTCTTTATTTTTAATAATTTTCGGGAAATGTTAATATATTTATATATTTAATATTGATGCATTTCAATGCACATGTATCTAACATTTCATAACTCTAAGACCGATTCTCAATTTTTTTTTTTTTTTTTTTTTTTTTTAAATACTATATCTTTAAATACTCATAATGAAAATTCACATCTCCTGAGGAGAGAGATGAAACGATGCTTCTATTATGTATGCAAATTTTCATCTAAGTTAGTTGTTATCATTATATTTGATATATATATATAAAAAAACTGTGTACATTTATATGCGATTTTAATCTATGCGAATATATTAAATATTATAACAAAAAGGAATGGCAGCATCACTTGTTGAACGATATGCACGAAAAATTTATACAAATAAATAAATTGGTGCAGCTAAATACAACTTTTAATGAAATTATTTACATTAGTTGCCGAGCTAGATTTGGTAGAAAACTTTTGTCACATAAACAGACGGGCACGTTTTTAAAAAGTTAAAATCGTATTCAGGATATCTCAAAACTTGTAAATCTATCAAAACTAGATGTCGAAAATTTTTGCAAATCGAATACTTTTTTTTTTATTAATATAAAAGACAGTAAAAATTACTTATAGTATCAACCCAGATATTTATTTAAGCCATAACACCTTTTTGTGATCGTATTATTACGTGTATCGAATCCTCCAGTTGCGCAAATGACACGTCCATCGTTAATTATAATCTTTAACTCTATATTTCGTTATAGTAGATTAACCAGTACCATATTGTTAAAATAATACAAAAAGGAAAACATATCGTGTATTGTAAAATGTGAACTTTGATACATGATACCAATGTAATTAATAAACATTAAAAATGATAAAGAATATATTGATGTATTCTTCCTTTAAAAACTTTTCATTGAACATATAGTAAAATTAAGTTTTACAAAATTATTAATCAACTGTTTAAAAATAAATGAAACGGGTACGGCGTTTATCATGGTGTCGTAATTAGTGCGAGCAATATAATAAAAACGTGCATAACATATAATTATTTCTATGAATATTTAGTTAAAAATCATATATAATATCATAAATTTTAAAGTGATTATAAATAAGTTAATTAACAAATATATATATTTTTTAATGATAGGGTAACAATTGCGCAAAACAGGTCTTGCAGAAGATTTTTTTTTTATATACATTTACTAAATTATCAAAAATTTCAATTTTCTAACTAGTAATTTTCATAGCATTTTATGTCTCGCGTTTAATTACGAAAATATAAAGAAACTTTGTAATTACACATTCGCATAAACACATATATTTTAGTATTTTTAAAATTTAATACGATAATTCATAGCTTATATGCGGGGGTGTCACACGAATACTGCAATTTTATTTTTTAATACAACTAAATTTTTAACGTATCAAAATATTGTTTTAATTACACCTGTTCAGTTTTTGTATAAAGTAGTTGTTTTAATGCGAAATTAGTGGTAAAAAATAAATATATTTATATATAGTATTCATCTGGCAAACCTGCTTATATGTTTTCAAACATTTTCTAATAATATAGGTTTCTTATATATTATTTCTTATCACAATTCTCATTATTAATATTTATTTTTAAGAGATCTCTTATTTTTAATGTAGTGTGTGCAGAAACTCCCTAGTTTTTTAAATTATGCTTCCTCTTCGAAATTATTGTAGGTATTAACCCAAATTTTGCATCATTTAGTTTATTATACGCCATTACTTTTCCAAAATTTATCACTTCATGAGTCTTGAAGCATTTTCCAAACACTTTCTTTAAAAAAAAGGTGCGTTCACAACATTCTTCCTCAAGAACTCAGCAGATACATCACTTATGACCTCACAAATATCACTCCCAAATTCACCAAGAGCATTTGGTCGTCGCAAATGTACATGGTTTCATCTTCATTTAAAACAATGTCTGAAAAATACTGACGCAATTAGTGTAGTTGAATTTTAAAATTCCTGATCATGAAAGCCATTGGAGAGAAAAAAAAGTGTGGCAATTGGTTTAATCTTTTGAGTCGCCATTTTCGTTTAGTAGTTCTCCACTTGGCGATTGTTAAGTAGATATTCTCATGTTTAGTTTCACGACATAAACATTTATTGCATTTTTCAGAGTGTTTCCTAAATTAAATCGACAATAAGAAATATCAACATAGAGACGTTCTTCTAAAACACATAGACATTTGATTCATAACTCTTATGTATATTCTTTTTATTTTCTCTTACCCATGCATATGGTAGAGAAAGTATTGTTTTGGGTCAAATTTTCTAAACGGAATACTTTTTTTTACACGTTTTGAGGTCCCCTGAAATAAAAATATAAGTGTCTGTAGCTATTGTTCTGAGTGTGTGTCACATTTTGTGCGTGTGGTCAACGTATCTTAAGAATAGGTAGTTGCGGAAATTTCAAACTCCATATTCTAAATCTGTATCATATAGAGATGCTACAATAAACTTTTTGTTGTGCTCAAACAAATAGTTCGTCGAGAAAATTCAAATACATTACGTATATGAGCGAATATTTTGGTATATTCATTTTAACATCTGTAGGCGCTACTAAATTAAATGAAATAAACATATATTCTTTATAGGCTTACAAAGAATATTTTGTGCAAAATATGGTATAAAAATTAATGAAAAGCATTCACCATTAATTTACAAGGATATTCAAAAGAATTAGAATATAGTGAGATTATATTTGGAAATCTATGGAAGTGCATTTTTGGTTGTGCTGTGTGTTATTAATCTGGGACTATATTTATGTACACAATATGGTGTGTACTTAAATTTTAGAAGTTGCACTGGGTGCGAATAATTAAGCGAAAATATCTTCTTTTATTAAATGTAATTGGTGGAAGTGGTTTCTATAATATTTTACCATGCTTTAACTATTCAGGAATTAAAATTAATTCCTCATATCTAAACGGTAAATAAAATATTTCTAAACTTAAATATACAGTGCTTGTTTTTATATAAATACTCGTTTTGATGTTCCATGGATATTAAATTCAAGTTTTTAAAGGCTGATCTTTCTGTCTCTTTTCCGCTTAACTTAAAAGCAAATAATTATAGAAAATACAAATATTTCGAAAATCACATCAGATTGCTATTTGAAAAGCTTCTTTATGATTGATAAATTTGAAGATGTGGTGTGAATAAAAGTTGCCTGAGTAATTTGGAATGAACTTTTAAATTTAATAACAGCTGTGAATTCTATAAAAAAATGTGAGTAAATTATTAAATAGGGGTGGTTCGGAGAGTCGGTAGCCTCTCCCCTCCCCCTGCACAGATTGTTTTCGTCAGATAAAGCTATTCCTAAACCTAGTTTAAATTGTTTTTAACGTAGGTATACAGTAATTTTTATTTTACACCTTAATCTGCAAACTGTGTTTATATTATTAAAATGGAAGGTAAGAGTACCACGCTGGTTTATTAGTATATAGACACAAAACAGTAAATTTTTTAGTATACTTTGATGTACAGCTGTTCCAGATACAACCTTATATTTTCTTTCAGACCTTACAATTTAAGAGATAAATTATTTACCTAAAGATAACGTTTAACTAGAATTTTTTTTTTTGTTATATTTCCATTAAGCGCGCATTTTCTTCAGAGATTTTTAATAATTAAATTTCACGAAATGAAACTACGTTTATTTATAGTTATTGCCAAATAAACACTACATTTAAGTTTTATGGCAGTGATATTTCGCCATACTCAATTAAGTTCATTAAATAAAATAGATGTTTAATAGATATAATTTTATTTATGGTTTTAGGTAGTTTATAAATATAAACTTCATAAGGTAAAACATTAAAATATTCAAGTCAAATAATAAATGTAACTTTAAAAAAGTTTTAAAAATAAAAATATATAAAGTGTTCTAACGAGAAACGATTTTTTTTCTTTTATAAATTAAACAAATAAAATGAGCTTTAAAAACGATAAAACTACTTATTCGTCAATCCCATTTTTATTTGCTCTGAATGCTTGAACTGGTTCGAATTCTAAATAACATTTCTTTTTATGCTTTAATAAAATAAATTTCTTAAAAATTCAATTACTCATTACAAGGAATTTTCAGCAATCAACTTTACTTTTAAGTAGTTTTCAAAGTGAAGATAATAGGTTAAGGAATTATAAAATGCAAATATTTTCTTGAATTTGACAAGAAGGATTAATTTTACGTCTAGCATTAATTTTCCCCGTAAATCTTAATTTCGTAAAAATATTATGATTGATTCAATCTGATTTCATAAAATTTTCACTAGAAATAATACTTAATCTCATAATCAGATTTGTTAAAAATAAACTACAAAAAGGAATACTTAAGCGATAAAACTGAGCTTTAAAACATGTGATTGTTTAGTAAATTGTAGAAATTATTTATTTTGTAAAATTAAACAAAACTGCAAAGTATAATTATTTTTATATTCTCAAAAAATTATATATTTTTTATTAACTATGCATTCTAAATTGCATTAAATATAATTAAATATGAAATACTTTTTTTTTTTTAAATCACTTATAAAATAATTAAATTTTGTAGCTACAGAAAGCAACTACAAATTTGTAATTAATTTATTAATAATTTTTATTCAAACTAATTATTATTTGAAATGTATTAAAAGTGGTCCATCAAACTTATCTAATCAGTTGCCTGATATTAGTACGGTTTTGTATGTTTAAGAAACTGGCGTAAATATGGACTAGGTTCTTTTAGAAAGAGCCCACGAAACCCACAAATGAGGGCTTCACCTTCAAGCATAGGATGGAAGTGTAGCCATTCCTCCTTTTATCTGAATCACTAAATGCACCATATTTATAAAATGGCTCTAATTTAATTTTAATTTATTTATTATTTATTTATTTTTAAAAAGACAAGCTAAAGTATATTTTATGTTCAGTTATTTTTTTAAAGCTTAAAGGGGATTAAAATTAATTGACTGTATCTTTTTTTTTTTTTTTTTTTTCTTAATTATTAGAAAAAATTTTAAATACAGTTTTAAGTTTTTTATTTATTTATTTGTAATTCAAAAACACACATGCAAAATAAATAAGTAAGTAAATCTAAATATTCTGTAATAAATGTTTGAAATAAAGGTTAAATTGAAGATTTTTATGTAATTGTACTTTTATTTAATTATGCTTGACAGAAAAATGTAAAATTCCGAACTCATGGAACTGAAAGGCTATACAAAATAAATTAGAATAATAAGAAAGCATCGAAATGCCGGAAAGACAGTTAGAATTCGCCGTTTAGTCTTAAGGTATTGAGAAAGCTATTATTAAAATATAAATAAATGGATATATATACACCCCGCGACAAAAAGATGGGTACAAAGGGTTTTTTCTTTGATTTTCTATAAAATAACATTATCTAAATTTTGCTTATCATTTATTTTTATCATAAAATAACACTATTCCCGGACTAATTTTTGTTTTAAAACTAATTTAGAAAAAAATTAAGACTCATTTTTTTCTAATTTAAGACTACACACCGCGACAAAAGATAGGAACAAAGGTTTTTTTTTTTTTTCATAAAATAACATTATCTAAATTATGCTGATCATTTATTATCATAACAAAATATTATCATATAAAAACATATTAAATATTCGAATCATATTCAAAATAATCATATTCAAAAATTAAAAAAAAAAAAAAAAAAAAAAAAAAAAAAACTTTGTTCCTATCTTTTTGTCGCGGTGTATAATCTTAAAATTAGAAAAATTTTAGTCTTAAAATTTTTCTAAATTAGTGTTAAAACAAAAATTAGTCCGGGAATAGTGTTATTTTATGATAATAATAAATGATAAGCACAATTTAGATAATGTTATTTTATGAAAAATCAAAGAAAAAACCCTTTGTACATATCTTTTTGTCGCAGGGTGTAGATACCTATAACAAATAAAATCAAATACTTAAAAAAAAAAAAAAAATCATTTTATGATTCTTAACATCGTTGAGGAATGGTAACTAAAAACTGATTAAAAAAAGTCTGATAGTAAAATAAAAAAGAAGTGAATTAAAAGGAAAAAAAAAATTATAACAAATTTAATCAAATATTTAGAAAAAAAAATTCATTTCATAAATTATAAGACCTTTGAGGAACCTTAACGGAAAACAAACATTTGAAATTATCTAACAGTAAAAGTTGGAGTGAATACTAGTTGCTTAATTATGTGAATTGACATAAACTTAATAAAACACAATAATAAAATACTTTATAACAAATTAATAAACACAACATAAAAAAAAATATTAATACATAAAGTATTTTTGTATAAAAACTTAAATAAAGTATTTTACAAAATAAGGTAATTTATATAAAGTATTTTTATATAAAAATGTAAAAGAATAAATCTCTTTTTTCTAGCATCATATATAATCAAGTATCACTTTGCGCTATTGAAACAATAACACAGACAAAATTAAAAACAAATATGATCATACATTTATAATTAACATATATTTTCTTAATTGTTGCTAATTTTCATGTATAATGTTAGTCTGAAAATTTAATAGTTGTTTTATTCAGATTTAATAGTTGCAATTTAATAGTTATTTTATTATAAATATATATATTATATATATATTCATTTAAGTGTAAAAAAAATATTTTAATATTAAATATTAAAAATTATCGATATTTTTAAACAATTTTAAATATTATTTGTTAATTTCCGTTTTATCTTTTTATAAATTATTAATATATATATATATATATTCTTTTATTCGTATAACAAAAAAACTGTTATTATTTCATTAAATTCGTTATTATATGTTTATTTACATTAAAACCATTGCAAAATTCTACGCTTTAACTTCAAGGCCCTTTACATTTAAGACTTCTGATTTGTCTAATTTTAAAGAATATTTTGGAAGACTATAAAAATGAAATAGCCTGTGGAAAATAGATTTATAAGGGGGAAAAAGCATTCCAACCGGAAAATAAAGAAAATATATTGTTGTATTTTATCCTTTATTTAATGGAAAGCGTGGGTAGCTTGTTTCAAAGCGGGAATTTTTCTATTAATTTTTAGTGTAATGTTTACAATTTAAAACGTAATCGAGACTAAATTTTCAGTAGAATGTGTTTAATACTTACTTACGTGATTTTAATCAGCGACTATTTGCGAGAAGTATAATAAATATTTATCTGCGTACAGATTAACTTAATTTCAATTGTAAAAATTCAATTATTTCAAATGAAATATATGCGTGGTGATTCAAAAGGAACATAATGATTATAAACTGCTATAACTATTTCATTGAAAAAAATTGTCCACAAAAGTAATAAAATCTTTTTGTAAAAAAATAGAACCGACTCCAAAAAGGAACTACTATTCAAACAACTAAAAATGAAAGAAAATTGGCAGAAAATGGAACTGTAAATTGCGCCTAAAAGTATAAAATAATTTCCTTCGCCAAACAACCTATAACACTACAATTAATCATAACTTTTGAAGTCGGCGCAAAATTAAATAAAATTTAATTAGTTTTTAAAGGTTTGTCTTTAGACCGGTAGCAACAAATGCTGTTGTTTCGAATGATCCATTTTCATGTTTCCTTTATTATTTTATCACTGTATACAATTGGTCCATTAGTAGCATCTACATAGAACAGTGAACATTCTTCACAATGCGGTATTTATGTTTCTACGAAGTTGGAGTTTCCTTTGCAAATTTGGTATAACTTTGATAACTATCATCCTTGATGGCTTTTGAATTTGGGGATCAAAACATAAGGCAAAAATATACACGCAAGATGTATATTTTCATATTATATATTGTACGATGTGTTATTTCATATTCATGATTTATCTCTTGATATACCTTATGAAAATAATCATGATATCCCAAAGAAATTAAATATGTTTGGCAGATAATTTTGCGATTTTTCTTTCACCAAGGATGTCAGATACCAGCATCGTCGCCAACTTTTGCTGCTTACGAAATCTTATTTATTTTCTTGAATCAAATTAGTTCTCAGTTGCGTTTTGTAGGTAGCAATGTGAGATGTGTATTTTGAATAGAATTTGATTTTTGTATTGAACAAAGGTATCAATTTTTATTTAATTTTGCGCCGACTTCAAAAGTTATGATTAATTGTAGTGTTATAGGTTGTTTGGCGAAGGAAATTATTTTATACTTTTAGGCGCAATTTACAGTTCCATTTTCTGCCAATTTTCTTTCATTTTTAGTTGTTTGAATAGTAGTTCCTTTTTGGAGTCGGTTCTATTTTTTTACAAAAAGATTTTATTTTTCTCTTTTCAGTGAAAACTTATTTATATAGCAGAGCATCAGAAGACGTTCGACGGAGGTTTCACAAATCATGTTCCAAAAAAAGTGACATTACTCAAAAAATGGTTTATGTCACTGAAAAATACATGAAATGCACCCAATGTGAAAAAAAAAAAACGATACATCCCCATCTAGAAAGTTATCCACTGGAGAGACAATTGTGCCAGTTTTATTATAGTCAAGTTATTTTTAAGTTGATTTTTCTCAAATGCTACATTTTTAAGTTGTTTTACTTTTCTTGCCTTTATCGGATATGAGCAAAAAACTATCTATTGAACGAACATACGTTAAATTAAAAAGTCTTTAGAAATGTAAAGGACGGATACGCTGTATTCGTAACCGAAAATTCTGTTAGGCATATATATTGTACTTTACAGTGAATACGTCACCCGCTGCGCTGGAAATTGCGCAGCGTAAAGTTCAAATAAAGAGCAAAATATGCATTGTAGCTGACGGACAGAAGTTTCAACATCGATACTTACATACTGCTTTTACCATTGTAGCTGCATGTGTTCAGCAGTTAGAGTGAGAACAGATTTTTATGAGTATCCTGTAATTTGTTTATATCTTAATGAAATCATAATGAAACCTATTTCAGGCCAAGATCCAAGATCATTACGATAACAAAAAAAGTATTAAAATTGAATCATCTCTTACGAAGTTATAAGCTAACAAATTTCAACAACAACAACGAGAAACATCTCTTCCTTTATGAAGTCGGTTTAAAACGTCTATACGTTAATCGATGTGACCGCTTACAATAACCATACTTTGAGTTTTACATAGCATAAATGTGCTCTGCAATTTTATAATTCACTTTTTCCCCTGTCTTGAAACGTTTCCGAGATAGGATCGCTAACTCCACTCTTTTCCACCAGGTGGCGCTTTAGGCGGTTGAATCGCGTAGCACATGTCCACTTTACTATGCCTACATACCACTTTTATAACTATAGCTGCAGCTGTTCAGAAGTTAAAAGAGTCGGGACTGACATTTTTGGGCACCCTGTATTTTCTTTTGATCGTAAAGATTTTACAATGGGATTTATTTCAGACCAAGACCTTTACAATAAAACAAAAAGTATCAAAATCGGATCATCTGTTCAGAAGTTATGAGCTAACAAACAAAAACAAAAACCATACGCTTTTAATTGAGAACCTCCTCCTTTTTGAAGTCGGTTAATTAGAGCATATCTTACGAAGTTATAAGCTTACAAACACCAACAACAACACATAGCTTGAATTAAGAACACTCTCCTTTCTGAAGTTGGTTGAAAACGATTTTGCGCTAATCGATGTGACCGCTTACAGTAACAGTACTTTGAACCACAGAGTTTACGTGTCATCCGCTATGCTGCAAAGTGTGCAACATAGTTCAAGTGTGCACAATGTAGGAAATTGCGAACAAACAACTGCGCGTTTAAGCGTTCTATTTTTAGCAATAATGTATTTTCGTAGTAAATCGAAGATGCTCTACAACTTCGGAATTAACTTTTCTCCCATCTTGAACCGTTTTTGAGATAGGAGCGCAAATTCCGCTGTTTTTTACCAGATGGCGCTTTATTTTCTTTAGATTGTAAAGAAGTTATAATGGGACCTACTTCAGACCAAGATCTCTACAACAAAACAAAAAGTATCAAGTAACCGCATTTTGAACTATATAGCGTATGTCTCAGCAGCTACGCTACAACGTGAGCAATGTAGCTCAAGTATGTATAGTGTAAGAAATTGCGAACAAAAAAATGCACGTTTTTAGCCTTGTATTTTTAGCATCAATGTCAAAACTATCTTTTCGTACTAAATCGATGATGCTCTGCAATTTTATAATTCACTTTTCCCCCTGTCTTGAACCGTTTCCGAGATAGGAACGTTAGTATGAATGTCTAAACTATCATTTTGTACTAAATCGGTGATAACCTTCAGCTTTGTAATTTACTTTTTCTGTAGAACCGTTTTCGAGATAGGAACACTAACTCCGCTATTTTCCACCAGGTGGCGCTGCAAGCGGTTTAACCTTGTACAGCATGGACACTTTTCTATACTTACATACCATTTTTATCACTATAGCTGCAGTCGTTTAGCAGTTAAAAGAGTTGGGACTGATTTTTTCGGGCACCCTGTATTTTCTTTAGATCGTAAAGATATTACAATGGGACCTATTGTAGACCAAGACCTTTTCAACAAAACAAAAAGTATCAAAATCGGAGCATCCGTTCAGAAGTTATGAGCTAACAAACATAAAAAAAACATACGGTTTGAATTGAGAACCTTCCTTCTTTTTTTGAAGTCGGTTAATAAAGAGTGTAAAAAGAAGTTCAGCTTTTTTTTTTATATATTGTCGAACTTTTTTATGCGACGCGCCTTGATAACACGAACAATATCTAAGCGGTAGTACATTCTAAAGCATATCTGGCATCATGCACGCAAGCGCATTAAAAATGCGTATTTTGAATTATTGAATTGTATTCGGCTAAGGAATTCCCATGGTTATGTGAAAGATTTTGCGTATGTGCTTCGTTCGCGAATACAATTCCAGAACTCAAAATGTGCAATTCTAATGCGCTTGCGTTAGTGACTCTAAATATGCTTCAGAATCATAATGTATGGCGTGAAATGGACTACAGCTTAGATGTTGTTATCGAGGGTAGTCACATAAAACATCTATAAAGTATGTAAACAAAATTTTATCCTTCCTTCTTTATTATGTATAATTCTCATCGATAAACTCTTTTAAACTTATTTTAGCCGTTTGTTATTGCTATATTTATTCAGAAATACGTTGTATATTAAAATTAATGTTCAGAAATCAAAATGATCTTTTAAATTCTGATTACAATATGTTTTCTCAACTTTATTTTTATTTTTATTTTTATTTTTTTTTTATGCTATTGCATTGACGTAAATGCGCTGCCTGTTTTAATAAAAGTAAAATAGTTCCTGATTTCTTTTTTGTCATTCACTGAAATAAACATGGTGTAACGCGCCCTTTTCACCCCTGAAGTTACAGGATAATTCATCAAGTACTTTTTTTTTTTTTTTAATATTAGATAAAATGTTTTGAATCAAATGTGTCCGATCATTTGTGGCAAGTTGGTGTGCATACGTATATAAACACGCACTGTACACACTTACAGACAAACGTACATATATGTTTATATACAGGTATATATACACAGTCCAGTAATTACAACCCATACCTCCTGTAAAAAGTGTTGTTGTGTAGAATTTTGCGCTTTTCAGATGCATTCAGAAAGTTAATATTTTGCATAATTTGTAGATATTTATTACTTTGTTTTATTTGTCTGTAGCATGACTCTTTCTGATTGTTACTTAAATATAAATAACAATACTCTGAATAACTTTATTAAGTCAAAAACTTTCTATAACATTTCCGTTACACTGTATTAAAATATGTTTTTCATATAAAAGTAAGGCATTGTATATGTAATCAAAATTTCGTTGAATTTAACTAAGTATCATACTTAACAAATAAATGCATGTGGGAACGGAACTTCGGAAAAACCGAATATTTAAAATATATGCTTCGAGAAGGAAAATAGATTGGCAGTAAACTTTAAATTGTTATCCATGGTACACTTTATGATTTTCACTAACAACATCAAATTGTCCAATGTGCAGCAGTAGTGCGACCTAAAAACCAACAAACTAACTAACAACATCAAATGCATCATCGCAATTCTCTCGAGTAGAACAAGAATAAAAAAATGAAATATGGGGAAGAAAGCTTAAATTGAAGTAGTAAGAAGTATATAGTTATGTATATAGTCACACCCCAATTTTTATATAGAAAATTTTCTTAAATATTTTTGTGGTATTTTAGCATGAAAAACTATAGAAAGTTTTCTTTTTAAAACTTGTGGTGTGAGTTCAATAAAAGAATCGTAAAGATATAGGAGCACTATGACCCCTGAAGACATTATGAAACATTTATCGATAAGTTTCCAGTAAAAATAAATTATCGAAAAGAACTATCATAAATCATGAAAATATACTATTTCCCTCTCGTTATTTCTTGAACAATCCTGAGCTCTTACTGTATTTTATCTGTATGTTTTTTTCTTGTAGTTAATGCGTATGAAGAAGCTAAATAAAATCTTTAAATAGTAAAAATTGAAAGTAGAAAGGCGTATTGTTCTGAAAATAAACAGAAAATTCTTTTTTTAGACATTAAATGCTTAATAAAATACTGTTTATAATGTAATTTCAAGAGCAACTAAAACATTACATGCAAAGTTTCATTTCATTCTTTTATAAGATATAGTATCTTATTCTGCGACATTGTTATACAAAAGGTTATTTTCTTAGAAATATAATATTCCCAATTTTCGTCCTTTTATGAGTTTTTAATTTTAAAAGTAACATCCTAATAAAAACTGATGATATTGATCATATAGTTTATAAAAATAAAATTTTCACAATAAAATATTTAAGATTAGAATCTTATCAATATTAAAAAAGGAATATCAAAAGAAATTTGTCCAAGTATGAAAAATTAAGTATTAAATGATAGTTTCAAATATATTCTTAATCGAATTTTCTTTTCAAACTGTAAGCTACAAAATATTATTATCTACATTTTCTTCTTATTCTTTTTTTTTTTTTTTTTATGAAGCTCGTGCAAAAATTTTAAAAATTTGCTGACTTTTATAACTTATCGTGTTATGTTTTCTATAATAATTTTTGAAATGGAAATTAACTTGAGATAACTAAACTCAAACCAGTGTCACTCCCTAACTAATCATTTGACTCACAGACTAGGAATTTAAAAACAAGTATATTTTTATATTTTTTTTTATTTATTTCAAACAAATTAGTGTAACGTAAAAAAAGGATTATAATATTTCAATTAAAAAATAGAAAAGTGGTAAAAATTATCGTTTGCCCTCTTGGTAGATGTTAAAATTGTGTTCTCTGCAATTAGCCTTGTTGCAATAGTTGCATACGTATTTTGTCATTCTTAGTTTCTTAGATAGACAGAAAGTACAAATTCTGCGTTTGTTTTGTTCGCCACACATTTAGTAGAGTCTTCTGTGGGCTGACAAAATATCTTTAATAGTTATTTTGATGGTCACTAAACATTCGACAGTTAGACGTCGATTACGGCAAATCATGAAAATTAACAAGTGTACAGCCGTGCTTACCATCTTCGGATAACTCATTTTACTAGTTATAAAGGTACTGTGAGTGAGGTTTGTGAGCGGAACGGGAACATTTCGAATTCGGAAAACTGGAAGGGGTCTGTAGTCTATTAGACGAACGTTTAGTTATCTAGGGTTAAATAGTTTTTAAAAAAAAATATGTAGTGATGACTATAAAATATTTTTTTTTATATTTCCTGCAATACGTAAAAAAAAAAAAAAAAAAAAAAAAATTGAAGTCTGACAACTTTTTTTTTATTATTTTTTAGTTCTCCTGTTTTGTTTGCACAGACAAAAAATTCTGTAACTGATATCAAGAATCTAAGTTGTGGCTCTAGAAAAAATAGTCCCATGTCATCCTTATGAATTCTAGTCCCCTTGGAAAGCGAGTTCTAGAAGTCCGTATTAGAAATCTAGAGCGTTTGCCTATATTCTCGAGGGCAAAGTTATTTAAAAATCTCTGCAAATAAATGAGACTACAAGAAGCGGGTTTCAGCAACTACAATCTTTGTTTATTACCAAATTCTAGAAAATCAAGCGAGAATTTCTCGCAATACAAATGATTCAGAATATTTAGAGTATTCAGAATATTGTTTCACCATCTAGAAATGAGTACACTAGAAATTCTCGATAATTCCTTCTATTCAGTTTATTGGCGTGCCTTACGCGCATAGCTCGGAAATCTATATTTCTAGTTAAGGGATTTAGAAAATGGCCACTTATTCATTTTAGAGAAAGGCGGTATATATTTTTTTTCTCAGTGTGAAAAATAATTTAAATAATGTCCAATAGTAACCGCTAATTTTTCGAAATTGGCATTTGTTGAAATAGAAGGAAATATTTTTTTTTTCTCTAATGTCGCAATGTCTACTTAATTATACTTTGATGCGCTTACATTTTCAAAGAATTTTTCAAAATTGGGAAATATTTTTCTTTGAAATAAAGTTCAATATCAAAAACAAGGCCTTAATTATTTTCTATAAAGTATTATTGAATAGCAAGTAAATCATTATTTTAAAGAAATTAATAAGACATTTAACGTCAAAAAGGTATTTTAAATACCTTTGAATATTTCCAAACAATGAGCCTCTTAGTTGCTATGACAATATAGAAACAAGAAAATTCCAGAATTCTTCAGAATTATTTAAAATTCTCAGTATAAGCTATCAATAACGCCTATTAAATTTTTTAATCAATACTAAGTTTCTTAAAGAAAAAAGGTTTTTGAATTCAATACCAAATAAGAACTTTAGAGTTTTAGAATGATTGCATAATTCCAAAAGTTACCTTACGAGTAATTAAAATTAACTTTTGCTAGAAAAAAGTCAGAGTAATGAGAGATGTCTTGTAACAAATATGCTGCTAAACAATGAAAAATTATTAACAAGTAAAAATATTGGGAAAAATGTTTAATGGCAACAATTTAGACACTTTAAAAAATATATAATATCTATACACACATTATATGGACAAAATTATTTCAACATTTTCGGCTATTTACTTTTGTTGAATAACCAACGATGTACTCTTAGAACTCCAGGGGTTTAAAGACTACGTTATACCTTATATATTTCAAAAAGATTTTGTCCCGTAAATAAAAATGGAGTAGTAACCATATCAGAGACCATTTCGTAAAAGAAAAAATTGCAACATAACAACCCCCCCCCCCCCTTTGTAGGGCGAGTTGACAAAATTTAATTCGCACGAATTTATGTTTAGGACGATGCATACAAAAAATGTAATGGGCTTTATCCGCGTTACGTAACAAACCCTTGACATGTGACTATTACAGGAGAAAATGCAGGATTATAATGTTTACAATTATGCTTTATAGAGAAATGTTTGCATTGTGTAGGGAAATCTTTGCATCTATAGGGAAATTCATAGGGAAATCGAGAATCAGAAGTCACGTATTGTGTATGATTTAGCCTCAAACCCAAGAAAACGGATATTGTCCATTAGCGCTAACTTATGTTGATCCCGCTTAATAAATATAAAATTTTGTCTATCTGCGGCCGTTATTTAGGGAGATATAACTGTCATAAAAATTTTAGTAACGCTTTTGGCTCATAAAGTTTTGTTCTATTTTCTAAAAATAGACAAAATTATTCAAAATATTTCCAGAACAGTGTTGCCAGATTTTGTGAAATTTTTATTCAAAATCCATCACAAAATTTTAAATGTAACTGTTGCCTAATGACTTCAAAGATTAATTGTCTATTTTGTTTACCATATAACACTTATCATAATTATTGGTGAATACTAAATAAAAAAAGTCGTAAATTCTGGCAACAATGTTTCAGAAGGAGTAAATCTATTCAGAAGAGGAAATCAAAATTTTTCAAGAAATTAATACATACATATTTAAAGAAGGAAGGGAAAGCAAGTAGCCATAGGTTAATTTCTTTAAAATACAGAAAATATGAGTACTTATTAACAAGTTTCAAGAATGCACCTTTCAAGGAGAAGATCTGTGTATCTGGTTGGGAGGTGACGTGAATTTTAACCAACTTTACATAACTTTTGTTTTTAATAAGTAAAGAATTAATTTATATAGAAATTAAATAATTGAGACTTTTTATTTTTCAAAATGATTAGTTTAAATATGTTAACCAGCAAAGTAGAAAAATCCAGCTAGTGTGATAATAGAGGCTTTGCACACAGTATGTATATAAATGAATTTATAGGATTATAACTTTCTTTAAAATATTTGTTTAATTTACTTTATTTTGAATACATTTTTTACAATCATTTTCTAAAATTTTAAATTAATATTTCAATCTTTTCAATAATATAAATATTTATCTGCGTTATATCTTAATTTGAGTGCTAATATCGCAACTATTTTGATGAGAAGTTAATTTCTTTATAATTAATCTTATACATTTGAAATTTAATTTTACTGAAAACAAATCATCTAGTAATTTAAGATTGTTAAAGTTTGGAAATTCAATTAATATTATATTTCCTAAAGGTAAATTTATTGGATTATCATTTGAGTAACATATGTTTCATTAACATTAAAAAATGTAAATCGTTTCTTAAGTGTCTTTTTAAAATGAATTTTTATAAAAATATATAATAATTATAATCGATTATAGTGATTATAATCAGTATTGTAATAAATTCATAAATCGTATATCCATTAAAATTTACTATATAAACATTTTAAACATTTCATGTCAAACTTTATACATTTTCTGCTCTTGTACCATGAATAAATTGGATTAGAGTATCTTTATCTTTCATGAGAGAGTTTTACTTAAAATGAAGCATCAAATGACACATTCAACGGTTGTTATTAAATATTAGAATTTAAATCGATATTCTTCCCTTTAAGGATTTTATGACTTCAGGGATTATGATATAAGTTCATTTTGAATAATACATATATAAAACTGTTCATATTTTCTGAGTGTACTCAGAAATGTGCAGAGAGTGCAGGAAAATTTATTTTAAGTGATGGTAAAGTGATAAATTTATATTTCAATATTAATTTAAGGACAAATATTTAATTATTCGGAATCGCTTTATAAATTCCATCACATCTTGTTTGATTTAAAGTAGGGTAAGTGCACCAGTGATTGACGCCTTCAGAGCAATCTCTGACATTTTTAATGTTCTAGTCATCAGAAAACATTTTTAGAAATCTTAAGTTAGTACATATGGTATGAAAGACATTCAGACCCACATACATATTAAAATATATGCATTTGATAACAATATTTTTTTTTTATGAATTTTTATTTGACACCCACTCAATGTTCCACTAATTGATACTGCCAGTTTTTCATTTAATCAGTAATTGACCCCCTATGTTCCAGTGTTTGACACAGCTAGTTATTCATTTTACCAGTTTTTAGCACCCTATGCTCCAGTGTTTGACATAAAATGTTAAAATTCTTATATGTAAAATACATGATTTTATTATTTTTCTTATTTATTAATTATTTCTGGATAGATGTCAATTACTGGAGCATGCCAGCCACTGGATCACCTACCCTATGTTAATGTTTCTTATATCATTAAATTGAATGAAAATTAATTTATAATAATAATTTCGTTTTAATCTGTGCGCTGTAAAATATAGTTAATTTGTAAAAATTCAAATACAACCATATGTATGTATATATATATATATATTACATAAATATTACCGAAAAGAATTCAGGTGTAACATTGATAATAATATCAAGAAAGCTCATTTTATAGAAACGTAACATGAATGAAAAT
Source organism: Salticus scenicus (assembly GCA_963930645.1). Taxonomy (NCBI): domain Eukaryota; kingdom Metazoa; phylum Arthropoda; class Arachnida; order Araneae; family Salticidae; genus Salticus; species Salticus scenicus. Next base: position 228,583,020 of record OZ005655.1, read on the forward strand.
ACACCGAAAATCTAAATATTTAAACTCTGATTAACCGTTAACTAAGATGTCTGCAACAACCGTGAAGTGGGAAATTTAGGTTGTTGCTTTTAATAGCCATATATTCTTTAATTAAGCATGTATCAATATTTTTTTAGATATTAACAAGAGGTTCAAGAAATATTTTATGCAAATTATTTACTCTTACGTGTTACAGTTTTTTTTTTCCATAATATAGCACTGTAAACATACGGATTTTTTCACTTTGGTACACTTTGTGAAAAATCTGTTGAAAGTAGTTCCCTGAAATTTTAGAGGGAAATAAAATACGTGTCTCTGCATATAGTGAACCTATTTTTTTTATGTATATACCTTGTTATATTCTTTTAAAAGAACGAAAATATGTGTTCAAAAATGCATATTACTAATAAGTAAAAATTGCCATTTTTTCATAATTTTAAAACTGGAACAACAAAACATATAAACAAAAGTATTTTCTATCATTATGCATGATTTCAAGGTAAGATTTTCATTATTTGTTTAGAAAAGTGTACCAAAAATAAAAAATCCTTAAGAGTAAAATATATATGTTTACATTGCTATTATTAAAAAAAAACTGTAACACGTAAGCGTAAATAATTTGCATCAGATATTTCTTGAACTTCTTGTTAATATTTTCATAAAAAAAATTTTATTGATACATGCATAATTAAAAAATATATGGCTATTAAAAGCAACAAAACCTAAATTTCCCACTTCACGGTTGTCGTAGACGTCTCAATCCCCTTAAAATATATACGAGTATATATTTCATCTTATTGTTTTTTCCCAGAAGATAACATATTTATGAAACATTCCTAATAAAAGAATTCCTATTTAGTTCCAAAAGTATATACTATATTAATAAGTACTATACATTAAAATATTTTTATAAACAAGTTTAAAGCTAGCTTTATTAAAACGAACAATATTAAATTTCATTTTTTATTTTTTATTTCATGTTTTATTTATTTATTTATTTATTTTTCGATAAAATCTATAATTTTCTGTTGGAAGAACTCATGCATGCAAAACAATAAATATCAACGCAAGGCTGGCCTTGAATTAAATTAAATATTTTTTCTGTGTCATCTATCATATTCAAACTAATTTTGCTATTTTTGGACTGTGAACTAATAATAATTTTTTTAGCCAATTTCTTTTTTTGAAAATCGTTTCAAAATTTGTGATTTTTTAAAGAAAGCTTTTTTACTCTAATAACAATATGAGTAAACTAATAATAACAAATAATAATATAAAGGGGCATGTTTAATCACCTAACATGAGTTGAATGATTGACTCAATATTTAAAATACCAATGTAAAGTGACCTGAAAAAAAAATTAATTAATTTTAAAAAATCTCTATAAAATCTCTTATTTGAAACCGAATTTAGAGACTTTTGGACTATGTATTCACTATTTACAGTCGATTATCAACTTTTGCCAAAATCGCTTTAAAATTGGTGATTCAAAGAATCTCACGCTCCAATCCAATAACAAAAGTGATTCATTTGAAATCGGCAGATAAAAATTGGAATATCAACAAATATAATTAACGAAGTTATATTAGAAGCTTGAAAACTATTACATTATAAAATGTCAAAGCAAATCTCGCCTGAAAAGTCACAATTTAGTTAATTGTAAAAACTCTATCACGCAAATTTTATCAAACTTAGCTAAGAACCCTCCCGATTTCACTCTCAATCTAGTAAAATAAAAAAATCACATTGAATTATGCCCATACGTTTATCAACTATAGTACACATACAGAGATATGTACAAAAGCTGCAAATTTATAACACACCTCTTTTTTTAGTCGGGGGTTAAATTAAAATATAATTCCGTAAAATTATTTCAAAAATACTAAAGTTAAAAGATCATCTCCACATTAAAATATAAAACTTTTTAACTTTAAGAAAGCTTTTTAACATTAAAAAACAACATCAAAACTTGATATTATATATATTAACTGTAGAGTGAATTTCCTCTTCAAACATTTCAAATTGTATTATTCGACTTTGCTGAATTTCTATAATTTTGTTTTTGAAATATGAAATGAATGTTTATAAATGTTATTAATAATTACGCGGGGAACAATTTCACATATTATTTAGGATATTTTTTGGTATGTGATTTAGTACTTTTAAATTTTCTGTAAAATTGTGTGTATGTATCGAACTTGTAATTCCCATTGTTATCGAAATTGTAAAAGCATTCCTTAACTTAAACACATTTGCCTTGTAGGAGTGTTACTTTGTTTAGATGTCCACCTAGTGACATTAGACGGGTCAAAAAAAAAAAAAAAAAAAAAAGATAACGCGTCTTTTGGTTTTAACAACGACTGAATGTCCTAAATTACTATAATATTTTGGTAGATTTTTCTTATATTAATTAGGATGCTGGCAAGTATGTAGCAGTGTTACAACTTGTTTACGAACTGTAATTTTTGATGACGACGGACACACAGAATAGGATTTATATGCATGTAAGCATTTGTATGCGAATAAGTACAATTTTTTACGAAAATGTGTGATCGGGTCAGGAACAGCACCCTCTATCGACAAATAGTTTTTTGATAATTTTTCTTTACCCCTAAATATATATATATATATATATATATATATATATATATATATATATAGCCTCCTTCCCGAGAATGTCTTTTTCTCAAACCGCATTTAACTCTATCAATTCATTCAAAAGTTATGAATTTTTAAAATGTCTACAATCGTTTGGGACACTCTGTATATATATATATATATATATATGTGTGTGTGTGTGTGTGTGTGTGTGTGTGTGTGTAATTTTTGTAGCCCTTATAAGATTCTATGCTCAGTAACATTTTTGAAAAAAAATTCCAAAGATGGGAATATTTTTGCTAGAAAATTAAAAAATGACTTCAAAAAATGATTTTTCCTTTTCCTATATTTAATTTTAAGATAGTTTTTAACAATTCGTAAAATTGTTCTGAGCTTAAAAGTAAAACGAAAGAAACAATAGAATAAAAAAAAAAAAAAAAAAAAAAAAAAAACATTTAAAAGTTAAACATTTTTCATTTCCTCTGCCGAAGACATGATTGGAAACACTTTATGATTAAAGTTAATATTTATTTTCTATAAATACGAAACGGTGAATTATTTTCCTATTTTAGCGATGTGAAACGGATTTATTTTTATTTATTTTATTTATTTATTTATTTATTTATTTTTTGTTGTTGTTTGGTTAGCTTGGATAAAGACGCCGTAGTTTTTCTTTAATATTTCTACAAAATCCCCTGTTGATTATATTTGCCATTTATTGATCGATTGAAAAAAAGTTATATTTTTGGAGTAAATATTATAAATACAATTAACTTCATAAAATATTATAACATTCTTAAAATATTATTAACTTTCAAATAGAAGTTTTCCTTTATGATTTTGTTTAGGTATTTTACCGAAAACTTAGTTTAATATGGTCGTCTATCTAGTGGTAAAATGGTTAGTGAGATTTCTATTTAACAGACAAATTTTTATAAAACATTATACATTTATTTCAAAATTATATAATTGACATAAAGAATACAAAAACAAAATATTATCTATTGCCTTACCTTATATTTTGTTAAAAATAAACAATATCCAGATGTAACTTAAAATATAAAGGCAGAAAAAAAGCGTAATCTGGTGCCGGTGTAAAATTATCGGTATCTTACACGAAATATTTTCGTCATCTCACCCCTAAACTATGAATATGATGTAAGTCCACTTACTAAACTACAAAGGGAGGGAAACGGCTCTTTTATGGATTTCATAGAAAGGTCACACGCTGCACTTCTATAAAATACCTGTCTTTTTTTTTCCTGTTTAAACTACGCGTCAACTGATTAGTAATAAGGTGTAGTTTATAACGGTATATTTAGATTCTGCTTAAGGGGTCATCTACATATTAAAACATGCATCAACTTCATTTTTTTTCAATGGCATCCCCTATTATTAACCTCATATTCAAATTTCTGAGATCAAGGCGGTTCGGAAAAAGTCTTATTTATATACTTTAAATCAATTCTTAATAGAGTTACAAACGAAAACCTATTGGGGGTCCGTCTTTATATTTAGAAAAAATAACTTATGATCTTAAAACAGGAATAAACTACTACGTCAGAAACGCCGAAGAAAAAACACCGAAACAGCTGTATGCACCTCAATAATTTTTCTTTGGCGTTTCTGACGTAGTAGTTTATTCCTGTTTTAATATTCCAACGCCAAGTCTCCTACTATTAACTTATGATCTATCATAGAATGGACATTATTCATTAAGATTCATATCGGAAGAAAAATACAAAAATATTAATTATGAGATAAAATGAAGCTAGTCTACAGAAGGTATTGTATTTGCTTCTAAAGTAATCTGAATAAGTACAGTTGATTCTCGTATAACGTGCTACTATAAAAAAAGGCCAAAATATAGAGACTAGTACTCATACAGCGCGATAAAAAGTCCCGTATAGCGCGTAAGACAAATTTAACATTTTTACACAGTTAATCAAATTTTTGGCTGTTCTAAGAAGTAAATAACTTATATTTTTTCTTCTTAAATATAGTTTATGAATTAAAAATTTTTTAATAAAAATGAAATAGTTTATTACGTCACTTTAGGCGTTAAAATTTAAATAGCTTGAATCATATGAACCCTACAATATTCAGTTACAAATATGTAGATATCAAGATAAAATAATAATAATAATAATAATAATAATAATAATAATAACGGTAAAAAAATAATATTAATATTTCAGTAAAATATATATATCTATCTATTATCTTTGGGTATATTTTTATTTTATACAGTAAGCCCCGCATGAAAATGTTTCTATAAAGTGTTACATGTAATATGAGGCGTACAAACCTACAATATACAATATACAAAAATATAGATAACAAGATTTAAACAAAAATATTGGGAAAGGATATTTAATATTCAATAAAAAAGAGATACTGCTCAAAAACACACTTATTTTGGGTAATAAGTCCCGCCTTTATACGTTTCTCTAAAACATCAAATTATTTAACAAATTCATGATTAAAGAACTGAAATTTTGTCACCAGCAATCGAAACGGTAAATTTCATTTGTTTATATATGCTAGCGTCCTATAGTAAAAAAAAATAAAATAAAAAAAAAGAAACATTTTTTAACGTAAAGTATTACTACAGAAAAAGGCAGAGGGTGGGGTTTATTTTATCCTATTGCCCAGAACGAATACCCCGCGTTATCCTGGAGTCTACTGTACTTGAATACTTAATTAAGAAAAGTGTAAGATTAGTATCTATATCTTTGAAAGTGATAAAATATATTACTGTGTTTTAAATTCTTTTTTGATAATAAATGTGAATTTTATACCGTGATTAGAATTAATCGAAAATAAATAATATTGCGCTTTGTTTCCATATTAGGTTTTATAAATAAATAAATAAATAAATAAATAAATAATATTTTTTTAAAAATTCCGCTGTTTTATATTATATTAAAGAACATTTAATAAAAATTTAATATTTTATTATGTTACATCATGTGATAAAATTTAAATAACATAAAGCTTACAAACGGTACAGTAAACAAATGCAAAAACGTCATGACAAGATAAAACAGAAAAATCGTGGTAAAAAAATCTTATAAAAATAATTGAAGGAAAAAAAAAAAGATTATCGAATGCGTATTGCTGTTTCAAACAATAAGCCTCACCATATCGCGTTTTTTAAAACATGACATTTAACTTGAGGTTTACGAACCCTACAATATTCAAACACAAAAAAAAAAAAAGGACAACAGGGTTAAAACAGAATTTTAACAGTGAAAAACTAGAAAAAAATTATTTAATATTTAAAAAGAAAGACTTGACTTAACAATATCGGATATGTTCCTATCTAGTAACGTAATCCCTGCCTTTACACGTATGTCTAAAACTTTACATTATGAAACAAAATGATTTTACACATTCTCAATTTAGTCATTTACGTTTTGTCTTCAACAATCAATGTAGTAAATGCCATTGACATTTATGCATACCACCGTCATATATAGAGTCAAATACGAATATGCAAAATAGTTTTTTTAAATATTGTTTCAGCGAAATAAAGGGCGGGGCTTTTTTCTTTTGGAATTATTTCACAATCTCTCGCCTGCATTGTGATAATTTTATAAAAATAAACCAATTTGTAAAATGAACATCGAAATGTTGCTTAGGAAACAATAAGAATAACATAAAGGTAAATCAAAATAGTTTTCCGTAAAATTACATGCAAATATATACTTAAAGAGGACACAGATTATAACAAGTGATGGTTCCTAACAGCAGTAAAAAAGGAAATATCACTGTAACTCGAAAAATAATGTTAGGAACGAGCTGTAAATTTGGAAACCCATGTTTTTGATGATGTCCGTTTTTCATATTTCAAAAAATGTTTTTCAATCCAAAAAAAAAAAAAAAAAGGAATATGTTTGGGCCATTTCATTCTAACGTATAAAAACAAGAAAATTTGAAAATAACAATTTTCCGGGAAGATATGAATTAACGTTTGTCACATTCATTTAACATACCCCATATTTTGACAGCTTATAAGTGTATGAAATATTAAGCGAAATATATAAACTATACAATTTTTCGCGATGATTTGGTCCAAAGATATATATAATGGCGGTTATCATTGAAAACAAGGAATTTGACGCCAGTTTTTATGTATAAACAACCCCTAAGGAAAATCTAACTATACCGTTATAAACTAGACGTTATTACAAATCGATTGGTACCAGTCGCATGTTTCTGCGACAGTTTACTGCGAAATTAGTTGGGGGGGGGGGGGGAGAAGGGCTGACTGTACATAACTAATTATGGAAAAGTAAAAGTCGTTTAGCACTTACCATACGAAGAGAAATGGATTATAAATCTAATCTAAGAAATTCCGGAAAATCTGAAAAAAAAAGATCTACGTCTTGTTATTGATGTGGAGTACCTATCCTATGAATGGCCGGCAACTGTTTCCAAAAAAATCCTGTCATATGGCATCTTGTCGGATGCAGTATCTTATTTCAATTTACGCTTTCATATTCATTCTGTAAAAGTTTTTCCAGTAATTTAACCTAATGAATTGCAATATTCTTGTACTTCCATGTAAACGAATCATTAATGTTAATTAGACCATATTCCGTAGAAACATATTTATTGTAACTGAAAGTGTAAGTTAAGTTCAATACGCGTTTGATCTTGAAATCTGCTTATTAAAAAAAAAAAAAATCCTCATCGGTCGTAATGTATCCGATTATTTTACAAGTCCCATACACAAACTAGAATAACTTTTTATACCATTTTCAATAAAAAAATATGCATGAGTAAACAACATGACGAAAAGAAATACAGATAGACAGATAAACCGAAGTTATACAAGTCCTTTGCTTTATTGAAAGTGTTAAAAACATACAATTTAATTAAAAATACTATTCGAGCAATTTTCACTTACATTATCCATTGTACTGAAATTTGTTTTGTAAAGTCTTGTAAACCAATCATTAATTTTAACCATACATTTTCCCTTCCACACATTTCCCCTAGAAAAAAGCTTTTGTGCATTTAAATAACGCAGCATGTTAATTTCTTTATGTAAAGAAACAAAATAATAAAATATTCTTTAAAGAAATATCTTTCATAGACTCTGAAGAGTCTATGAATATAAGTTTATACTCTGAAGAGTCTATTTCGGTTCATTATTGGACGGAAATAAACACACTTTTAAATCGGTCCTATAATGAAAACCTGATTGGATGAGTAAGAATTAGGCTCTAGTTATTTCTGCTTTGCGCCCACTACAGAAACCATAAAGATCGAAAACCATGAAAAAAATCGCATTAATTGGAGATAGAAATTCTCTGTGTCCGTGTAAAAGATTTATTATTATTATGCAAAGTTTATTTGGGGTCTCGATTAATTTTCAGAGATCTCACATACTTTTCAAAAGTTTAATTTTGTTTATGAAGAAGGATGAGAAATTCTCACCCTTTATTTTCCTGTAATGAGAACCTGGATGTAAGGCGTAAGACTATCTCTTTCGCGCTAGTGTTTACGAATAAAAATGATTTTGAAAAATATATTAGAATTTCTTTCTCAAAAATCAGTCTTTATAGGGAAAAAAAAAAAAAAAAAAAAGGCTTTCGTTTTTTCCAATATTAGAATTGACTGACTGTGCTTTATTTTGTCAAAAATAGAAAATTTAGATTTTAAAATAGTCTTAAAAGAAAATGATTTTTATGCATAGTTTGAACATTAACAATAATCAATATTAAAAGTATTCGAGAAACTCAAACTTTAACTTTTAACATTACGGCCAGTACTACTTTTTTTAAAGGTTGGTTGTATGTTTCATCACAACGTAAAATTACAGGCGATACGTCGTCTAAATCATTTTTTACGGGCTTTGTCTGGAATCTCTGCTGTCTGGCTTTGCCTGTGATTTTACTGCATCTTTTTTAACAGTGTGTAGCGACCTTAATGTCGTCGCTATCCTTATTTAACTTAAGTTTATCTTGAAGCTGAAACTTACTTAATTACTTAATGAAGTTATGAAATAACACAAAGTCAGATTTATAAAATCAATGGAGCTTTTATTTGAGCTTAAACAAAAAGGCGGGCGTTGGACTTTATATTTAGTATCTTTGTAACTTAAGATGGGCAGCCATGCTAACTACTTTAACTTTAAATCATTAACCACCATAATTTTAACTACTACATTCAACTTCAATCACCCTCGCGGCTCAGTAACCTTTCGATAGCAGGAGGATTCCCTGACACCTATATCTACTCGACTTACATTCAACTCACTAACTTATTCTCCTTCCAACTAACTCTAGCCGCTAACCTCCCTACCATTAACCTCGAAAACAATCTTCCTTCTCCTTTTATCTATCTCACTTTCCAAAATATTTGCATATCGTGAATTACAATTTCAATTTAGGATGAGAACTAACTCTACTAGTCGACTTGAATCCTAAAACAGCAGATTCACGTTTTACCCGCAAAGTGCGAGTTTTAATTGTAGCACTTTGCTATACCTGACAAGTGTATATATGTATATGTGTGCGTGTATATATAAAAACATTTACACGCTTTGGAGATAATTTACTTCCCCTTATGATACGTCAAACATATTTTCTTACTTAACGGAAACTCATAATCATTAGGTCGTTTAAAGAATATAATTACTAACTGCAATTCCCTAATTCTATTAATTATTTATGCTTTTGTATATTTATTCTCTATTTATTTGTATCTAAAACACCTTCATATACCCACTATTGACTTAATCATTATAATTAATTTAGGTATTTAAAAAGCTTTAAGCTTAAAAAAAACTTTATTTGCAAATGTCAAAAACACCTTCTATAATCTGTATCTTTTTTTTTTTTTTTTTTTTTTTTTTTTTAGCAAAGTGTTAAATTAAAACATCTTTAAGTTGTATTTCAAACAATCTATAAAGACTTAATAAAATAAAAATTTCAATTTTTAATAACACTGCTTTTTGTCTTACTTTTCAAAAAGGAGAACGAAAAAACTGCATTTTAATTCTTTATTATTTCTTCTGCTTTAATAAATTTTTACTTTATACATTAGAATTTTATTTAAATACTATTAAATTCCTTAAAGTTATAAAAAAAGGATATTATATGATAATCGGTTTACATAAAAGTAATCACCGGTATTATATAAAAATCGAATTTAAATGAAATAAATTGATTTATTTTTATTATTAAAAAAGAATTTTCAAAATGCTAATTAAATGAAAATTTTAAAAATTATTACTTTTTAATATTATTTTATTTATTTATTGCAAAGATACAAATTTTCCAAGAAATTTTCACAAAATGTTATATGTAAACAATTGAAATATATTTTTCTCCAAACATAATGTATGAACAGGTTAAATTTATATTATCGACCAATTATGTTTTTGTTTAGCAATTTTAAAGTCATAGAGCTATCTTTGCTCGTAAACTCTCAACCACCATTGATAAAAAAAAAAAAAAAAAAAAAAAAAAAAATTGTAATATGATTTAAGGATCCGATTTTGTAAAGAAAGCTTTACCAAAATGATAATGTCGTCAGCTTGTGAGGTTGAGACGTTAGAACGTCACCACAGTTGTTTCAATTAAGCTGGATCCAGCAAAGTAGGAAGCGGGGACGGTTAAAATCACTCCGTCGCCAGTGGCTCGGTGACGGTGGAGGTCGAGATAGTTTTGTGTCGGCAGGGTGCTGCAAAGACTTAGATTTTGAATATTAGTTAAATTAGAAGTGATTTTTAAAAGTACGGATTGAAATGTAGTGAAAGGAGGGTGTAGGAAGAAGTATAAAAATAGAGATGGTTTTAGTAGATGGTGTGGATGTTGGAAGATCGTATGGTGGATGTTGGAGGATATTATAGCGAATGTGATGATTCTTATTTTGGTGAATATCGAAAGTGGAGTAGAGGAGATTTAGTTGTGTGAAGTTAAGTAGTGTTGAGCGTTGGTGAGTGTCTGCTAGTTTTCGGAAAGTTCAAGCTGGGGCAGAAGGGAATCCTCTGTCCCATAGTGAAGCCGTAGTTGGAGTACGAGTGTGACCGTCTCTACACCTTTCGACTAGCTGCTGGGGTGAGATATTTAAAGTTATCTACTTAAATTGTTGATTCATATATTTTGATTACGTTAAACGCTGACTGAGCTAAGCTTTAGTACCAGGCCGTCCTCCCATTAATCTGCTCAAATAAACTTTAGTTATTGTTATTTAAAGTCTTGTGTTCTCTTAGTAATCTAAGTATTTAAGTTAAGATGGAGTTTGCAGGAGCTCAAACTCCACAAGTTGATTTAAAATGAGCTGCGACGAATATTTTAAAATATTTTATGTTAAATTATTTTAAGCATTAATATTAAACACAAGTAGAATGGGAAAAAATAGCTTCAATATTTTAATAAAATAATATGACAATTATGTCTACCTAATTTGCGCACACTTTTTTTTTTTTTTTTTTTTTTTTTGCAGAAATGCTGACATTATTTGTACAGTGTATGTTATTAATCAATAATAATAATAAAAAAAACAGTATAGGTTAAAAATTAAATAAAATATACTTCCAACTAGTCCATGTTTATGGTAGTGCACCAGAGGAATTATTTCAGATACAGAGTTTTTTATTTGTTACATGCTTATACTGATTATTTATGAGTAAACGACTGCTCATATATCTATTTGAAGGTGGGTAGTTTTAATGTTGATGAATATTTAGCGTCTTGAATTAAAAATAATAACGAAATTGTAATTTAGTTTTCATTTTTTTTTTTTTTTTTATTCCGCTATAATTTCGCTCAAGGCAAGACAAAGATATTTTAAATAAAATTGCAATGTTTACAATTCAATCTTTTACAATTCGGATAAATAAACTGTAATAAAACTTTTAAAAAAATTAATTTTAAAATTTGAAATTCCAATAAATCACATTTTTTGCGCTGCCCTCCAGGACAATCAGAATTAAAAAAAAAAAAAAAAAAAATGTTAATAATACAATTTTTTAATACACATTTGTGCAAATAAATTTAACTTGTAACTCTTAAAACTAAGTTTAAGACTACATCTGTGCGATAAAAACTGACAGTTATTAAGTACGGACATATATACAGAAAGAGTACAAATATACATAAAAGTATGATTAAATCTGAAATTGTGGACTTCAAGACTGATAGGCATTTATTACACTGATTACAAACTAAACGCAGTCTTAAATTTCGTCTAAAAGCACATATTAGTTATGTCCGTAAGCAAGAAACCAATAAATTGGCTATTTCTAAGCATTGCTGGGAGGAAAACCACAATTTTAAATTTGGTTAGCAAAAAAAACTCAGGTCTATAATGAAATTTTTTTTTAAGGTGATATGCTTTTCTGGTGTAATTTTGATGCTGATTAAGAAAAAACTGTTCAAAATTTCAGCCACGTACAGTTTTGAGAAAAACATAGCATTTTTCTAGCTTAAGGCTCCACGTTTGAACTCCCATTCAAGGTATTCTCTTGAAAATCTTGGTGATGTAAGTTAAGAGCAAGGATAGACATTTCATCAAAACATCAAAGAAATGTAGAAGAGGTATAAGGAACAATGGAAAGGTGATATGTTAGCAGATTACTGTTGAACGCTGCGTAGAGAATTCCCCCTCCACATGTCGCTGAAGACATACCCAATATGAAAAGCTCTAGAGGGAGAATCGATGTAAAAAAAAATTAAATGATAATATGTAAATAATAGACTGTTTTAATGTATTTTATACATAAACTGTTCCGAATCTGCTATTGCTTCTGTGTAAATTTTTCCAACCTTCATTTCTAGTTTGTGAAAAGTCTTTACATGTTAGGAAGAAAAGACAATCATTTCTGAATTCAGCGTATCAAAACACTTTAGAGACACCCAATGCAGTGCAAGAAAATTGAAAAAAAAAAAATACTATTTCGCAGATCTGTATTATAATAATATCAAATTATAAGTATCTTTTGTAAATATTAGATACGATATTCAGCTTTCTTCAATTAAATGCATACACTTACATTCTAATATATATTTTCAAGATTTCTGAATATCCATTTGAATTCACAATCATGATTTAGATATGTATATACAATAATATTAAAATAAAATGAGCAAATAACTTTAAGATCAAAATTTAATTAGCGAAAATAATTGCTGCGAATATCATAAAGTTAAATAATAATAACAACAATAGAAATATGTCATTTTTCTTAGAAACGATTTTAAGAACAAACTGTTTGTACAAACATCAGTCGATTAAAAAAAAAAAAAAAAAAAAAAGAAGAAAACGCTGTTTTATGTTAATGGTACATGGTATGCATTTTAATGCACTTGGATAATTAATACCACACAATGTGAAAAATATAGCTTTTAAAAAGAAGAAGTTTTTTTTTTAAATAAATGTATAGTATTCCTTAAAGTTGCACTAATTTACCTGATGCACTTAGTTTTTTTTTTTTTTTTTTGTTTGTTTGTTTATTGCTTCTAGGCACCTTGTGTGTTCAGGAAAGAAGCATAACAATATAGTTAATGATCTGAAAGCAACGTGTTTCTCTAAAGGCTAATTTCACAGTAAATATGAATATTTCCTTTCATTTTAGGAAAATCAAAACGTGTCATGCATCCAACCATTATTAGGAAAGAACTTTTTCTCAAAAAATTTTTCAGAGATTTTTATAGTAAAATTAATTTGCGTATTCCATGCAGAAATAATTTACTTTTTAAATTCTTTTTAATGTCAATAATAAAAAATATATATCCATACTAAAATAATGTACTTGTTTGGTATTTTGATTTCCGTTTGAAAATTAAGGTTTTTGAATTACTTTTAATATCATATTACCATTTTTTCATGTAAGTTTACGAATCTTCCTTTACATGATATTAGGAACACAATAAATGAAATTAAAATTTAAGTGTATCTTAGGATTTTTACTTTCCGAACACTATAGTGAGGAAAGTATTGTAATCATGTCAAAAATCCGAATTTAAGATTTTGGTGTTTCTATACGTTTCGAGGTCCACTGAGTGCGTTTCCACTATTTTTACGATGATGTATGTGTGTATGTATGTGAGTGAACACGCTACCGTCTAAACGCTTTGTTCGAATAAGCTGAAAGTTGGTAGGAAATTTTTTTTTCAGGGGCACAAAGAAAATTTCTTTATCATTATGGCCTATGGGGCCAAATTTTTAAAAGTGTGATAGCGTCTAAACGCCTTATAAATCTGAGCAAAAAAATTGTACACATGTTATAGGTCACAGTTGCACCAATTGTATAGACTTTGGTGAATTTAGCACTTACAGTATTTTTACAGGGACACAAAGAAAAATTCTTTATCATTATGGCCTATGGGACCAAATTTTTAAAATTGCGATAGCATCTAAACGCCTTATTCAATTGAGCTGAAAATTTATATTAATATTATAAATCACTGTTGTACTAAATATAAGCATTTTGGTGAATCTAGCATTTATAGATTTTTACAGGGACACAACGAAAAATGCTTTATCATTATAATCATGGGCTCAAAGTTCAGTAGAGTTAAATAAAACATCGTGTAATATATGGAGAAAAATAGTCAAACACTCTATTATGGTTTTCTCTCTTTTGTTTGTTTAACAACTCCTCTTTCTTTACTTTATCTACAAAACTGTAAATACTTAATGCTCGGAAAGTCGAGTAGTCACTCCAGATTTTTTTTTTTTTTTTTTTTCAGATTCAGACATTATTTCATATAAGCTATAATTAAATGTTTATCAATTTTATTGTTACTGTTCTATTTTGTATAAATTAACCGATTTCTTTTAATTTGATATTTTTATGATGCATGTAATGCATACAGATTTACGACTGAAAAAGCCATTTTAGTTTAATATTTAAAAATGCAGATTTAAGAAACAAAGTAGGTAAGTATTATTGATCATGTCTATTTATATTTAAAACAATGTTATTACAAAAGTAACATTGTTGATGCAAAATGCGTTCTTTATGCAATTATATTTATTTAGATATCGGTTTTATTAATTGTTGAGGAATTCGGAGCGCCATTCGATCGGAGGTAGACAGTTACGTGACCAGAGAGAGAAAACAAAACTTTCATTCTTTTTCTTTTCTTTTATTATTATGGTCTCTCTCTGAACATATTCGTAAAAATGAAGTAAAACTTTATTTTTGAGTCGTAGACATTCATGCAGAAAAAAATGCTGTAAAATGTAATGCTGTAAAAATTCATGCTGAAATAATGCAGCAAACTTATTATTTAATTATTATTATTATTCAAGTAATAAGTTGTCATCTGTCTTATAATTTGTTAAATCAAGAAACAAAAAAATGTGTTTAACACCTTGGTCGATCTCATATTCTGTGTCATGAAGATCATATGTTGTCTTTGATATTCTGCAAAGTCCTGTCATTAAATTCAAGTATATCAGTAATTTGAATTTGAATCTTTATTCATGTGTGGCCTAAAATGTACTTTAAGCATTCAGGAGATTCAGGAGAGAGGTGAGTTAGATTTCACTTAATATTATGCATGCTAAAATTAGCTTCGTTTTAGAAAAAATATTATTCTTTAGTTTTCTCAAAGTATAATGATTCAAATAAATGGAATTTGTTCTCTTGTTTTGAAAAAAAAAATCCCTTATGTACGTTTTTCAGTAGTTTGCTGATTTACTTGGTTTGATTAAATGCAGCAATCATCACGCCATACGTTAAAAGAGCGCCAAATGAGGATATAATAAAACTCTTGTCAATAACTATCGAATCAAAAATAAAAAATCCTAAGGATTCATCATCTATCTTTGAAATATATTTTTTCCTTCGAATCTCTCTTTGGACATTTCTAACTTTTTGAAGAACGCTTTTCGTATTTTTACAAGTATTTAGCAAAGATGAAGAGCATAAACATATGGCTGTAAAAGTGCAAAGTGAAAGCAAAATGCTAAATATTCTATAAATAATTAAAATATTTTTCGTCTCGTATATTAAGTTGAATGCCTCATAAAATAAAGAACTTAAAGTAATTGTAAATGTTGAGAACAACATTACTTGAAAAAACTCATTTAGTTCCTTCATTACACATAATAATTTATTATACAAGATAATAAGGAAGTTAATTCTCACATAAGTTTGTTTAGCCTCTTCATCAATTTTTTTCAATATGGATTTCAGAAAATAGCATACGCTATAAAAATATATATTGCAACACATGGACTAGTTTTTCGCCAGTGAATACAGAAATATGTAATTTGTATGGAAAAAATAGGGTACGTAATATCCGAACTGAAAATATTTAAATTGTGAAACATTAGGTTGTTCGATATAGTAATATATGCACAAAAGTAATTCAGAATTTTAAAAACATGTGTTATAAACATGTAAATAAATAAATAGTTCTTAAATCTTTGAATACTATTACTGGGCAACTGAAAATGTATATTTATGATTTCATTCAAGAAATCTGTTGACTTTTTGTTTGTCATATAAAACCATATTCTTTGTCCTAAATCGATAGTATAGAGTATGACATTGGAAATTATTCTAATTTTGTTTCGTCCATGTGACATATCATCCTTCAAGTATGTAATTAAAAAATAGAGCCATGCGTTGATTTCAAGAAATGCACCGATAAACACAGTAAACAATTTCTTAGAGCAGTAAAGCTTTTTACTATTTATACCTAATCGAATTCCATGAATTAAAAAGTATGTTTCCAATAAATACAAACATTTTTCAAAGCCTACTTTAAGAGAGGCCTTTTTCCTAAATATTTTCTTTTTAAACGATGGACTTACACCTTTTTGTATTGTTAACATGATTTTTATAAACTCATACAGGGTATTAACAAATACAATTCCATATAAAAGGATTTTATCATGCCATCACATGAAAACGAATTAAACTACACATCTGTTAATTGCATACTAATAAGATATATAACTTTCGACAAAACTAAAAAGTATATAAAATGAAAGAACGTTTTTTCTAACAGTTAAAATCATTATGGGCATTTTTAAAAAAGACTGCTTTCTCTTACTTCAAGGAGCTGAACTTTTTTGCAAATGACTTAAAAATCGAACGCAAATGATTTAAACACTGGTATTGGAATAATATTATATGTATACTGCTTGAATTTCTCCTGGTTAATTTGGATATATTATTGAATCAAATTTTGAAAGACATTTTATGAAATAAATAACAAACATTCATTTACTTTATTAATTTAGCTAATATTTCTATATTTAATAAATAAGAAATTTGTTTGCAGTTTCAAATCAATTGGTTCTTCTAAGATTCGTCTTTTGCAGCCAATCAATTATCTTATTTGAAGCTTTTCTAATAATCTTTTTTAAACTTATTTTTTGTAAATGATTACTTTTTAAAATAAAATATTAAACGGGCATTATTACGTCTTTAATTTATTATTTAAACTGTGTAGATTTTATGCTTTTAACTATTGTTTAAAAATTTAATAGCGTCGGTAAAACAACATTAACATAATACGAAGAAGTAAAGAAAACATAGCGTACTTTAATTTTTCGAAGTACAAACTACTGATGTACGTTGCACTGTCAAATAAAAGGAAAGAAGTATGTATATCGTTAAATATATATAGCAAGCGCATGTTATCGAAAACATCTCATAATATAACGATAAATAAAATAAAAAATAGAAGTGGTTTAGTGTAAATTATTTTTCATCGAATTTTGTTTTTTTCTTTGCAAACGGCTATCAATAAAAAAATGTAGTTTTTCTGAGGAATAGCATTTTATTTATTTTCAGTGTGTGGCAAATGTTTATTTCAAAAGTTATAACAAAAGTGCTTTTATAAAATTTTGTGTATATATATATATATTGCATAGTTTCTTTTCCAATTGTACTGATATATTGATTTATATTTATCTGAAAAAAAAAAGGATTTTGAAATGTTAAAAGGATTGATTTTATAGAATCAAGTTAGAGAGGATGCTGTTTGTGAGGCTATAATACATTTTTCAACAAAAACATAATGAAGTCAAACATTTTTTATTGAACTATACTTAAAATTATTAAAAAAATATTTACTATTATATCAAAAGTAATATAAAAATTATAGAAGCAAATTTTAATCATTATGCTTGAGAATATTATAATTTTATAGAAAGAATGAATCAAAATTTATTATAATTTATTATGTTGTTATTATCGTTTATGCATGTTTACTATTATTTATATATGTTTATTATTTATTTATTATATATGTCATATTAGAATAGTAAATTGATTTGAAAGATTTACTTTAGATGCTTTTACAGAAAATTATTGGAAGACCTGTAAATAAAATTATTAATTATGTAACGTAAGTTTACTGATATCTATAAATTTACAGATGATCCCTTTATTTAGAAAAAAAAGTTCCAAAAATATATAATTAATAATAATAATAATATTAATAATATAGATTTAAAATACTATATGAAACTTTGTAAGTCAGCATCTTATTGTGTAAAATCTCCCTAAATAATCTTATGTCGAAATGAATGAATGCTATTTTTCATCAAGGGAGAAAAGTAAAGAGTATGGCTTAATTAAGTCCTAGAATATTTTTTTAATCTAATTTATGGTGTTTGTTTACACCAATTTAATTAGTTTTATAGGATGACAAGAAATAACTTGGATACACATGATACATTATAACTTTAATGCTAATGAAAATATTACGACCAAACTTCAATAAATATGAATACATTATTTTGTCTATTATATTTACAAATTTTCAAAGTGGCTACGTTTAGCCTTAACGCAGAGCTTTAAACGTGTCACAAAATTTTCAGCTATGGGCCGCAACTCACTTACTGATATTTTATCCCATTCCTTGCATAAGAATTCCTTTAGGGATGCTAAAGTTTCATGAGGTTTAGCACACACTCTTGTCTCCAAGATGGACCAAACAGAATAATCCATTAGGTTCAAATCTGGGGAATACGGGGGCCATTCTTGAGCTCCAATGAAGTCAGGAAAATTTGTCTTGCACCAATCTTGAATGCGTTTAGCTCTGTGTGCAGGTGCGGAATCCTGTTGGAACGTCCATCTTTTGTTTCCAAAGAATTTTTGCGACCAAGGTAAGACAACATCTTCCAAAATGAGTTTGCGATAGTGGTAGCTACAGATATGTGGTTTGAAACTTCGTCCAAGTTATTTCTTGTCACCCTGTATATTTGTTTTCAACATCAATATTAAACTTTCCATAAAAACTAATATTGGCAATTTCAAATAAACTCTCCCAGATCTTTTTATACTTAAAGTTACCTTTGGTGACTATTTGAAACTTCAGAAAATACTTAAACCAAAGAAAAAAATATTTCACAAAAAACAAATCAATTACTTAAGAGACACTGGAAAATTTATTATGAAAAATACAAATTTAATTGATAATAAATGGAAATTATGACACTCTTTAAGGTTCCATCGATAAATTTTCTAATAATAAGCCTTTACTAATAAAAGTTTCCATTAACTTCAAAAAGAAAATGTGTATGTATATAATTTTTTATTAATTGCATTTTATTGTAGCTTACTTCATAGTATAAACTCTGCATGATTGCCGAAGCGTCAGTGGCGACCCAATGTGGAGACAAAAAATGCTTTGTTTGTTTGTATGTACGTATGTATGTCACGCAACAGCAGCCACAAAAATCCTCCATTGAATTGCAGATTGGTACACCCGCTCATGAACCACGCAGAATTAGCTGTATAGTTTTGGGTATGAATTCTATTTGTAGTTCATGTACAGGGACACACCAAAGTTTTTCTTATCATAACGACCTACACTTTTAAAAATGAAATACTTAAAAAGGAGAAGATTGGCCTCCTCATAATAAACGTTACATATGATTTATTTAAAGTACGGAATAGTATTTGTGGTTAAAATTTCTTAGTGAAATGAATTAAAATACATATGTTTTATAGAAAAAATATTTAACCTATTTTTACACCTTTTTAAAATTTACTTTAAAATTTTGTACACAAAGTTTCTAGTCACTATAATTCAAGCTTTATAAAATAATTTTAAGTTTTGCTTCTTATTTAAAATCACTATGAGATATCTTAATAGTGATAATATGGCTTATAAAAACAAAATTTTTATAATAAAATATTTTAAATTAACGTCAACTTTTTGTAAAAGAACATCAAACACAATTTGTTCAATTAATAGTTTATATATGTATATATTACCCTAAGAATCTAAATATGGCTCAACATAGATTTTTAATCTAATTTTCTCTACAAACTATACAGTATTAAGATCTACATTTTCTTTTCAATTCTGTGTGATTCTCGTTCACGAACTTTTAAAGAATTGTTAAATTTCACAACATATTACTGTCGTGTTATATTTTATGTAATATGTTTTGAAATATAATTTAAATAATTTTAAAAAATAATTTTATGTAGTAATGGCTCTAATTTTTTTTTCTATATTATTTGTGCAAAAATTCAAATTAAATTAAATTAAATTAAACGTATAATTCTGGGAACATTTCTTTTAATACAGTTCTACTGTTTTAATAGAAATATCGTTATACTGTTCAACAGTAATCGTCATTTTTTTCTATATTTTCATTTCAATTCTGTGTGATTCTCATTCACGAACTTTTAAAGAATTGTTAAATTTCACAACATATTACTGTCATGTTATATTTTGTATAATAAGTTTTGAAATATAATTTAAATAATTTAAAAAAAATAATTTTATGTAGTAATGGCTCTAAAAGATTTTTGTGTGCGCGTATGTGTGTTTTCTATATTATTTGTGCAAAAATTCAAATTGAATTAAATTAAATTAAACGTATAATTCTGGGGAAATTTCTTTTAATACAGTTCTACTGTTTTAATAGAAAAATCTTTATACTGTTAAACAGTAATCGCCATTTTTTTTTTTTTTTTTACATTTTTATTTTTTGGAATTTGATGAAATTGAACGTTTTTTTTTTCCTCCAATGCCGCAGCATTTAAAGTATTACTACGGTTTCTAGTATTATATTTCGATGCGATTATTTTTTCAATATCTATATTAAAACTAAAAAAAAAAAAAAAAAAAAAAAAAAAAAAACGTTTCTTATTAACATATTGTTTATCATGTATTAAAAAAAAATAAATGTTTGCTGTATAAATCATCTATAACGCCATTCAGTTTTTTAATCCTTTGCTTATATTCGTTATTTTCTATAAAGTATTATTAAATGGCAAATCAGTTTCTATTAAATAGATATGAATAAAAATGTGAACGCCAAAAGCAATTTTTAAACCTTTGAATATCTGTATTTAAAATAATAATAATAATAATAATAATAATAATAATAATAATAATAATTTTTATTTGCTATGACACAATATAAATAAAAAAAACTCAAGATATTTTTAGAATTCTTTAAATGTTTGCTATATAAATTATCAATAAGGCCAATCAGTTTTTTAATCATTTGCTTAAAATTTAAACAAGTTAATTGCGTAACTTGTTACACACATATGTATTTCTTTTGGGTTTTTCGGAAATTGCTCTAACGACTGGAATGGATATTTGTGATTTTTTCGGGGGGTAGGAGGAGATAACTAGACATATTCTTATATTCAGGAAAATTCGTGTTCACTATTAACCTTTCAACTCCGTTTACAAAATATGACAGAAAATGGTTTTACTACGGAATACACGTAAATGCCTTTTTGATGAATGTTTGGGGTTAAAGGGTTTTTTGAGTGAAAATCCGTTTGAACTTATCCTCATCTTTAGAAAACTTCGCGTTCATTCTTAACCATTTATCCGTCGGTTGCAAAATGTGTAATAAATTGGGTTTATTCACAAACTGATGTATTTATTTTCATTTAAAATTTTAGTTTTATTGTCTTTGAGTTGCAAAATCGATTGATTGATCATCTTCACGAAAATTCGCGTTCTCTGTAAACCTTTTATCCGTCGGTTACAAAATATGGCAGAAATTGGGTTTACTAATACCTTTATAACGATTTTGATGAAAGTTTGGGTTTAAATCTATTAAACATATCCTCATCTTCAGAAAATTCACAATTGACATTAATCTATACCCGTTGGAAAATATGACAGAAACTTAGGTTTCTAGGAAATGACTGTAAGATTGCGATTAAAACTTACGCTTAAGGGTTTTTATAGATGAAAAATGTATCTGACAAATCCTTATATTTACAAAAAATTTGTATTTACTATACGAATACTTTTTACAATGAGACTGTATAACTCTGTCATTCAGATATGCAGTATTAAGTTCGTTAAAGAAAAAAATATTTTCAATTCTGAACGAATCATGAGTTTGAATTTTAGAATGATAGTATAATTCGAAAAAGTACCTCGCGAGTAATTAAAATAGTAGTTGAAAATAGAAAAATTGATTGGATATATTGTCACACGTATGCTGCTATACAATGAAATTTGCTTAAAAACAAAAAATTCCAGAAAATTGTTTAATTGTAATAGTTCAAATACAATTTCTTTTTACAAAATGTAATATCTGTATAACGCATTGTAGGGACAAAAATATTTTTAAACACTTTCGAATTTTAACTTTTTTTTAATATCCAAAGGAGTACTTGAAATTAGAGTTGAAAAATTTCTCTTAGAACTTCAGGGGTATAAACATCATGTTATGACACTTGTGTTTCAGCTAAGGTATTGTCCCTAAGGCAAAAGACAAAAGTACATTATCAATAACCTTTTCGTAAAAGAGAGAATTTTAAAGATTGCTATGTCTCCAGCAAGGTGATACATACCAAAATTTAATTAGCGCTAACTTATGTTTAGCGGAATATCAAAATCAAACCAGTTCCAACATATGTTAAGTTCAAACTTTGTCAAAATTCGATCGTTATTTCGTTAAATAAAATTCACCCATAAACTTTCGGTAAAATTATTGGCCTTAAAAATTTTGTTTGATTTTCTAAAAATAAACAAAACTTGTTTAGAGTATTTCAGAAGGTGTAAATCCATCAGCAACAGGAAGTTGGAAAATATCATGAATCCAATATTGTCTACTCATGTCCACAGAAGTAAAGGAAAACAGAAGTGAAAACATGAATACTTAAAAATTGCGACCTTTAAAATGGGACAATACCTAATCCCGCGAACGGCCGTGGACAATGTTATTCTATGGGAAAATTTGTTGCGACAATTACACATTACCTAATGTATATTTTTTAATTCTGTTTTCGCAGTCAGAAAATTCATAACCGTTAAATGAGTACTCATTTTTGAAAAATTCATTTTTTTTTTTTAATTTTATATTTCAATTTTGAGTTCAAAAATGCGATTTTTCACAATGCATTTTTCTCATTTTCTAGTCGCAAAATGAAATACTAAAATTTTAAAAAATCAATTTTTGGAAAACACGTACTAATTGAACGCTTATGAATTTTCTAAATGTGAAAACAGAATTGAAAAGTATTCATTAGGTAATGAGTAATTATGTAAACAAATTTTCCCATAGAATAACATGGGCGAAGGCTGCCGGCGAGATTAGGTATTGTCCGCTCTTAAGGAGGAAATTTGTGATGGACGTATTTTTTTATAGGGTTTTATACTTATCCCTGAATATCGTAAAGAAAAATACTGTTGCTTAAATTTTTATATATTGTATGTGCGTGTAGGGGGAGATTGCAACATTGTCAATCTCCATAAATATAACACAGGCTACGCTGAACGAGTCTGCTAACATGACAATAACGACTCACTGCAAAGAATGTGTAAAACCATTGATAGAATTTGAGCCTTGTTTATTTATTTTTTTTTTTTTCAAATTTCCTGAAGTTAAATTTACAACATTATAATTTGAATAAATTTGCGTCAACGAATATGCTTTCATTAACATAAAAAAAAAATGAACTATGAATACATTTTTTTAACATATTTTAAAATTATACATTATAACTATACATAATAATTATAACTAGTAATAATAATTATAATCATGAAAATAACGAATGTATTAATCATGTATCCATTAAAATCATTTGTATAAATATTATAAGTACTTCATGTCAAATCTTAAACATTTTCTGCCCTTGTACAATGAATAAATTGGATTAGATTGATTTTTATGAGGAAATTATATTTAATTCGAAGCATCAGTTGACACTTTCAGCGTCTGATATTAAATATTAGAATTTAAATCGATATTCTATCTTCGAAAACTTTTATGACTTCAGAGAGTATGAACTATGTACATTATGAATAATTTATATACATTCAAATGTACATATTTTCTTGGCACTGCATAAAAATTGATTTTAAATGAAGGTAATGTCATAAATTAATATTTCAATTTTAACGACAAAATTTGTAATTATTGGGAATTCATTTCTAAACACCAATATGCCTCATTTGAAATAAAATATATAAATGTTTCGAGTATAAACTGATAGAAAATTGATTTCTAATAATTATTTTTTTTTTAATTTGTAGCCTGTAAAATATAGTTCACTTGTAATAATATAAATATAACCATAATAATTACTTTTGTAAGAAAAAAAGGGATTTCATTCTCAAATAAAACAAAATTAATAAAAGCTCATTTTTAACTTTACATTATAAGAGCAATTCGTCAAAAGCAAATTGCTCTAGAATTTTAAGAAATTTAAACTTATTTTACATTATAGGAATATACAAAAAAAAATCTAAACACTTGAAATTTTGCTTAACATTTAAAAAAATAATTTTCTTCTTATATTTTTCCAACAACTTTGCAAGTTTATGAAATTTTCTTATAAGAACTCTTGTTTTGTTTCGAAAGTTGGTATACATTAATTATAGTGTCTATTTTAATAGACAAAAGTTAAAATAGAACTTTTTCCTAGGTAATTATTAAAGTTATTAATAATTTACCAGGCATTAGTGTACTTTAATAAATGTACTTGAATTAGTCATTTGTCTGATATCAATTTTATTTCTATATTTTATGATTTTTTTTTTTTTTTAAGTACAGATAAGTACAGGTTTTCAAATTTAGGTATATATTGTTTCGGAGCTATTTTGAGAAAAATTAGCTCATTTTTAAGAAACTGTATTTTAAAGTGTTCCTTCAGTAATAAAAGCGATCTAAACGTCCTTTAGATCGTCTTTGCTTTTTTTTCTTTCTTTCTTTTTTTTTTCTGTTCTTTATATACGTTATCTTACAAACAAAAAGCTGTTTAAAATATTTTCTTCAAATACTTATTTAAAATTCTTCAAAACCGAAAAAAAAAATATTTTTTAAATTCATGTAGCTTTTATAAAATTCTATTTAAAGTCAGTTTTTTTTCCTTTTCTTTTTTTTTTTTTTTTTTTTTTTTTTTTTCAAAAAATGTCAAATATGGAAAAACTTCACTAGAAAAAAAAAATGGCTTCAAATAATTGCTTTTCCATTTCCTATATTTAATTTTTAGATAAATTTTAACAATTTGAAATTTTGTTCTAGGCTTAAAAGTAAAAGGAAAGGGACAATAGAATAATGAAAGCGTTTAAAGGTTAAACATTTTTCATTTCCTCTGCAACAGGTGTTATTGGAAACTTTTTATCATTAAAGTTAATATTTGTTTTCCTATAAATACGAAATGGGGAATTATTTTCATTTTTTATCGATGTTAAACGTAAATACTTTTTTTTTGTTTGGGTAGATTGGGTAAAGACGCCGTAGCTTTTCTTTGATATTTCTGCAACATTCTCTGTTCATGTTATTTGTCATTTATTGATCGATTGAAAAAAAAAAAATATCGAGTAAATATTATAATTACATGTAACTTCATAAAATATTATAAAAACATTCAAATAAAAGTTCTCCTTAATGCTTTCATTTCATCTTCTTACCCTAATCTTGGAGTAATAAGGTCGTTTCTTTAAAAGTAAAATGATTAAGGAGATTTCTATGTACAAAGCACATTTTTAAGAAACACAATATATTTATTTTAAAACACATAATTTGCATAACCAAAAGTAAAACAAAATAATATCTTTTATCTTATTTAATATTTTGTTAAAATTAAATAATATCCAGAAGTACAGTCGGTAACAAAAGTGTTCGAACACTAGCAAATATTCGTATGTAAAAAAAGTACACTTCATACGGTTTTGTTAAATAAATCCTTGTCGAATCCTGTTTTTAGTCAGTCTAAGAACATGATTCGATAAGGATTTATTTAACAAAACCGTATGAAGTGTACTTTTTTTTACATAGGAATTTTTGCTAGTGTTCGGACACTTTTGTTAACGGCTGTAATTTAAAACACAAAGGAGAAATAACAGTCATTTATTCTCAGTATAAATCTACCGACATCTCAACTAAAAAATTTACGTAATATTGCTTCTAGCAGCCGACGAACAAGACGTAAATCCGCTTATTAACTTACAGAAGGAGACAGATGGTCCGCTTATGGATTTCACAGTAAGGCCAGACACTGCGCTATTAAAAAAACTGTTTTTTTTTTTTTTTTTTTTTTTTTTAATGTTTAAACAAGGATTTATATAATTAATTAAAAACGAGATCGATTTACGTTTCAAACTAATCTACGAAACTGATATAAAATTTACAAATAATAATAATAATAATAATAGTAATAATAATAACCAAAAAACAACATAATCTCGTTGCTGGTGTACTTCTCCTATGGGTGGCCGGCAACCCTTTACAGTGACTGATTATATGTAAATCATGTAACACGACACCGTGTCCAATGCAGCATGTTACCTCAGTTTACCCCACAATATTCTGTAACTTCTTTTCCATTAAATTAACCTAATTAACTGAGATATTCTTGTACCACCATGTAAATGAATCATTAATGTTTATTAGACCATATCCCATAGAAACGCTTTTTACTGTATTTGACAATGTAAGTTAGGTTCATTGAATGTTTGATCTTGAAATATCCATATAAGAGTTTCTCTCTTCGACCGTAATGTATCCGATTATTTTGTGAATCCCTTACACAAACTAGAAGTGCTGTTTATAACATTATCAATAAAAAATATGCATACATGAATAACATATACCCTTTTCAAAGAATTCTAAAAATAATTAAGAAAATTTTAAAGCGAACAGAATGGTGAACAGATACGCAAACAGGCAGAAAATCCGAAGTTATACACGTTTCTTTGCTTTGTTGAGACGTATTAAAAACTTACAATACAATTAAAAATGCAGTTCGGGCAATTTTCACTTATATTGTTCCATGTAAAAAAAAATTAATAAATAAATAAATTCTCATCGATCGTAATGTATCCGATTATTTTGCGAACCCCATACACAAACCAGAATAACTTTTTATAACCTTTTCAAAAAAAAAAATATATATATATATATAAATATAAATATATATATGCATGAGCAAACAAACTGTCGAAAAGAAACACAAATAAATTGAAGTTATACCAGTCCTTTGCTTTGTTGAGAAGTGTTAAAAATATACAGTACAATTAAAAATACCAATTCCATTTGTAAAGTCCTGTAAACCAATCGTCAATGCTATCCATATATATTTTTTTTGCTATGGAAAAAAAGCTTTTGTGCATCTGAATAATATATGTTAATATTGTTATGTAAATAAATAAAAAAAAAATCTTTAAAAAAAAATCTCCCATAGACTCTAAAGTATCCGAATTATTTTGAGAGTCGCTGTATACAATTTAGTATCTATGTGTACTCCGTTATATATATATATATATATATGTATAACCTCTTGGAATTTTAACTTTTACAAAGGCAAGCTTATAATGTTCTATAGTGCAATGCGAGATCTGCTGTCACAGACCCTGCCTTAAAATTATAAAATTATGGATATGAGAACACGGATCAGACAAATTGACAGACAAATAAATATTTTAAATCACAACTAGTTTCATCTGTGCTGAAAAGTACAATAATAATAATATAAATAATAATACGATTTAAACAGTATTTCGATCAATTTGCTCTTATAAAATTTTGCATCTTATTGTTTTGTAGCGTCCTGTAAATTAATTATCAATGCTAACTATACCACATTTTATAAAATCATACTTTTCTGCAATTTTCACAAAAGCATTATTCCTTCATGATTTTCACAAAACCAGTATTTTATAAAATCCTATTTTTGTGCATTTTTCGCAAAAGAATTTTCCTGCATGATTTTATAAAATATGGTAAAGTTATCATTGACAATTATTTTAAATGGTTAGACAATATATGTTAATTTAAATTTGTTTTAATTAGTATAAATATAATGAAGTATACGTTAAAAATTACGTCTGGTGAATTGCAGTGTATTGGAATAGTTTTGTGAGTCCGTGTACACAAACCAGTAATTTTATTTAGAACGATTTCTTAGTACATATGAATAACCTATGTAAATTTCAAGACATTTTACTAATATTTACGCGAAAATGAAAACACGATGTATAGACAGACAAACAGACAGATATTTTTCAACTTTCTATCAACACATGTTAAAAAAGGATTCTTTCAGACTTTCGCAATAAACGGCTTACTGTAGCCAAAATGAGGTGAGGAGGTTGTCCAAATTTGTTAACTACACGTTTCAAAAAAAATTTCCTCTAGATGGCAATTTGCATGGGCATACAGAAAATATACCAATACATAAATAGTTTTAAAATGTATTAATAAGGGGAGAGTGGGGTTGAATGGGACGCAGGATGAATTGGACAATAGCTAGATGTTTATGTTTTGCAAGCACCAGAAACTTGACATTTTTTCAGATATATGACAGCACTGAGATCATTCATCAAATGTAGTTTCAGAATTATGCTATCCATACAAGGGCAGAAAAAAATTAAAGTGCCTTTTTCAGCTGGCAAAGTAAGTTTTTGCTGATTCAATTAGGTAGTAGTTAAGACATTAACTATTTACTTAAAGTTAATATAACTCTTATATGGTGAAAAGGCATAATCTTTTATTGTATTTATTATATTCAAGAAGAATATTGATAATTGTTCATTAAGCCTATTTCCTGTTTTATATGATCATGTGATGGTTGGGATAAATGGGACAGTTTGAATGGGGATGAATGGGACACCCCCCACTATGTACTAATTTAAAATTCTACACAAGAATTATATTAAAACGTAAATTAACCATATTGATTATGATGATTCTTAATTTTGTAGACTTAGAAAAAAAAATTTAATTGATCTGATTTTTCTTTATAACAATTATGATAAAAAAAATCTGGTGTGAAACAACCACACGACTTCCATTACCCACTATTACACGTATTATATGCATTTTTGAGAGATAATGTGATCAGAAAACATAAAAGTGACCTAAAGAAGTAGAAACCTAAAATTTTCCAGTAACAGAAACTTATAAAGATATATAAAACGAAGCTTACATATAGAGGGTAAAAAAAAAATGGTAGAGTTATTTTTTGAAACACAGATTTCCCAGATTTGAAGATGACCTACATAAGCAGGAAGTCGGTTAATTTTCTCTAATAACCACACGTAATACACGATAAAGGAATGGATTTATATAACAATTTTCAAGAAAATCGTTAGAGCCGTTTTTGAGATCCAAACTTTTACAAAAAATCAATTATAACCGGAAAACAATAATTACATACAAAAGGATATTTAAAAGTGAGTTAATATGGCGAGTTTGAAAAAAAATCTGTACAGCCGTTTTTATTGGAACGCGCTTGCAAGACCTGAAATTGAGCTATTTATACAGGATGCCTATCAATTTTCCTGAACTGACCAACTATATTATTAGAAAGAACATCTAATAGAGTGTTTATATAGCAAGTTTGAAGAAAATTGTTAAAGCCATTTTTGAGATACGGACTTACGGCCCCACTTCCGGTCTCCGATGTCCCACTTCCGGTTTTTCAATTTTCAACAAAATTTGGAAATTTCATCTGTACACCAGACTTGTCGTAATTTTGAAGTTTTGTAGTTCTATCTTTATTAGTTTCGGAGATATTATAGCCATAAGATTCCACACATACATACACACACACACTGACCAATTGCCAAAAACCACTTTTTTGGACTCAGGAGATCTTAAAACGTGTAAATCAGGTGAAATCTCGATATCGAATTTTTGGACAATGAAAGTAAAAATTATAAGTTAGAATATTCAATGCAGCTTAAGTTAATAATTAAAATAAATAAATAAATAAATAAACTAATAATTATTTGATTATAATCACAATTTCAATCAAGCTAATTAAATAAATCCTGGTGATTATTAATGTAATACAAAATAAAATGCTGGTTTTTCCCGATCAGTCGCATAAACAAAAATTTATCTGGATAATTTGTAGTCTAGTATAATGATTTATCTGTTTCTATTGTCTTATTTATGTATTAATTTTTAGATTAGGTCTTATTAGATTAAATTATCAAAGCCTGGAGCACTAGGAACTGTGCGAACCAAAGGACTTTTGCTTTTTGATATTAATTTCGGTCAATACATAGTTTATGTTAATTTCAGTAAATTCATAGTGTGTAATAAAATCACATAAATCAATTTAACTTTAAAAATTTATTTACTTTCCATTTTGTTTTCTTTTCTTTGGTAATTCCAGTCCTGTCCTATTCATCCCCAATCATGTCCCATTTATCTCAATAGGTGGGGATGAATGGGACAATGCACATGCATATAAAAAAATTATTATTAATTAAAAATGATAACTTTTATTAAAGTTAGTATGTTTAAATGTAACTGATTACTGAAGTGTAATTATGAGCCATGTTACAAAATTCTGAATTGCATATGGCCAACGTTATCAATAAAAACATGAAAAATGTCCCATTCATCCCCACTTTCCCCCACATTTTGACTTTTAATGGGTCAATCCATTTGTTAAATTTCCTATATTTCTCCCATGAGAAATGCCGTCTATTTTTGGAACTATAAAAACTTTTTGATACTCATGAAGCGAAACGGGAAGATACCAATATTTTGGAAGTCTATTCACCCATTTTTGGCTACAGAAGACCGTATTCATTTATTCAATTTCATTCAAGTTTAATTATAATTACAATGTAATTAATGCATTTAATGCATAAATTCAAGATGTTCAATATATTTAATCTAAAAATTCAATATTTTCAGTCTATAAAAGCAAACCTAAACAACACTTTATTTTTATTTATTTATATTTGGAAAAGGAAACAAATAGTGACAATATTTATAATTAAATAAAATCTTTTGACTTTTTGTGTGGCTGCCAATCTTTTGTAACAGTTTCTAATAAAATTGAAAGTATATATTATTTCGATTCTGCTACTTATCTCTCTGTCAACGTATTTGCCCATTATTTTATTTAATAAATATGCTTTGACATCCTCAAACTTTATATGCATTATGCTATTTTCTAATCAGACTATTTCCTATTGAAAACGTTAATAAAATGGAGAAAAAAGTGGAAACCTGTTAAAAACAGCCTTTATTGATCGTTTACACAAACTTACAAAAATGAATATTTAACATAAAAATCTATGGATTAAATACAGATTAAATATTGTTAAATAGGACTTATACAATAAGATGAAATTTGATCATTTTTTACTTTGGCATAATTAGAACGATTTGGGACATTAACCTGTAATATCCTTAAGCGAAAATATTCTGAAAATTTATTGTTTCTTGACGTGGAAAAACAAAACTTTAATATAACATACTGTAGAAAATCCTACATTCCACTAGAAAATTATCATAGTTTGGCTGCAACCAATGTTATAAAGGTAAAGAATAAAATCATGGTAAAGAAACACTCTAAACTAAGAAACACATTCAAAAATTACTTTTTGTAAAAATACGTGACACAACAATTACATGAAAAAAGCTACATATTGACTTCTGATATTACTTTCATTGTATATTTTCTTTTAAAATTTAATATATTATCACTATTTACTTTTCCATTGGTTTTAATTTCTGATTTAATCAATTTTTATACAATAAATTTATTTTCATTTTATCTTGTAATTGTAGAGATTAAATGCCTTTTTTTTTTACACTTTGCCGTAATTAAACTAGCTTCATGATGTATGGAGTTTAATTATTTTTATTTAAAACAAGTCAAATTTTTAATTCATGCTCTTCTAGTTCTGGGAATAAAATCGTAATTTTAAAAAACCCTTTTCTTATTCTTCATGTTCCTAAAATTAGAACTGGACAGCAGGCTGAAAGGGTACATATCTTTATTTTTATGCTCTATGAATTACAATAATTATCTGAACAAATATTGAGTATAAAGTAAACAATTCAAAGTAAGATTAAATAAAGAAACATTTACAGCATCATAGAGAGCAGACAATGTTTGGAAGACCAAATGAAGTGACGCAGAGACGTAATGAAGGCATCTTTAACTCCCAATTTTTACTAGAATTATTTTTAAAAAATCTTCAAATAATTTTTCAAATAGCAGCTCCCTGCTTTATAGTATTTTTTCTAAAATGTTACTGTCAATAGATAAGGCTGAAATTAGATAATCTGAGGCATAGGTAAGTGAAATTTAATTTTATCAATTCGCTGTCATAAATATAAGTTGGTGATAAGTGTGTTTATCATACTTATTCTCTTGACTTTGTGGCTCTTATGGGGACGGGGCCAACCAGATAGTTCAGCATAGAGCTCTTAAATGGGGGTATATGTGTTCGATATTCCAGACGGCCAAAGACCTTCGTGTATATTAATGGTATTTGATGTTCGTAAAAACTGACTAGTCAGAAATGTACTCAATTTTCCGTAAAAACAGTTACTTTTGGAAGTTGGTAAAGCAAGGAGCGATCCGCTTCGTCGATGATTAAAATTATGAAGGCATGTATCCATACCACCTCTAAAGGTGAATTCCAATTCATGTCCAATTGCCAACTGCGTAACTTTACAACCGCTACTGACGTTAGTGTTTTCTTGCAACATTTTAGCCCTTTAACCCTGTATAATGTTTACTCAAAAATATTTCACTTGCATAGGACGTAATTATGAAAATAATTTCTTTATATTTCATTTAATTTATATTTAATTTCGTTAAACAAATATTGTATTCATACTTATTTTAATAAAAATACTTTATTCGGTGCTACGTATATTAAAGAATATCCGCTATATATAGCACCTTTTTGGCAAAAATATATGATTTTTATTAAATTTTTGTTTGCCTATTGCACTACTAACACAACTAACAATATGTGGCAACTCCACAAAAAATCTTCTAGATTTCGCACGTGTGACAAATAAAACTCTCTCGATTTAAGATTAATTTATTTATGACTTTCTAACTTTTTTAAAGACATACAGTTATATTTAATCAGAATTGGAAAACTTTATTCTAAAATGTCTTTCTCCGCTAAAAGATTTATATTCTTTCATGAATGCAAACAGCCAAAAGCGAATAAAAATTCTCCTCATTTACTGAAGTTTTAAAAAGTTCTAATCAAACAAACTAGGAAAATCCATTAAACAGTTTCCACTTCTTAAACATAACATAAAGTCTTAATATTTGCGTAAACCAATCTTTGAAAATACAGAATAGTGATTTTTCCATGCCTCATTTGTTAAAATGAAGCGTAAATTCGACAAAAATGCAGTTTGCAAAAGTTTATATTTCACAGTTTTCTTCTTCTGTTTCAAATTTATCATCAGAAATAAATTATATTACCAATTATTTTTGTAAAATAATATTATAATGCCTGTAGAACATATATTTACCATGCCTGTTTCATTGAATGTAATTTCTTAACATTTTAGTTTTAAGTGATAATTATATAATTTCATGTTTATTTTGGCTTTTGCAATTTGTTAATAATAGTTACTTTTTTTTATTTATACCATAACTTTCT
Source organism: Salticus scenicus (assembly GCA_963930645.1). NCBI lineage: Eukaryota > Metazoa > Arthropoda > Arachnida > Araneae > Salticidae > Salticus > Salticus scenicus. The sequence goes on from OZ005655.1 coordinate 228,616,433, forward strand.
TCATTAAAGTTATACCATAAAAATTTAAAACCCCAATAATGGCAACGGCAATATAGTTTGAAACTAGTAGAGGGGAGGTTCTGATTTTGAAACATGACGTGTTTGTCGTCATAGCCGATCGGAATTTCCGAATAGCTTTTTTGGAAAATAAAAATTCGTTGTAACGGAAACGTTCCAAATTTGACCTTCACAATCGATACCAAACACCGACAAAATTAAAATTTGCGCAGATGGCTGGTTGGTCGGTTTGTTTGGGTTGGGTTAACAACGCACTAGTGCTGCACAAATGTATAATTAACGACGGTCTGGGACGCATCCCTAAGGATGGTCCGGAGACATGCCATCATAATTTTGATTCTCTACGGAGGAGATTTGCGCAAATGTGCTTGTGGAAACAAATTTGATAATGATTTTTTGTAAGAACAAATTTTGTGAAGCCATTTAATTTTATACCATGCATTTGATTCTTCACTATAAATTTAACGAGAAATTTTCACAAAAGTAAAATTTTTCTTATTATGGTCTTGTAAATTTTATTCCTCCGCTTTTTAGTTGTTTTACAAAATCCATTTTATATTCTTATTTGCTGTTTCTCTAAAGAATGTTTTAACAAAGCAAAAGCAAAAGTACACTGATTTTAGTGGTATTTTGTTCAATGACAATACAAGTTAAATATCATGTTGCTAATTATTTTACTGCTAATTAAGCAGAAGTTCAGATAGACGTGTAATTATAAATTTAGTCTATCTGATTCTTAACTATATTTATGTACATTCTGAAAAAGACTTTAATTTATTTTTCAAAAACTATTTTTAAAGTATTCTATTGATATTAAAGTGTATTAATTTGAGTATTATCGATGTATTTTTATATTTTTAATTCATCATTGTAATAAACTTTTGCAATTATCATCATTATTATTATATCTTTTAAATTGATATAAAATGTTAAAGAAGCAATGTTGATGCAATGCATTTTTACTTATAAATTTTATTTAAGAACAAAAATGTTAACTTTATTGGCATTCATTTTTGTGGATCTTAATATGCAGTTATTTGGTTTATTTTTGTTTCTATCTCTTATAGACGGTTTTTTCAGCTCACATTAAATATATTAATACAATTCTTCAATTACCTACTGCAGTCGGGTAATGAAAGTCAAAATATTTTTAATTGAAATGCGATGTTCTTAATTTTACACTGTTTTATAATTTGCTGGAACGATTTTTTTTTCTAGAATTTACTGGTAACAATCCTTTAATCTGAAATTTAAATTTTTATGATAATTTCATATTTTTCTCTTTCAGATACTCTCTGCCATGAAGTTAAAATTATAAATTTACCACATTAAGATGGCACACTAGCAGAGAGAAATATGTAAGGTTGTATAATCGCCAACACGCGGCAGAAGATCTATAAGTTCCAGAAGGAAAGAAGGAAACCCAAATACAGAAGAAAATTCAGAAAATATAGTTGCACGGAATAATTCTCTTTCGCCAGATATAGCTCCGTCACCATCTTCCCCGGAAAATACACGTTCCCCATCTGAAAGTGAACGCAAGCGTTGTTACAAAGTAAACAGAATTCTCCATCAAAAGCAGTAGGCAAATCTCCGAAGCCTGCAAACTGGAAAACATCTAAATTCTTTAGTCGTAGTATGGCATTAAAAGAACTTCTCAAAGGCCTTAAAAAGCTGTCAACATCGTCACTTGGATCTAACACCACTACAGATTCGGAAAAGAGTGGCTAATCAGAAAAAACAACAACTATGGATAAGGAAAGGATGGATGGTTGGGTTTTACGTCGCAGTAGTGCTGCGCAGATGGGCAATTAGCGACGGTCTGGGACACACACCTAGGGATGTCCGGAGACATGCCATCACAATTTTCATCCTCCACGGAATGGATAAGGAATGAGATTCGAAGTCTTTTAAAAGTCGATTTAGTTTTAACGTTGTCACAGAATCGACATTGCATTTTATTTCACAGTAACAGTTTCCAGACAATAAAACTTTTGTTAAACAATAGCATACATTTTCACAATTTTTGGTTCTATGTATGATTAAATTTCAAATAACCAACCTCCCATTTTTACATATTGGATAACTGTAAAATAGTTTAATGTTTTTGTGATTCGAAAACAAAAGGAAAGATTTCAGCATATGCAATCCCCCCCCCCCCCCTCTCAAAAAAAAAAAAAAAAAAAAAAAAAAAAATTGTAAACGCAAATATGAAAAAGAGAAATGCTTAGGTAATATACACCTTTGACGATGCTTGCAAATGAACGACTACAACGAGGCAGAGTTTCCAATGTTGTGGGAAAAGACAGGGCTGTGATTGGCTATATTCCACTGTTTGTAAATTAAATTATGACTGCTATAAGTTAAATGAAAGGAAATCGTCATCATGTCACTGAAAATCGCAGAGAGTCGTGTCGTCAATTGGGATTCTCAGCAAGAACAAAAGTAAAATCTTATAAAACTTAGTGCATTTAATCGTTACAGAACGTTAAAGGAATTTTGACGTTCTATACGTTCAAATATTTTTCTTTTTATTTATTTATCAAATGTTATGTTTTCTTTATTTTTTAGATGGTTATTTAGAAAAATAAATAAACTTTTAATTATAAAATGTTTATTATTATTTTTTTTTATAATTAAGTTTTAATATCAGTAATCGATTTCTCGGGCCTTAAAATGAAATAATACTAATTTCCCACGCTCAAAATCTTATTTCTGTATTTTCTCCCCTTCGCCTCCTGTTTCCTGTCCCTCCTAATAATTTTTCTCTTTGGAAAATACTTGCATTCGACTTGTAGGTCTGAAAAACCTATAAGGGCCAATTTTGACCTTTTTTTTCCCCTTCCCGCCAAACCAGGGACGAACTTTAAAATTCCAGAAATTGCTTTTTAAGTATTTGTGTGAGCTATATTTTAGAATAAGAATCTCACAAAAATCTCTTTTTTGTTTGCGATGTAGAGGATTATATGAAATCACGTTTTGCCCCCTCTAATTCCCCCCCCCCCTTTGGGTGCCGAATTTCTAAAATTTCAGAAATTCATTTATATTTGTGTTATATTTTAGAAGAAAATTTTCCCGTATATCTGATTTTTTTTTGGGGGGGGGGAAGGGGGGCGAAATTCTAAAATTCCAGAAATTGGTTTTAGATATTCGTGTTAGCTATATTTACAGATATCTGTTTTTTTTTTTTTTTTTTTTTTTTTGGATATATGAAGGATTTTGTGAAATTACGTTTTGCCCTTCCTCCCCCTCCCTCCCTTAAAGGGAGAATTTTGTAAAATCGCTTCTTAATGGATGTCTACGTTATAGAAGGAACATTTTCCACAAATTTCATGCTTCTAGGTCCAGGGGTTTGGGCTGGGCGATGATGACTCTCTCACTCACTCACTCACCCACCCACTCAGGGCAAATGATTTTATATATAGAGATTACCGTGCTAATGGGTTACAGTGCAGTAATAATGTTATTTATTCTATTACGTGAAATAATACCCAACTCTACTAATGATACGCAGCTGAATACAACAAAAATACTTTACGGGACATTAAAACGAATGGGTATTGTTGCTTATAAGAAAGTCAGAATTGTTGAACGACACCGGTTGGCTATTACAGTAGCAAGTTTCTTGAGAAAGCAATTGCATGCCCACTTACAAAATCAATCCTAAAACTTTCAACAGAATGTCAGTTGAGTAAGGCGTTACCTCATGAGATAATAAGTAAGTTACCGTCCTTCTTCCCATATAAAATTCAAACAGAGCAGTCTCTTGAGACTGTATCCGTACAATTAAAGGAAAAAAAAAAAATCTTTGCGAATGAAATGCTGAAAATGATAGATGGTGGCAACAATGATGCCAATTGTGTAGGTTTTTCAGATGAAGCACATTTCCCTCTCTATAGATTTGTCAATAAGCAAAATTGACGAATTTAAGGAATTTAAAACACTCATATGTTTATTCTACGAAAACTCTATTTTCAAAAAGTGATTGTATAGGCAGCTTGTTCCAGAAGAAGTATAAGCGGAAAATTTTCTACGTGATACTGTGACTTTTGCACGTTTTTGTAGTCATTGAAGATGCTTTGGTCGAGTCATTAACGGCGTCCTGGTTTATGCAAAGTGGTACGAGACCTTACTGGAATGCTGAAGGTTTCAGTTTTTTAAAGAAATATTTTGATAACAGCCTAAATGTTTAAATTACCCATTCTTCAAAGGAAAGGAATGGAGTGGTTACTGTATTCAACAGATGCAGTATACTGGAAAAATCGCCGAACATTTCAGAAATAATCAGTAACAAATGTGATGTCATTGTAATGGTTACTTTACACAAAATGTTTACTTATTTCGTTCTCCGATACTCCGATTTTAAGATATGATTAAAGCTGATGGCAGATATTTCGAAAATCTGCAGCCCCATCTGTCAAAAAATTTCTTAACTAAAATCAGGAACTCTGGGAGGTAAAACGTATACTCTATCACATGAGTTTACTATAAGAATGTTTTTTTTTTTTTTTTTTTTTTTCTTTTTAACCGATTAATATTGTGGTGAAGATATTTAACCAGATTCATATTTCGAATGGCCGTGTCGAAGTCTATAAAAATTTGTTGAATGGAACAATCCTTTGCAGATAGAGAAGGAAGAAACAATTAGCTAAACTGGTGTTTTATTATCAGTTTCATTAAAACAGTTATCTTCAAAAATCTACTACATTTTAACAATTACTGAGAACAAGAAGAATCTCGTACGGTAAATGGGACGGGAGGAGAGCAGGAGCACAAAATATCACGTCTAACACGAACGCAATCAAAAGCGAAAAAGTTAACTATATCGGCCAGTCTCAGAGAACGTAAAGTGCAACCCCAAAGGTTGGCATCGTTAAAATTCAGCCAAAAGAATGCCAAGCTGTTTCTTTGTCCTCCTAACATTTTAATACAAAATTTTGAATATAAAAATGTCGTTAGAAAAGTTAGATCGATTTGGCACTAAAAAGGATCGCCAGCTGTCAATCACTTCAACGTACTTAACCGACACTCTTAATAGACGCCACTTAGACGGGTAAACCCATTATAAATCTATTTTTAGAACTATAATGACCTGCTTGAAATAATAATAGCTTTTAATGTAATCATAAGGGTAATAAATATGAACTGAAACATCTGTTTTTTTATTTTATTAATAGCTACTTATGCTAGAAATACGCTGATTACGACTTTTAAATTACCTTCTCAAAATAAATAATTATAGCTAAGTTGATTTAATCCTTTCGGGGGAATGTATAAACACAATTACTTTTCAAAAACCCCGATATAAAAATTGCTTTATTTTATTCCGAGAGCGATGTGTTTGTAACTATAAAAGGACAAAGAAACGCTATTAAATGAGAGATTTTGATTTGTAAATAAAACGGTAAATTCTATATAGTTAATTAATTGAATTACATAAATTTAAAAGGATTTTTTTTTATATAATCTCCATTAATCCCTCCTTTTTGTTATATATTAAATTTGAATAAATAAATAAACTTTTAAAGAACATATGAGTGAACACTCACACATATATCTCCCCTTCGACTAGGAAAAAAAAAAAACTTTTCCTCGCCTCCTGTATAGAATTGCATATACAAACAATAACATTCAAAAGCACTTACCAAAGACGTACACTTAAAAATGATATTACATTATAAGTAAAAAATTATATGAATGCTTAAAAAGTGAACAAACAAAACATATATGAAATATAAACACTAATTCAAAAACAAAAAAAAAATTACACATATTTCAAAAACACCAGTGGAACCAAAAGCTTTAAGAAAAAAAATGTATGTCATTGCAACCAAAAGCTCTTGAAAAAAAAATGTATGTGTCATTGCAACCAAAAGCTCTTGAAAAAAAATGTATGTCATGACATAAGAAAAAAATCACTTGACGTCATAAATGCGCAAACATGTGGCTTCTAGAATATATATAAAATGCAGTCCCATAGAGTTCATTGTCCATTTTATATGCCACAAAAACTTTCAGCTGAAATATTTTTCTATGTAAGAGTATCTTTTTTATATAATCAGCAATATCTATTTGTATCAACATATACAAATTTTTTGAAAATAATGTTAAAGTTCCAGTAACTAACGTTAGATTTATATATTTAAAAATATTAAATTTTCACACAAATATGTATAGTGAAATAATATATATTACATATATCTATATATATATTGTTGTAATGACAAAAGGTTCCAGCATATTATTGTAATATTTATTTGTCTAACATATTGTACACTAAAGTTCCAGTAACTAACGTTAGATTTATATATTTAAAAATATTAAACTTTCACACAAATATGTATAGTGAAATATACATATGTATAGTATATATTACATATATCTATATATATATTGTTGTAATGACTAAAGGTTCCAGCATATTATTGTAATATTTATTTGTCTAACATATTGGTTACACACATTGGTCAACGTTAAACAAAATTATGTACAAAAAAAAAAAAATAAAGAAAGAAAGAAACAGAAAAATTTTCGTGTATACCACACAGGAAAGATTTTAAAAGGGACGCCATTGGCAGTCAAAAAAAAATAATCTTCCCTTAATCCTTACAAAAATGTAAGTGTAATGATGTTAACTTAAGACTAACATCCTAGCGGGATAGGGCGTGTTGAAAGACCTGCACTGTTAGGCACAGGCCTCCGTCCCCCAGCAGATTCCACAGACCCCTGTAGTGACACCTCACCAAACCGAAAAAATTAAGTGTCATAAATGTTGAAAAATAAATGTCAACAAAAATATAGATTCTCATCACATATCCAATGTTGCTCTCCCGGGAGAAAATTTTTGAACGAGACAACATATATCTAGGATAGGGTAATAAATAAGTAAAAAGAAAACAAATTGACAAAAATTTTGAGTGATGAGAGAGAATGCCAAAATAAGGGGAAAATTTAGACTGCAGATTGAACAAACCAAACACATGTTGTACAACAAAAATCAATTGCCAACTTATAAAATTTAGTTGTATGTATATTATTATCACTATTATCATTAGCAATTAATTACCCATGAACTTAATCTCTATACCATTGAAATATCTCCATTAAATATATTTCAAATATCTTATATTTGTTCAACATTAACCCAACAAAAATAGATAGTAAACATTAAATAAAAAAATAACACCTTGATTAATAATTTAAAAATTCAAAATATGATCTACAAGCATTTATGTTATCATTAGAATCTTTTTTTTTTTTTTTTTTATTTTTTTTTTTTAATTTAGGTATATCTTAAAACCAATGTAACACTTAAAAATGAGATAAAAGATACAAAAATTTAAAACTTTAAAACTACATTTTAATTAAAAAACATTAAAACACAAGACAGACGTTTCGGCTAGAACACTACCCAGATAGCAAAGGACATCGAAATCACATTGGCCGCTCATCAGAATCGTTGGGAAATGATTGGTAATCATTTGAGGACATTCTCAAGATCTTGTTTCGATCTTTTGGAGCGGTTTCTTATACTGGCCTCGAAAGCAATCATCGATAGAATATCCAAATAATGTGCCATATCAATTAGTCGATAAATAATTCATGCGTGATATCGGGCCATACTCCACAGAGAGCGAAATTCGAACCATTTTTTCCCGCTTTAAACACCCCGCTTGCTCATGGAATTACCCCCCGTGTTGCTACACTTCCGGACAAATGTCACCCTCCCTTTCACTTCGGCGATAATTTACATGTCTTGGCAAAATAGCAAAAGCGATAAGTAACAGATTATTGGAAACATCGTAAGAAATTAGAGGCTATTAAGGTTACAGGGAAAGATATAATTGCTGTTTGCTTTTAGCCATTTGAAACTCCTATTGGGGGTTAACAATAGTCTACAGCAATTTAAAAATAAGTCGAGACTTCATTTACGATTAATATATTTCCATGATTTATTTCGAATGAAATCTCTGTAAAAATAACTATTTTTATATCTTTTTCTTTATGTATTATTACTATTAAAAAGAAATATTTATAGGGTCAAATATTTGCAATAAGAAATGTAATATAAGTTTGATATTACGTCTGATCATATGGATCTTTAAAGCTGAATAAGCATATAAATATTTATCTAACCTCTTTTTTATTGTTATATATTTACAATAAAATATTTAAAAAAAAAAAAAAGATTATATTAAATGATGTATTTATTTTTAATAAATCATCGTTTATATATATATATATATATATATTGAAAACCTTTTCAAACATTGAATAGATGAAACCAAGAAACATTGAATAAGATAAACAGAAAAAATACAAAAAAAAGATTACGAATGTAGATATAGTTCGTGAGGCAGTTAATATAATTTTGAATTCAGGAAATTTATAAAAATGATAAAAGTTCTCTGAAGTTAAATACAATGCAAGAAAAGGAAAATCAAATCAACATGAAGATGAAGAAGGCAGTTTTAGAATTAACAATAATACAATGAAAGTTACTCAAATGCAGCATAACAAATCATGTATTAGTGAACTAAATTTATTAATTAGATTTTGTCAAACAAGAGCATACCAAAATAACTGAAAATGCAAAATTTTGCAATCAGAAAGATAAATAAAATCATTCCAAAAGATTCGCGCAATAGCAGCGTCATAATTCAGAATGGAAATATATTGAAAATCTTTTCAAACATTGAATAGATGAAACCAAGAAACATTGAATAAGATGAAACAGAAAAAATACAAAAAAAAAAAAAAAAAAAAAAGGATTATATATATATATATATATATATATATATATATCTGTGTTTCCATTTGCAAACATTTATTACTTATTTATTTTACAATATTTACTAAACATTATGCGATTACACGTTAAAATTTGTATTTGTACACACATATACAACTTAATGAGTGAGATAAATTTAAAAACGAAAAATCTATTCATACAATGTACGCACAACATTATTTTATTTTCTTATATTCAATTTAAAATGCCAAGAGTATACAAAGGTATAAATACAAACAAAAGATTTCTCTTCAAAGGAAGCAATTTGGCATTATTTTATAAACAGTGGCCGAGATGCTATGCTCTCCAAACTGATAGAAGGGAGATCCTGAGTTCCATCCAAAGTCGTGCTCGTCGGCCTACCGGAGTTTTTTTTATTTTCTTTGAAACTTGCGTGAATGAAAACTAGGATTCCTTAGAAAGACTCCCACTTATGGCTTTTTATACAGGGCTACGTCCTTCTCATACATAATCTGCCTGAATCTTAAGTACCTACACCCTAACTCAAAAAATCCATTAAAATATAGGATATTTTTTTCTCCGTAGAATTTTCCACAAAATGTCTGAATTATGTCAGTGCAGGAAATCTCAGCAGGAAATCTTAATCAATATATTAAAAGCAATAAATATGTAAAGGGTTAAGACGCCTTAGAAAGACCTCCTCCTCAGACATTCCTCTTAATCTATATCCCTATCGTAGAAAATCGATCTTTCATATTATTTCAGGAAATCCTTTTGGTTTAAAATAATAATATGATTAATCGTTGTCTTATTCTAAAACAGAACATTACCAAATACTCTATACATCTGTTAATGAAAGCGAATTCTGAACATAACATTTGTTATTGCACTCAAAATTTATTTCCTTGACGAAAATTGCTTACTTTTTTTTATTCTTAAGCTATTACTTAATGGTGAATGCGTGGTTTCTTCCTCCCATTCATTCATTATACGATATTTATACATATAAAGCTGAAAATGTATCAGTCTGTACCGATTTTTAGTTTGCTATACAAAGCTATATCATTCAAATAATAACTATGAAAAGTGGTACATTTAATTAATAAGGACAAAAATCGAGCTAATATCGTATTTCTTAGTTCAATCAGATAATTAGTTGAAAAGATATTAAATAAAAACTCCATTTTAACTTTAAAATTATTAAAAAGAAAAATAAATTGATGCCAAAAATAAATAAATAAGTGAGTATATTATGTCGGCTTTGTATGTCGAAAAAAAAAAAATGAACGTGCAATCATTTTTTGTATTTTTATTTAAATTAATTGTTTATGTGTAGTTCTTTTTTTTTTTTTTTTTTTTTTTTTTCCACAATGAATTCGAATTGTTACAATTATGATTTTATTGAGATAGTACATGTAGGAATTCATTCTACTGCTTTTATTTTATTCCATTAAATATTTCTCTAAATTTTAACGTTTAAGTAATTTTGATACTAAAACTCAACGGTAATAGAAATAACCAAGTTCGTGATATTATAAAGCTAAAAGGTTTTAATTTAACTTCCTCTGATACTTTCTTTGCTTTATTATTTCTTTAATTCAAAAATTTTTTAAGCATTACTTCAACCCGAGCAGCGCTATATGTGTATACTAAATATATATATATACTAGACCTGCTAGTATTCATATATTGCATTCATTTCAGTATTCACATATTGTATTCATTCATATATTGCATTCATTTCCTTGCATTTTACAACTTATTACTTTTTATATTGCATAGCTATTTGCTATGCGAATGTTTAAAGCGCCATGTTCCGGGTTCAAACCCCGTTCAAGCATGAATATTTGTAGTGTCTTTTAATGGCTTTTCATCTGATGAGAATTAATAATAATAATATAAAAAGAACAGCTGAACGAGAGACAATTGCTTTATTTCTTTATGCGAAAGTATAATAACGTGAATTTCAGCACTTAAAACACATAGAAATATATCAATTTTTGTCAAGAATCTTTTGTAGTCCTTATTCAACTAAAACTAAATAAATTAGGATAAAGTAGTGTACAAGTTTTATTTGAAATAACTAGACATAGTAGGAATCAGTAATAATTTCGCTTTAAAACAGAGTAATAAGATTTTTATTTTCATTATCAATATGATAACATAATAAAAAACATATATATATACATATATAAATATATATCTTTATTATGTATAATAATATATATATATATATATATATTTAATGTCCAAATTATTTATTAACTTTATGTAATAATGTATTTCGGAATAAAATATATATTAATAATATGGTTGTGAATATATTGCAGTAATAAAATGTTATTCGAAATAAGGAAAAAAAACTAGTTTTCATGCACATTTTTATACTATTTTCCACAGAAACACTGATAGAATCGTAAAGATGACCCCTGTCTGGAACATCAAACAGGAAATGGATAGTCTTGAATGAATTTGGCTTACTATTATCGTGCCAAGGTCATTATTTTTTTCACACTCCTCTTTAACTTGACATTGAAATTTGAATCTCAGTCCCCTACAAACCATCTAGCTATGCACATGCAGCAATATTTTGTTTATTCCCGTTAGAAAATAAGAAATTCTAAAGTAATGGTTTATGACATTTTCATTTTTTTTTTTTTTTCCTTTTTAAAAGGTTTAATGGGAGGTACATATATTATTTTAAATTGGATACTATTGGAGATTTATTGGATATGAATATAATTAAGGTATAAAACCTTTTGTTTTCAATTCATTGTGATTTTTCATTTCTTTTAAAATATCATAGCATGTATGAATTGTGAGTTTGTTTCTGTTCATCCCAATTTCTTTTTATTCTTATTAAAATTACACAAAAATGTATAATGTTTAAGTTTTATTTAAGCTTTTAAAAAATTATAAATTTGATACTTTTAATTAATTTGAAAAATACATAATTAATTAATGTTGCAAAAATATTTTCAATGCCATTTCTCGATCATATGATAATTTAATTTAGGGTTTAAATATTAAGAATGAATTAAAATCTTTAGGATAATTAAATCATTTCATTACTTTTAATGGTTAATTAATAAAAACTTTCATATATTTTTTTGTGCTATTTACATTTTTTTTTTTTTTTTTTTTAATTCTTCTTAAAATTATACAAAAAGCTATGCGGTATTTAAAGATTGTAAATGGTTTTGTAAAAATTAAAAATAATACACTTAATTAATTATAATGAAAAATAGCAAAATTTAAAGAGAAAAAACAGAAAAATTTTCAATGTTATTCCAAGATTCGTAAAGTAATTTATAATTTTCATGTGCTAAATTTTCATGTTCTAACACATAATTTGCATTTTAATAAAAATAATGCATTTTTTTCTTTCCTTTCTTTCTTTCTAAAGATGAACATTTTAGTATTTAAGATAATTTAATAATTTCATTGCTTTCAATTATTGACGAATTCAAAATTTCTTATATGTATATATATATATAATATATATATATATTTTTTTTTTCTTTTTTTTTTCTTTTTTCTTTTTTTTTTTTTTTTTTTTCTTTAATTTTTTTATTGAAATATTTTTACTTACTTTATAGTAGAGAATTTTATATACTTAATTTATTTTAGAAAATACTGTTTTTTGAAAATTCTGATTCAAATTTTATGTTAATATGTAAATTCTAAACAAAGTTATCTTAAGGAAATAACATTGATTTTTTGCTTTTTAATTATCCTACTTTTTTTTTTAAATTAATAATATTACTTTTAAAACATTTAAACGCTAAAACAGACTTTCCACATGAAATAATTTTTTCTGTGATTTTAGTTAGCAGACAGATAAAAAATTTTAAATCAAAATGCAAATTTAAAAAAAAAAAAAAAAAAAAAAAAACGAAAAAATTAATGAGTAAATTATGAAAAATAATTCAGTTAATTAATTATTTTTAATATTTTAATTTATTTTTAATAAGTAAAATTTAATTTATCTTACGAGTCGTGAAAAATTATTGAACTTTTTTCTACATTAATAATTTTGCAGGTTTTTTGTAATTGATTAAGAATCTTAAATTAATATTTTTTTTAAAAAGCTGAAATAAGTCTTAAACACCGCATAGATTTTTGTGTAATTTTATTAGGAAGTTTAATAACTTGTGATAAACAGAAGCAAACTCATATTTCATACGTGCTACGACATTTTAAAAGGTATAAAAACCAATGAATATACATGAAAATTTGATTAAAACATTTACAAATAATATCGTTAAGTAAACCACACGATATGATATAACGTCGAAACAAATATGATATTGCAGGATAATCCTTATGACATCATATAACGTCAATAAATAATCGGCAGGCAACCATTTGATTAAAAATAAGGAAGAAAAATACATTGTAAAACACTAGAAATGATATCGTAAGATAATCCACATGACATCATATAACGTCGATAAGTAATCAGAAGACAATCATATGGTCGAAAAGAAGGAGAAAAAGCATCAGGGTTGTTTTAAAAATGCTCAGAGTCCGATGATCGATCGGTGGTTTACCGGGCGGACATATCGTACTTCCTGCCGACGTCATGACATGAGGTCGTTTGAACGAAAAATAGCCAAACGTGGACATTCGGCCGAAGTTCGGCCAATAATTATTTGCTGTTTGGGTAGCCCTCCTCAGTGTCAAACATACAAACACAACATTTACAAAAATTCTAAATACATCATATCAAGATTAAATATTCAGGAGGAATAGCTTTAGCCTCGTTCAAGGCAGAATAATGTTGCATTTTAGTGAAAGCGCCCTCTAGAAAAATACGGGATTCATAAATATTTATATTGGAAGCTAAAATTTTAAAGTTTTCAAAATCTGGTATATGATCACTATTGAGAGAATGGATTACAAGTTTAGATCTTAAATCTCCTATTTTATAAGAGCGTTTATGTTCCTTTAATCTAATTTCACCTGTTCTGCCAGTTTCACCGATATATGTAGAATCACAATTTTTACAAGGAATACTATAGATTACACCAAGACGTTTAAGAGGGGGGACAGCGGGTTTAAAGTTTGAGAAAAAGTTACTAATACGGAGTTGAGGTTTAAAACTAGTAGAAATATTAACTGTTCTAAGTAATTTGAAATTACTTAGAATTACTTACTCCTCTCGGAAATAGAGTTACTTTGGGGGTGAGCAACAGATGAATGTAAAATTTTTATGCCAAGTTTAACATTGAAAATATTATAAATAGTTGATGTAAATTGTTTGCCTAGATCTGATAATGTTACTGACGGTCTACCAAATGTTGTAATGTAATTAAATAAACATTTAACTATTTTTGATGAGGAAGTGTCTTTTAGTTGAAATAATTCAATGTGTCGCGAAAAATGGTCAATCACAGTCAAAACTGAATGTCCATCTATAAAAGGACCTACCAAATCGACACTAATAGTATGCCCTGGATGTGTTGGAGTATAGGTGGGTTGTAGAGGAGCTGGTGGTGTGTTATGATGTTTATTTTGTAAACATAAAGTACACGAAGCAACAAAATTTAAAGTGTCTGTGTACATATCTTTCCAATAATATCTATTTGATAAAAATTCGTATGTTTTTGTCAACCCAAAGTGAGAAAGATGTGAAATAGTTAAAACTTTGATTTTAAAGAATGGGGTACAACAATGAGATATGAAAAAGTATTATTATGCAAATTTTGTTTCTTGTACATTAAAACTTTAGAATCCGGATGAATAAAAAAATTATCATTATTTTTTGAAAAACCTTTTCTTAAAATTTGTTTGTAAATAATTGACAGTTTTGGATCATTCTTTTGCTCAGATACAAATGTATTGTTTGAAATTTCCAAAAGGGGATCTTTATTGTCAGTATTACCAGAAACTTGAAAATTACTGAACTGATTTTGGTGCATAGACTGAGTAGAAGTGGAAATTTGATTAACTGAATGTGTGTCATCTTGTACAATAGGAAGAGGTTGAGAACTGAATATTAATTCTGGATTTGTCTTCAAATTTTGTTGATTATTTGAGAAGTCTGATCTTGATAAATAATCCGCTAAAACATTTGTAGGACCAGGAATATGTTCAAATTCAAATGAGTATTCAGACAACTCTAACAGTCATTTAGTAGTTAAATCAGCAGGACTATTTGTTTTTCTATATGTTTTTAAAGGAGCACTGTCAGACAAAATGATAAACTTTCTATTGTATAAGTGATATTTGAAAGCTATTACAGATTTATGAATGGCCATTAATTCAAGTTTGATAGCCGGATATCTTTTTTCAGACGGTTTAAGTGATTTAGAGAAAAAGGCGACAGGTAATAATTGATTGTCATACTTCTGCATCAAAACTCCTGCAATAGAGATATTTGATGCATCAATGTTGAGAAAGAAAGTCTTGTTCCAATCAGGTAATCTTACCATAGGTGAGTTTAAAAATATATCTTGAAATTTCTTAAAAATATCCTGATGATGTTTATTCCAAACAAATTTTGTCTTCGGTTTAGTTAATTCAAT
This sequence comes from Salticus scenicus, assembly GCA_963930645.1. Classification (NCBI taxonomy): domain Eukaryota; kingdom Metazoa; phylum Arthropoda; class Arachnida; order Araneae; family Salticidae; genus Salticus; species Salticus scenicus. The sequence continues at coordinate 228,631,733 of OZ005655.1, forward strand.
AAGTGGTTGAATTAATTTAGAAAATTATGAATAAGCGACTTATAAAAAGTTACAACTCCTATAAAGCGTTTTAATTGTCTTTTTGTTGTAGGTGTAGGGAAAGAGTTTATTTTAATGATATTTGACTCAATTGGAGAAATTGAATTATTCTCTATGTGAAATCCCAAGTAATTTACAGCACTCTTATGAAATGTACATTTACTAGGAGCTAAGGTTAAATTATATTTAATTAAAATCTTAAGAATCCTTTTAAGTTTAACACATGTCTCTTCAAAACTATTTGCACCATATATTGAATCATCCTGATACGCGTAAATTCCATCTATGTTAATTTCAACAATCAAAGAATCCATAAGTGCTTGGTACTGAGAAACCGCGTTTTTAAGACCAAAACAGAGTCTTTTAAATTTGAAACTGCCAAACATTCAAGTGAAAGTAATTTTATCTTGTAAATGTTCGGGTAAATCAATTTGATGATATGCTTGTTGGAAATCAAGACAAGTGAAATAATTATACGCAGATAAATCAGCTTTTATATTTTGAATTTTAGGTAATGGATAAGAAGAACCTTGAATTATAGAATTTAACATTCTTAAATCTAACGCGAGTCGAAATTTCTGTTTACCAGATCCATCTTGTTTTTTCTTTACCAATAAAATTGGGCAAGCACATTCTGAGCAGTTTCGCTCAATAATCCCAGCCTCTACCAATTGGTTAATTTGATCTCTAGCTTCCTGCTGTAAAGCCTGAAGAATGGGAAAAGGCAAAGTCTTAATTGGATAGTCACTTAAAATTTTTTAATCTGGTACAACCTTGTCAGTATGACCAAGGGTTTTCATATTTTTAGAAAATGCCGCGAAATTACTTAGTAAAATTTGTTTTAACTTTGTTGCATGAGCCCCATTGAAATGTTTAACATCAAAGTCCATGGGTGTTAAATCTTGTTTTCTCATTTTTAATACATCACTAGAAGGTTGAATATAATTAATAAATTGCGAATCCTCTGAAATTTCAACATTATCATTTTGTTTTGAACCATAGTCAATAATTTGTTCGATTTCTTTTATTTTACCAATATTTGATTGTTTGTTTACATGCATACTTCTATTAATGTTATTTTTAACATATAACTGAAATTTTACTCTATCATATTTACTATTGCAATTTTGTTTCTGAGAATGATCAATATTAACTATTGAATCCAAAAAAATTAATTTAGAAGAACTCTTTTTACTCTGAAATAAATAATCACCCGAAGAAACTTTGGGACAATAAACAGTATAGAAGACTCCTCTTTGGGTTGTAAAATAAGTTTTTGCCCAGTTTTTACAGATAGTTTCTTAATTTGAGTATGCATATTAAGATTTTCTTCATGGTTGCTATACGTGTTTGTTATGGGAATACATAGGTCTTTTATTTTAAACAAAGACCTCTGCATATCTAATATTACATGATATTGTTGATGTGAACGCGGTAAACAAACTATTCTTGATAAAAAAAAATTGATCATGATCCTCTGAAAAAAAAAAAAAAAACATATGATTCGCACACGTGAACGTGCCGATTCCACACAGGCGAGGGTGTCCAAAGGGAACACTTTTCTTGAGTAATCTGTTCGGGTCATGCTTACATCTCCATGGCAACATAAATGAACAAAAACTTTTGACTAGTCCTATTTTCAGGCCTCCCTCACGGCCGCTTAGTTCCGCAAAGATAACTGGTGACGTCTTCAGGCCTCCCTCTCGGCCGCTTACTTCCATCAAAATAAATCTATCAACACAAGGATACCTCAAGAAAGCCTTTATTCGAAGCCACAAGCACGAAAAAATATTTCTTGACTAGTGATATTTTCAGGCTTCCCTCACAGCCACTTATTCAAGCAAGCATTTATTCGCAATAACAAGCAATTTCAATGCTCGGAAAAGAAGAAGATTCATCCACGAAAAATTTTATAGAGTCAATATTTTTTCCTGTCCATGACTCCTAAAAAAACCTCTCTAGCAATGAAAATCTTAATAAAATGTTCGATGCCATTCTTTCCTTCCTCTCCCCCACGTCACCAAAGTCCCGAGAGAACTGGCAGGCACCATATAATCAGTGGTGAAGATATTTACCCAGATCCATATTTCGAATGAACGTGTCGAAGTCTATAAAAACCTGTTGAATGGAACAATCCTTTGCAGATAGAGAAAGAAGAAACAATTAGCTAAACTGGTGTTTTATTATCAGTTTCATGAAAACAGTTATCTTCAAAAATCTACTACATTTTAACAATTACTGAGAACAGGAAGAATCTCGTACGGTAAATGGGACGGGAGGAGAGGAGGAGCACAAAAAATCACATCTTACACGAGCGCAATCAAAAGCGAAAAAGTTAACTAGATCGGCCAGTCTCAGAGAACGTAAAGTGCAACCCCAAAGGTTGGCATCGTTAAAATTCAGCCAAAAGAATGCCAAGCTGTTTCTTTGTCCTCCTAACATTTTAATACAAAATTTTGAATTTAGATCGATTTGGCATTAAAAAGGATCGCCAGCTGTCAATCACTTCAACGTACTTAACCGACACTCTTAATAGACGCCACTTAGACGGGTAAACCCATTATAAATCTATTTTTAGAACTATAATGACCTGCTTGAAATAATAATAGCTTTTAATGTAAACATAAGGGTAATAAATATGAACTGAAATGACTGTTTTTTTTTATTTTATTAATAGCTACTTATGCTAGAAATACGCTGATAACGACTTTTAAATTACCTTCTCAAAATAAATAATTATAGCTAAATTGATTTAATCCTTTCGGAGGAATGTATAAACACAATTACTTTTCAAAAACCCCGATATAAAAATTGCTTTATTTTATTCCGAGAGCGATGTGTTTGTAACTATAAAAGGACAAAGAAACGCTATTAAATGAAAGATTTTGATTTGTAAATAAAACGGGAAATTCTATATAATTAATTAATTGAATTACATAAATTTAAAAGGATTTCTTTTATATAATCTCTATTAATCCCTCCTTTTTGTTATATATTAAATTTGAATAAATAAATAAACTTTTAAAGAACATATGTGTGAACACTCACACAAATATATTATTCTGAAGCTTTAAAACTTAAAAATCATGATTTTTGTAAAAAGTAGAAGGCATAGTAATTGTAAGTACTTTGCAGGGCTACACAGCGTGCAATACGTTTTGTACTCATCTATTTAGTGAAAATTTAGTAGAAATATTTTTGAGTTACATTAAAATCGCTCTTTACAATCTTTGTAGATAATGTATAAGGGAAAAAAACACTCGATACAATACAGTCGTAGGATAAAATTTCATTTAAGTACATTTTAATCAATTAACTGCTTATAATCCCACGATTTATATAGGCAAAGTAAATGTTGAAAAATTATATTAATACATTTAAAACTCGTTTTTCTGAACATTTATATATTTAACCGTCTAATCATATGTTAATAATGAAATCAATTGAATGTTAATAATCCTATGTTAACAATAAAATCAATTGAATGTTAATAATCCTATGTTAACAATGAAATCAATTGAATGTTAATAATAATATGTTAACAATGAAATCATTGTTTAAATCTGAACAATCAGATTTAAACAATGAAATTAAAAAACTATGCAATTGTTATTTTAAACTAGTTGGCATAGGTGGACTCTGTTCAGTTCCCCGGTGGCGTGCTCGAAGCGAATGTGTTTGAAGCGATCTACTACAAAACGTTTTTGAAGCCACCCTACAGATCTCTCTATTCTACGATCGTGTTCTAAGCGACTCTTCTAAAGAACATGTATTAAGTGAACGTCCTATACTTCGTAAATAAATAAAATTAGTGCTAAATTTAAAAATTATTAATAAATGAAAGACTTAGGCTTTTAAGTTTGAAAGTGCTGCAGAACGAATTTATTGAATTTTATTTTCGTGCGTATTACTGTTTGTTGTAATATGTAATTTCATGCATGTTTGAGATGCATGCATTTTGAGTGAGGGTATTCTGTGATTTTTTTTTTTTTTTTTTCATGTACCCGAAGCGTACAGACGGGCGCATCACTGAATGCTCCAATATGTAATATCATGCATTTTGATATAGGGGCATTCTGTTATTTATTTTATTTTATTTTATTTTATTTTTTTTATTTATTTATTTATTTTATTTTATTTTATTTTTTTGGGGGGGGGGCGGTGTTCATGTACATTAGTCTTCGTCTGACTGGTTTCCTCATCAAATATTTAAACGGTCCCTGGATGACAGTTTAGAATCCCATCAACGTAAAAAGAGTTTACAGGTGATGTCAGTCTTCTATTTGCAATCATTGCCTGAAGAAGAAAGATTCTTTTTCTTTTTTTTTTAATGCAAAGACGCAGTTTTGTTACATATCCTTCGTATTAAGTAAAATTTCTATTGCTTTCCGAACGAACGATTTATTTTTTAATGTGATCAGAATACTGGCTTTTAATAAATAAAAACAAAGATTTCGATTTCGCTGTTCGTATTATCAGTCTATGATTTCTCATCAAACAGCCAAACAATAACAAGCATAAGCTCAAAAAACCTAATTTGATAAACAAACAAAATTGGTAGCAATTCAATTATAGCTAATATTTAAATGGCTAATTTTAAAGCTATTACGAAGTTAATTTCATATTATAATTAATTAAAAGGAAACTAATCAAAAATTCGAAATTCGGGCTTTGATGTATTGCGTTGTCATCGTGTTTTGAGCTATTCTAAAAATTTCAAATGTTTAGCTAGTCGGGAAGTTAGTTAAAAATCGATTGTAAGATTTGTACTGGACAAACAAACAAACAAGAAAGCGAGTTAATAAAAACATGGTAAAAAGATGATACTGGGAATTTCCGGAAATCCATTCTTATGTGAAAATTTAGTGTGCCCCCCCCTACACACACACACACGACTTTCTTTTATCCTGCATTTAAAAAATAAGAAGATATGGCAGAAACCGATTGCTAATGATTTAGAGCCTTGCTCAAGGCATATTTACTATGCTATCCATCATTTTCTGCCACAAACTAAAGGCTGTTGGAAAATGTCGGCTGATAATTTTACCCTTTTCAAAATGCCTCTTGAGCAGCTGCTTTACTGGATTTCCATTGTGCAGAAGAGTGTCATCTTACTTAAATGTGATGATACACACACATACACGCTATTGAAGTGTTGGAATGACGTAACTGCGCTAAATATTCGCATAGTGTTTGTCGAACACAGTATACTATTTTTGAAAGCAGACTGTAGTATGAAGTTTTTTGTATTAATTTACTAAATGCATAAAAATAAAAATTTATAAGAAATTAACAATTTGTGGACGAGAGTCCCATTAAACACGACAGGGTACATAAAACATAATACTAGAGTTAGATAGAAGTGTTACATTTCTAATGGCGTACACACAGGGAAACAGTAGCTCTCAGGTCAGCAGCCACTCAGATTTGGCTTTTAGGACGACGTCCATGCAGGAGCGAATAATTTATCATTTTTTATTATATCATATTGAATGATACTTGGAGCCGACAGTGTTTACCACTGCGCTACAGGTAATAGGACACGCATGAACTATCTCCTGGGAAAAAAAATACCTCTTACGATAAACTATGACGTTAACCCACTCCAAAGAGTCATCTTTGCAGAATATATGCCTGATTATGTACGAACGGATTTTCTGTCGACAATATTCCTACTATTCTGTGTATTTATATGTTTTCTATTGGTAGGAATTCAGTATGATTCGTACAATTTTATGCACCGTGTTCACAGACATGTCTAATGTTCGGGCAATTCCCATGCGCTGCACTTTTTCGCTTTACTGTTCGTGTCTTTTTGGAATGCTGTAACCACGTTTTCTACAGATGTCATGCAACTGATTTCCTCCCTCTGCTACTTTTAACTTTAAAATAAACACAGTTACTACTTTAGTTAAATTACAAATATTAAATAGTTTTATACACTTCACATTCTAAATATTAAAAATGGATTTTACTCATATAAATTAAAAATTTTATACATTAAAACTTTAATAAATTTTCGATACATTTTCGATAAATTTTTAATCTTATGTTACTTTTAATAAAATTCATAAAACCACAGTACCTTCTTCCTTTATTACATTTATTAGATCAATCTGTCTTTCGTATAAAACATTTATGTTAAATTTATTAAGTGGACAATCTACTTTTTAAAAATTGAAAACGAAGAAATTTTCGATCAATTTTCAGAACTAAAAAAAAAAAAAAAAAAAAAAAAAAAAAAATGCATATACAAACAGTTTGTGTGTGTGCGTTAACTAGGTTGATATTACTCTATTATCTATTTTGGTTTACTTTTAAACAGAAAATTGTTTTTATTGCAGATTATTTTTTAAAAAATTCAAGGGTGATTTCTCGCTGCGCGAATGATATTTCAAAAAGTATTTGAGATATGAACTTAAAACTTTTCTCAACCATACATTTTGACATAATAAGTAAAATGAATTAAAAATAAGACGATCTGTTCAATAGAAAAAATATATATATGATTGTGGAAATATAAAAAATTTAATGGTAATTCCATATTTCAAATTTAATTATTAATTAAACACAATATTAGTAAATTAAATAAAATCTTTTAGATTAGATTCTTAACCCTTTCCTTCCCCGTGATTCCAATTGGAATCTTAACATTTCGGAATTTCTTTCTAACACTCCCGCTGATTCAAAATGAACAATATTAAAATCTATATACATTTTTCCACCGAAAAATACCTATTTTGGATGACTTCACTATCTTTGTTAATAATTGAAAGTATATTTTACGCTGTTCTGATAATAATATCAGGATCAGTTTCCTGTTTTGGGCAATTTAAGTAAATTAACAGTTTGAAATATTTTTTATTTTATTCGTTAATGTTTATAATATGTATTTTAATTAATTGCAATATGTATTTTTCCAAAATTTTGATATTTTCATTTATTGAAAAGTTATGATTTTTAATGGCATCAGTGGTTATATTAAACATAAATAAACATCTATCGGTTGCTTTGTTAGCTATATTAATTCGTACTCTGCTATAATTCCTGTTTAAAAAAATATTTACATACATTACGTTTGAAATAAATTTATGATTAAATATAAGATTTATTGTTTTATGGAGAGAAAAAGTTGGGAATGAAAGGGTTAATTTGAATGTTTAATTTCATTTAACGTACACGGAGAAAAAATTATGTAACTGACATCTAGAATCTAGATTGTGGCTCCAGTAAAATAGTTCCATGTCATCTTTATAAAATCTAGTCCCCTTTCTAAGCGAGTTCTAGAAACCCCTATTAGAATTCTAGAGCGTTTATCTATATTATCGAAGTCAAACTTATTTAAAAATCTCAGCAAATAAATGTGAGTACAAGAGGCATGTTTTAGCAACTATAATCTTGATTTATGATTCAATTCTAGACAATCAAGCGAGTATTTTTCGCAATACAGAGGATTCAGCGTATTGTTTCACCATCAAGAAATGTATAGGCTAGAAATTCTCGATCATTTTGTCTATTCAGCTTATTCGCGTGTCTTATTCGCATAGCTCAGAAATCTATATTTTTAGTTTAGGGATTTAGAAAATGACCCCCTTATTCGTGTTAGATGAAGGCGGTATTTTTTTTCTCAGTGTAAAAGTTATAAAGATAAAGGAAATTGTAATAGAGATATCCTGCAAGGAGTAAGAAAGTACCCTTGAGTTTTTTTTTTTTTTTTTTTTTTTTTTTTTAATAGACTGCAATAAAAATAATTTTCTTTTTCAAAGTAAACCAAGTAATATTTTTAATCAATAGAGTAATGTTATAGTAGTTAATACACAAACAGAAAAAAAATTGTTTGTACATGCATTCATTTATTTTTATTTTATTTTATTTTATTTTATTTTTAATTCAGAAAGTTGATCCAAAATTTCTTCATTTATTTTTTATTTTTAAAAGTAGTCTGTCACCTTAAAGACTAAAACTATAGTTAATTTGTAAATATAATCAAAATATATTTCCACGTTGAAATACAAGTGTTAAAAAACGCATACATTAAAAAGTACGATTTAATTTCGCTAAAAAAAATTACATTTTTTTTTCTTAAGAATATATAGAATTGTTTTCTTCTTCTTGTTATAGAATTGTTTTCTTCTTTTCATACTTCTCAAAAAAAAAAAAAAAAAAAAATCTTGGAATTTTTTTTAACACTATATATATATTGATAATAATTTATTCTGTGTTTTAACGTCTATCTAAAAACTTCAAAAATTGTTTTGAGCAACAAAATTTATAAATACTATTTCAAGAAAAGATTGAAAAGAAAATCTTTAAATTATCGATAGTAATTTGATGAACGTTGTTTTATTTTCTGGTGAATCTTTCAGCTTTTTTAGCTGTTTTTTTTTCTTTTTTTTTTTTTTTAAGTTCACCTTACCAAAGTAACTCGATACGTGATGTTTTCTTTCCCATGCGAATTTTTCCGCTTTATCTTAGCTTTCTCTTTTGTGTTTCTAACAAAATTACAGAATTTTTATTTTCTCGTGACACGTTCGAAATCCCATTTGTCTTCTGTCTGATATACTCAAGTTTTTTTTTAACGTATAAAATAAAGTTATTTTGTCGTTTTAAGTATTATATAAAAATATAAACCAAATATTATAAATAAAGTATAAAATATGCTTTTCAGAACACACGAAATTTTGTTTATATTTAAGTATATTAGAAAATTAACGTATCACTATAGTAGTTAATCACAATGGAAATGGTAGCTTTGTGTTCCATAACGACAAGTATTATATTTCAGTACATTTCAAATTAAAAAAAAAAAATCTTTCTGGTTTAATCGAAATATTTATTTTTGCTGCTATACAGCTAAGTATTACACTGTAAAAAAAAAATAACTATTAGCAGCTGCAAGAAACTCTCTGTGATTGGAAAATATAATTATTTTCTTCAATCACAGAGAGTTTCTTGCAGCTGGTAATAGTTATTTTTTTACAGTGTACACTGTAAAAAATATAACTATTACCAGCTGCAAGAAACTCTCTGTGATTGGAGAAAATAATTATTTTCTCCAATCAGAGAGAGTTTCTTGCAGCTGGTAATAGTTATTTTTTTACAGTGTAGGGATGGGATAAACAGTTACATTTCAGTAATAGGTTACTTCATTTCGTACACTGTAAAAAAATAACTATTACCAGCTGCAAGAAACTCTCCGTGAAGAGAGAAAATACGTATTTTCTCCAATCACAGAGAGTTTCTTGCAGCTGGTAATAGTTATTTTTTTACTGTGTGGTAATATATTCCAATATTCTGTTATTTTTGTAATCTATTTCTACAGGTGTTCAAGAGTTCCAGTATAAAAATATAACACTCTCACCAGCACTCGTTATCAATAATTTCTATTATGAGCAATCGCAATAAATTAAAGCTCAAATATGATAGAAATTATTAATAAAAACACGCTGGTGTAAGTTTTCCGTCCTGAGACGGAAACTCTTGCACCTCTGTATTACTAGTTAATTGAAATGGGACTTCAAGAAATGGATTATTTAGACGTGTCGTACATAGTGCATACGATTTATGTTTTTGAATAGCAACATTTTCGAATAGTAATTTTCATTTATGTAATCGTATTTTCTTTTCTTTTAAAAATAAAATTTCTATCATAAAATAATAATAGGGAAAGATATAGTCCACGAAACGTTCGCCTTGAAAAAGTACGCACATGCGAAAACGGAATGTTGCAAATAATATTGAATAACATACATCCGTTTACTGTAACAAAGAATACCAATATATAGACTATATTATTAAAAACATTTTATTCAGTTGTTTACAAAACTAATAAAAATAACATTAGAACTATACTGCAATAATTATTTCATAACAATTACGTTATAATTGACTTTTAGATATATTATTCAACGAAAGATAAGATTAATTTATCTTAATATTAAATGCATTGTTTAGAAAAAGAAAGCTTAATTAGCGCATTTAAAACATAATTTAATGAAAAAACATATTTATACATTTTATATAGAATTGAATATTTAGTATGTGAAAAGTAAAATAATTGTATTTGATTAAAAAGAAATTGCAATTCAAAAATAACATTTTTTTAATATTTTTAGTTTTAAGGCGTAAAAGGCGCTTTGAAATTAAATTTCCGGCTTTAAAAGAAAAAAGTCCCTCACAAGATACTGATGTATGGTTTTTAGGTAGAAAATTTTTTTTCCAAATTCACAACCGAATTATTCTTCTTAATCACAATGGGATGACGTCTTTTAAGATGCTTTTTTAAATTCGGTACAGTTACTATAAAATTTAAATTTTGTTCGTAAAATCGTATAATGCGATTTTCCTAATCGGATCTTGAACGGTTATATACGACCATAAATAATTAATCATTTTACTCATCATAAAAAAGTATCTGTAAAAAAATCAGATAAAGAAATGAACTGATTAAAATAAATAAGAAATTGAAAAGCGAAATACAAATATGCATCCTCTTATCGAATTTATCGCCACATAAAAACACATGAAAAAGTAAAATCGCACGTTTGCATGAGTCACACGCTATTATGTAATTTGAATCCCATCTGCCATCATCAATTTCAAATAAAAATCCTACTAGCTACCAGCGAAATCTAATTATAAAACGCCCCAATCCGTAAACATAAACAGAAACATCACTCACATTCTTCCCTTCTTGCAAGCATTTCTGTAAAACAAGGGAATCCCTATAACTAACTCTATACCCAAACAATTGTACTATCCCATGAAAAATAATCAACACCAAATAATCATTTCTTAGTTAATATCAAGGGTGTTTAATATTAGCACGGTGTTATTTGTCCTACATGTTAAAATTATCTTGCTTATTAAAGTTATTATGATTAATATATTGTGAGGAATTAGTTGTCTCCATATTCTCAATTCCTCAATCTTAATCATAAAGATTAACTTAATTACTTAATTAAATAATAAGAAGAGCTCGAGACAAAGTTAAATATAAAATAACAAAGTTTATTAATGCTTAATTTCAAGGTGGGTGTTGGGCTAACTCAATTTTAACTCTCAAATGACCTCAGGGAATAACTTCAACAAAGCATAAAATAAAAGTTAACTTATCTCCCCAATACTGATCTTGTCGACGGCTGCTCTCTGTCGACCACTAACTATTCTCACACAAGAATCGTCGGCTGGATTCCCTAGGCACGACAGATTCTTCTCTCAAATCTTACTTTATTCTACAACGCTACACATCTCTACCATCACTTAACACTCGCATAAGAACTATCATCACCAACATTACTCTCCTACTATCCACTTCACACACACACACCCTTTTACACCAAAACAATCTCCATCTTATACTACTTTCTACAAACTTCCTTTCTCTTCATTTCAATCAATCTTTTTTTTTAAATCACTTAAAGAATTATAATTTTTTTAATCAAATATTTTCTTCTACATAAAATGATAAACATATGGAAAATTATAAATATTTTTTGTATATCAATTATATATCATTAAAACTCTCCACCAATTTTGTCTTTTTTATTAATAATACTTATTTCAATATGTATATAAATGCGATACTTTGGAATTCATTTGGATGTCTCTGTATACAAACCAACGGTGATATTTCTCCCATTTGCAATAGAGAACATCGCATATGGTAACTGAATGGCTTATATCATTTTGAAGAAATTCTGAGTTTTGAAAATATTTACAAACGCTTAAAGCGGGCAAACGTCGAGATAAACAGACGAACAGATAGACGGGTAGAAAGACAAACAAACAGATAAATTCAAACAATAATCATTCTTAAACATTATTAGAAAGCTTTAAAAAAGCTTACTAAAGCAGAAAATGGAATTACAGTTATTTACAATTATAGCTTTTAACATAACTGGATATTTTTGTGTGACCCTGTAAATATTGATGCTAATCATATTATATTCTACAGAAAAAAAATTATGCTTATGAATAGCAAATGTTAATTTCCTTATAATATGATTCCCTTAAAATTTGTGTAAAGTAAAAGCATTACAATTCCTTTTACGGAAACACCTCTCATAGAAACCAATGTTGTGGAATTTGTTTCACGTGTCCCTATATACAAATCAGTGCTCATTTTTACTCCATTTTCGACAAGGAGCATCCTATAGTTAACTTCAATAACATATATCCGTTTCAAGAAATTTACGGGAATATGAATGAACATTTATAGGAATTACATGACATTACATTACATTTATATGAATACTTTCGGGAGTTAGAGGGCTCACAGAAGGATAGACAGACAAACCGAAATCATAAACACTTTTAAACTTTGTTCTAAAGTGTTAATAAAAACATTAACTATATCAGTTATTTATATTACAGTTATGAACTTTAACATATATCAGTTTCAAGAAATTTACGGGAATATGAATGAACATTTACAGAAATTACATGACATTACATTACATTTATATGAATATTTTCGGAAGTTATAGGGTTCACAGAACGACAGACAGACAAATCAAAATCATAAACTCTTTTAAACTTTGTTGGAAAGTGTTAATAAAAACATTAACTATATCAGTTATTTACATTAATTATATCAGTTATTTACATTACAGTTATCAACATTAACATATATCAGTTTGAAGAAATTTACGGGAATATGAATGAACATTTACAGGAATTACATAACATTACATTACATTTAAATGAATATTTTCGGGTGTAAGAGGACTCACAGAAGGATAGACAGACAAACCGAAATCATAGACACTTTTAAACTTTGCTGGAAAGTCTTAATACAAACATTAACTATGAAAACTGCAAACACGTATAGCATGTATTTGTTTGTTTTTTAGTCTTCATAACTCTAAAAGTTTATTCTTTAAAACGAATTTTCGTTGTTTTTGTGTATCTACGTACTCTTTTCAGATAATAATTTACAGTTCAAATAAAAATAGGATTTAGAATAGTTTAATAGTTATCAAGAAAAATAGTTTTTATGAACAGAAATTCCCTGAAACAACTAGCTTGTCTGTGTCAATAATTGAATATAGATAATTGAATGTAGATCATGTGAATTTATTCCTGGTGTAAGAATTCCATTCTTTCCTATATTAAATTTTAACGGAATTTGTTTTATTTCTCATGGAATTTGCTATATATCACAGTGTCTATTGATCATTTTAGTTTGGACACCATTTATTTGCGAAATTTAGTCACACAGCTTTTCTAACCCTTGCTCTGTAATTATAAAGTTATAAAAGCAATAAATTTATAATATTATTACTATTAGTTATAATACAGAAAATTGTGTATAAAGTTAATTGCTAAATATTTTAACTAAATTTAAAATTTCTTAAATTTAAATTTTCCTATTTTATTGCTGTTTGATTCTGATAAATAATATAAATTATTCTTTTTTTCTATCTTTCAAAGAATTATTTAAATAATTAAAGAAATAAATAGTATAAGTGCTGTTACTAAGGGTCGCAGACGAGTAAAATTGGAGAATAAATTTATCAAATTGTAACAGAAAAATCAATTATTATAATCGAAAAAAATTATATTAAAAAATTCAAATTTGAAACTCGAAAACATTTCGACAGTGTGCAAACTTAGCGTCCAATTCACTTTTTGTCTAAGTTTTGTAGCTCTGTGATCAGTAGCATAAGCGTTAGAGCAAACGCAGGCAGCATAAAAATAAATTTTAGGGAAACGTAACAGAAAAATCATTAAATAAAATCGAAAATAATTATTTTTAAAAATTCAAATTCGAAATTTTAAAAATTCGCCATGAGGTGCAGAATCTCCTACAGGATTCAGCCTACACCTCTGTTAAGTTTTGTAGCTCTGCGATCAGTAACCTGAGCTTTAGAACACAGATAGACAGACACACAGAAACTTATCTTTATTTATCTCGATCTCTAATAAAAAAGGAAGGAAAAGATATTGAAATGATTTCGCATCAATTAAAAATACTTAACCCATATTTCACCATCGTCCAAAAAGTAAGGCAACATGCATAAGTGGTATTTATATAAATTCTTTTGACTGTTTTAATTCAAATTAAAGTCGATATATTATTTAAAAGTCCAATAAATACATATGTGTCTTTATCGTTTGTTTAAATTAACGTTTATTTATTTTAAATGACGATTTTTGAAGATTTAATCATTACATTTACAACACAATATTGTTATAATTAAAGTTCGTATATTCAGGAGGATCTAGACCCGGTCTTATGCCCCCAAACGAAACAAAATTTCACTAGTATTTAGTATATGGTCCGCCCTCTGAGAAAATCGAAAGAAAATTAATTAAAATTTTCCTCAACAGGTGGCGCTGTGTCAATATCTAAGGCGATTTTTGCAGATTTCTTTTTAAAAATAAAGTAAAGAAAAATTTTATTTATTTATTTATTCATTTTTTGCAGAAAGCACTACTTGCATTACATACTAGTAAAATTTTGTTTCGTTTGGAGCCATAGAACCGGTTCTAGAGTCGTCTGAATAAGCTAACTTTCATTATAGCAACCCTATACTACGAACTTATTTTAATTATCTCTGAATAATTTCACAAATTATTCAAACCTGTTTGTAACCATATCACAATTAGAAAATGTGTGCTTTGTCTCGATAGACTATTGGTTAACAACACACGATTATGCAAATCAATTTTAAGCAATTGACAGTTCTAAATTGAACTTCTAATTGTGGTTGAGTGGTGTTTACTGTAATAAATATTACATGAGTTTTATTGTGCACTTTCAGCAACATTTTTTTTTTTTTTAAGTTTACTCAAAATATTCTCTGGAGAATTGGATTTATGTATTTTACAACCAACATCTCGACTAACACAAATCATTTTTAAACAATAATGTAAAAAAATGTTTTTTATGCCAAGGTGGAAATATAAATAATATTTTCACATAAAGCCTTTGGAATTAGATTGCATGAGCAATATACATACCATGAATGAAAAAAAAAATTATCATTAGCTAAGTCATATTTCGAACAAATGCAGTATCATTTATCTTCTTATCTATAAATATAGCAAAATATCATTTCATTTTCTTTTCATTATAACTATTGGGATAGTATCTATGTATAAATAATGCATACTTGTTTTTGTTTATGTTATCTATAAAGAAGACAAAGAAATGTTATGAATAAATAAAACAGCTTTTTCTTTCCTTTTTTTTTTCATTCATTGATCAATAAACGAAAGTGGAAAAACATTTTTCCTCGCTAACAAAAAAGTCAATGATTGTGAAAAGGTAAGACAAAATCATTATTTGATAGCAGTAAACATTTTTGTACCTTTTTTTATCATTACATTTTATAGAATTATAGTTTTAAAATGATATTTTTATTCTAGGATTTTCAATTTAGGATTGACAAAAAATAAATAAATTAATTAATTAAATTAAAAATTAAATTAAATAATCTGGTGTGTCACTCACACGACTTTCTCTTACCCTAAAATTTAATACTATGAATACAGGTTGCAGATTAAGAGGTAAGATAACGAGTACTGTTATGTAAACCTGTGTTAAACAATTCAAATTAGGCTTCGGAAGAGTTTTATATCATAATTAGTTCTGTGTGCCTCAACCCCCCGTTTCATTATTGCACCTACATTTATATAGAAATTAATTGTTCTATTAAAAAATAATTCTATTTGTAAAAAATAATTTATTAAATTTATTATTACTTACAAACTTTGAATAAACACCATAAAATGCAATAAACTCGCAAAAATTGTTTCGGGTCGAAAAAACACACGACCCTTCATGAGGCGAATAAAGTAAGCACGAGTGCTGCAGGCAAAGCGGCAACGCACAAAGCGGCACGCAGCGGCATTTATTAAATATTAAATTTATTATTTAAAAAATTTATAATTTATGATAATGCAGACTATTTCCATATTAGAGAAGTTGTATAACACTAAATATCCAAAAAAGTCCATTTTATTCTCAATATTAAAAAAAAAATCGATAACTTTGTTTTAATTATCGCAGATTGATGATTCAACCATTCGTTTTAAAGGTATTGGCGAGCTCTTTTGAAAGATACCCATCATGAAAATTTTCTCCCCTCGAGGGGGGAGGCGAGGCTCCTACATGCACAATTTTTTTTCCCAGTTGACTATCTCTATTACAAAAAATATATTCGTTTCATTTGGTTTTGTGCAGTCTATAGACGTTAGACTCTACTTACCTGCACTTCCCCCATAGACGTAATGTATTAGAATTCTCTTGATTGCCCCTGTACACGAACCATTTGCTTGATCTTAACGAAAAGCTTACTGTAGCATCCCTATATAATACGCATTTAAAATACCAAGTTTGGAATGTCTGCTACTATTTTTTCTTGAGATATGCTGATAACGGACAGACACACACACAAACCTAAAAACTATTTTCCTATTCAGGGGACCTCAAAACGTGTAAATATAACAAAATCTCGCGTTCGAAAATTTGACCCCAAAAAAATACTTTCTCTACCTTATGGATAAAAGAAAGTAATAATAATAATAATAAATGTTAAGAGAAATTGAGTATTTTTACTTTTCATTTTTAAATAAAACTGGCAGTTAAATCGTTTTGATACTTGCTTTCAAACTGAATGCACTCTAAGACAAAAAAAAAAAAAAAAAAAAAGAAAAAGAAAAAGAAACCGCATGAAGAAGGAGTATCCGAATAGGACGAAAATTTGTAGATGTGATTGATGTACATGTAGAGAAAAACAAATGATTACATCATTTAATCAAGAGAAAGAGCTTCACAAAGCGAACAAGCCAATAACCCGTTGGTCCACCTCTAGCCTTTATGTAAGCAGTTATTCGGCTTGGAATTGATCGAAAGAGTTAGCAGATGTCCTTCCGCGAGATATCCTGCGAAATACTGTCCGAATTTTCAAATTCCAGTTTTTCATATATTTACACATTTTAGATGTCCTGAACAAGATCTGACTCTTTTTAGAAAATGTATGCCTATATGTGAGTCTGTGAGCGTGTATCAAAATTCTGTTGACGCTGTATCTCACGAATCAATGAATGAAATTTAACTAAACTTGATGTTTAGTTGGACCGTGGATGCAACTGGTGCTGATTAGATTTCGGGGTCAATCGCTCAACATATGACGCTGCGATCTCACTTTATCTAAATTTTTAACATGACAGTACAGAACAAAATTTCGTTTAAATGCACATGATTGGGATTATTTTTAAAGTGTGATTATAAAATTATAATGAATTATTGATAATAGTAGTAGTAAACTTGGAAAAAAAAGTTGTGGTGCATCGCTTCCCCCTTAAAGGAAATACCCCCAGGGGGTGTAAAGTTTTAATATGGGTATTTTTCGAAAGAATTCGACAATACCTTTAATGAATGGTTGAACCACGGATCTGTGATAACTTAAAATAAAGTTTTTTTTTTTTTTTTTTTTTTTTTCATTTTTAACGAAAAATAAAACTTAGGGGAAAAAATACCATTTTTTGTTTGACGTTGGCTCAATATCTACTTTCTTTCGGCACTTAGTGTTGTAATTCTGTAAAGTAAAAATAGTCTGCATTCATCATGGAAGATGAGTTTAATAAATAATAATTTAATAAATAATCTGTACTGTATAAATTTGTGTAAAATTATATAGAAGAAAGTCTTGTAGCGACTACAACTTAACATTTGCCACCTCAAGGTGACTCTAGAATTGATGAGTTAAAAAACTTTGTAAATTATTTGAAATTTGCAATTTCCTTAACATGGCAGAATAAGGCAATTTTCGGTTCAGAAATTCTATGTTGTTGCATAAAAAGCGAAATATAAAACTGACCTTTATAAAATTAAACAACAAAGTTGAATATCGTTAACGTTTCGAAGCGGAGTTACGGTAGCCTAGTAGGTGGAGCATATTATTCTGAGACCGTTTCCAGTGATCGGTAAACAGCATTTCTCCTTAAAAGAATATAGTACCTATATTAAATATGTATGAGCTCAAGTATATTACGAGGAACGGAGCAATCTCCACCTGAACCAACTAATTTTTAATAGTATAAATGTTATGTGTATAAACGGTGTAGTGAAGTAAACTCGAAATGCTTGTATCAACTATTTTAAAATTGGAATTAAATAATCGAATCAGAAAACAACTACTGAGGGGAGCTATTTTTAAAGAAAATATGAGCTTTTCTTTACCTACATAGAAATGTAATAATGTTTGATGCGTAAAGCCAAAATAATCATTTTATTTAACATGTTTAATGTGACATATGCTGAAATCAGCTATGAAAAATATTAATTATCAAATGTTAAGGTAACAAAATAACTAATTACTTAATCTTTATTGGAGAATGGAAAGCCTTTAAAACGACCGTTTAAGTTCTCTTTCACAAGTCTTTTATCTGTTGCGCCTCTGTTCTAAAATCAATACATTTTCATTCCAAGGATGTGCTTTCCCACGTGTCGCCTAAGTCTAAGAAAACATTGATCTATTGATTATACTGCATCTTCAACATTCTTTTGATATTGATCAGTTTCAGACAAAACATTTTTGTATCTCAAATTAACAGGTGGTTTTTGATTTATGCATTTTATAAATCCCGAAACAAATTTTTAATTTACAAAAGTAATTTTCTTAATGTAATTGTTTTTTAGTAATAGAACTGATTAAATAAAATTTTAATAAAATACTCTCTTTTTAAATAGAATTCAGTCTGCATTGCAATGTAGATAAATAGAAACTTAAAATCTAATAAATTTTTGAAATATAGTATTTTAAAAATTTCAAATATTCTATAATTTCAAATTTTCTGTACCACTTTGCAAAAGTCGTTTTTTGTGAAAAAAAAAAAAAAAAAAAAGAGAAACTTATGGTCTCACAAATCTTAGTAAATAAGCAAAAATATGTTAGAGTTACAAGCTTATAAGTGGTTTTTCACAAAAAACGTATTTTTGGAGTGTGGTTGAAATAATTGGATCTTAAAATTAATTACGCGGCATGTGAAAAATCCCTTATGAAATTTCAACTCTGGAAAATAACCTAAAATCTAGTTTGTTCTTTTACCGCCAATTTGCTTAATTTTTACTGTATTCAAAGAAACTTTTGACAAAAGTTGCCCAATATATCTAGCTTTCAACCTATATAGTATTTTTTTTTCCCTATCTTTAGTGCATGCGCAGTGAAAACATTTTTTATAAAAATACTCATATTTCATGCATATTATTTCAAAAGTGTTTTTTCAATTTATCTGAAAGTGGAAATTTTTTTCGTTCAAAACTCTGCATATTATAAATAAAAAATAATTTAAAAATAAATGCTTATATCTCCGTTATTTAACATGCTATCGTCACAAAAATTCATCCACAAATTGTTTTAGGTCTATGTTAACATATCCTAAAGTTATAGGTCAATTTGTTCATTTAACGATACAGGGTGATCACAAGCATTATTGGTTTTGCTCAATTTCTTACCAGCCCTCTAAATGTTGTCTTAAACCAATCATCACTGAAAAACATGAAGAAGACCCCAGTTCTTTGAATATCCAGTGTTTGAAAGCACTTCATGCAGAGATAAGTTTTTAAATTGAAAAAAAAAAAAAACTGTTCATTTGCAAATCTTGCTAAATTTTGAGCAGGAGTATACGTTCAGAATGTGAAGAATGAAAAATTTTGGATGATTTCTTTTTTTTTTTTTTTTTTTTTTTTTTTAATCATTTAAAGAATTAAAACTATACTAATATTTGATTTGCGTATTTTCTAATAAGAAAAAGTAATGAAGACTTAAAAACTATATTTAATTTTAATTAAATTATATTTTGATAAACCCACTAATATGAGATAGTTTTGAAACTAAAATGAGTAATAAATACTGAGCAGTATAAAGTTCTTAATTTATACGCTACAGTAAAAAAAAGCAACATTTTTCATTTATCATTTACACAACTGGTTTGCGAATTTTCTAATTAAAAAATTAACGAACGCTTGAAAAATATATTTTGATTTCTTTAAAATTATTAAAATTAGTGTCAATAAACTAAGTAATAGAATAAACTTACTAATATAATAGGTTAATTTTTAAACTACAAAGAGTAATAAATACTGAGTAAAAAAAAAAAAAAAAAATCTATGGGAATAAATATTATGAAAAGTTTTTAATTACTTTTCACTTAAAAGTATAATAATAATAATAATAATGAAAAAAAAAAAAGATATTTCTGCATTCTAAATATATTCTTTTTATGTTCTTTATTATAAAGATTTGTTTAAATATTTGATGCACAATTTTAGTAAATATAACATAAGCTATGTAACCATAATAAATATGACAGGCGTATCTAAATATTTTTAAGAAACATCAATTTATTTATTCAATTACAATTTATTTATTCAATTTTGTTTAAACAGCTGGTAATTATTACTTGTCAAAAAAATCAAGAGACAGCATTCCCAGGTTTTTAATTAAATTTAATCAAAAAGTCTTCAATTATTAAGTTTTACTTTCAAAAGAATGCATTTTCTTTCTTTCTTGATTTTTTTTCTTTCTAAAAATCATTATTAGAAATTCGTAACATGTTTTTAAATTTTTTCGTCATCTCTTCAGATTTTATTATTTTAATAATTTCAAACATTTGTCTTTAAATCGATGAAACGCTTGAAACACTTTTCCTTATAAAGTATAATTAAAATAAAGAACTTTTTGTGAATCGGTTGCTATATATATATATATATATATATATATATATATATATATATATATATATATATATATATAATAGATATCGAATAAAATTTAATCTTAAAATTTAGCAATTAATAGAACTAAAACAATAACAGCACACTAAAATATAGAACTGAATTTAACATAGAGGAAAGAATTACACAAAAAGTTGCGATATAGATTAAGAACCAATGAGTTACGATAGTAACATGAAAAACTTACACCGATCTGAATGATAATGAAAAAGGACCATTATACTTATGAGAGAGAAAAACATATAAAAAATCACAGAATTAATTGGATGTAAATGCTTAAAGTTAGAAGCATACTTTTCAAGGGGCGCATACTTCATAAAGCTGTGAAAACTGCAACGATTTCGTAAAACGATATTGCTATTCATAGCAATTTATATCATTTCACGCCCCGATCGATGCAGTAAGAACAATAAAGAATGAGAAATATGTGAAATATTAAATAAAAACAAAGATTAAATAAAGATTAATTAAAAACTTATTTGAAACCAAAGTGATATCATGAAAAAAGCTGAGTAACCACATGCATAACATTTAACACCAACTGAAGAAGATCGATGCAGTAAGAACAATAAAGAATGAGAAATATGTGAAATATTAATTAAATAAGAATTTTGAGCACCAATTAAGTATTAAGAAGAATTGAACTTATGATTAACCCAACATTAAGTAATCTTGAATATATATATATATTTAAATAATAATAAAAAAAAAAAAAAACATGAGTTTTTTTCTGCAACATTTTTTTCACGTTTCAAGAAAATAGTAATTAGGATTTTTTTCTTCTTTTGCTGATATTTCAAAAATATATCATAGTGATAACTTCCGTATTTTATTTCATGGAAGACTGAAGATAAGAATTTCTCTTACGAAAGTGGCAGAGCGTTAAATTTTCGCTAGCTTATCTTTTAAACGATTTCCAAAAAATATATTTTAAATCATTCTTATAATGATTACCGTTTACGCACAAAAAATTGTAACGAGTGAAAAGTTTCTTATCTTGTTTATAAAAATGTATATACATATATATACTAGTTAAAGAATTTATTTCATGTTTTAAGAAATAGGTTTTTATCTTAAAACGTGTAAATATTTTGTAGATCGAATATTGGCGAGAACAATTCTACTGTCTTTTTATTTTCTTTATACTTTATATAAAAACTTCATAATTATATATTTTAAATGTATTATTTACATTCAAATAATGTTTACTAAAAAGATATTTTCATTTAAGGGGGTCCGGGACACCAAATTTTTGTTTTTGTTATTTATTGATGAATTGCTGTAATTATTTTTTCTGCAATTGAAGCTTTTTTGACAATGTAGTTGAGCAAGAAATAATCTTAAAAAAAATAATAATAAATAATTTTTTTAAAATTTAAAAATTTT
This sequence comes from Salticus scenicus, assembly GCA_963930645.1. Lineage (NCBI taxonomy): Eukaryota > Metazoa > Arthropoda > Arachnida > Araneae > Salticidae > Salticus > Salticus scenicus. The sequence goes on from OZ005655.1 coordinate 228,653,907, forward strand.
GATAAATTTGAAATTTGTTATATCTTATGAACTAATGGTTCAATTTAAAAACTTCTTTCACCTTTATATACAGAAAGGATTTATCTTCAGTTTGTCTTCCGGATTTCTGATTATAATAAAAAAAATTGAAATATTAATTTTAATTTGAAAAATAGCACTTATTTCATGCATAACTATTGGATTACCAAAAATGTTTTGCTCCTAATTAAAAATCCCGAAGAAAAATTGAAGATAATTTTTTTCTGTATATAAGAGTGGAAAAAGGTTTTAAATTGAACCATTAGTACATAAGATAAAACGAATTTTAAATTTATCAAAAATTTTTAATTTTTAATTTTTAAAATTTTATTCAAAATTTTTTTTAGATTCCTTCTTGCTCAACATGATCGTCAAAAAAGCTTCAATTTCTGAAAAAAATAATTACAGCAATTCATCAATAAATAATAAAAACAAAAATTTGGTGTTCCGGACCCCCTTAAAATAACCAATTTCCTTTGTGTTGAAAAAAGGAAAGAAAGTGAATGGAACACGTATTTATCTAAAAGCTTTAGAAACAGAAAAAATACATCATACCCAAAGTCAGCAAAATGTAGTATAGAGAAAAATACGTCTTTTCTATAAAATTTGGAGAGTCTCAAAATAATGTTTAGCGACAACTTGTGGAAAAGGGATTCCAAAAATATACTGCGCAAAAGTAAAAAAAAAAAAAAAAAAAATCAATAATCTGAAATGTAAAACAAAAAATGTATTATTTTTTGATTGAGATAAACTAAGAATAACTTGAAATAACCTTGCTGATTGAGATAACCTAAAAAGTTTTAAAGGAATAAAATTTTCATTTTTTTTCCTCATTTAAATTCATTTTCCGTCAAGAATTTTCTAATTTCAAAATAGCGTATGTAGTTTCTGGCAAATGTACTTAGAAATAAGACTCGAAAAATGTTAATGCATTTAGAATTCATACAAGTTTTAGTCTGTTTATGGAATTTGTAAAACACACTTCACTGTTAAAAGGCACCTTCTGGGTGTAAAACCCTTGTCTCACTGTTGGCACCTCTAGAGGATCCAGAATGGCACCCTAAATACCCCAACTTTTCAAAAGATTTAATTAATTACGACATCAAAGTCAATGATATATCATGCGAAAATTAAAATATGTCAAGTTTCCTTAAATTAGTATTATTACATGTCCTTAAACTATTATTTCAACATATTTTATTTTCAGCTCTGTATTACAAAATAGTGATTTTTTTAATTTAAACTGCGAGTATCACTAAAAATCTTATATGATATCTGTTTATAATAATTTGGATATTTTATGAAATTTTTATCCCAAGCAATTTTTATTCGAACTTTATTTCCAATAAAAAACACATTACTTACTCTTAGATTTTGTAATATGTTTTTCCTGAAATAGTTTTATTTCAAACTTTTTCAGGCGAAATAATAAACAAAAGAACCCATAGTGTTTCGTCCACATGATAGCATTTTCATAAACTTGATATCCAAACAAGTTCCATTCACGAAAACATAACAAAATATCAGATATATTACAGGCATTTCTTGACTGGAGTGGCATTTAAACGTATTTTAGCATTTTTTTTTTTTTTTTTTTTTTATGTGACTTAAAATAATTAATATATATATATATGTATATAATGTGGCCACTGTAAAATTTTCTTTTATATTTACCTATAGAAATTCACTCAGTACAAATAACTTAAAATTATTTTTTATTTAGATCCATGATGAATACAAACAATTTTCAGTCCAGAGAAGTATAACACTAAACATTCAAAGAATGTTAACTTTATATGCTACAAATGACATCTTAAAAATTTCTTTTTTATTTCTGAGTTAAACTCACATGGAGAGTAATTTTGTAAATTAAACTGTCAAAAACATAATATGAGCTTTTGTTTTAAGTGAAAAATTGGCCAACTGTATTGGATAAAAGCATAAAAAGTAAAACTGCCTAAAACTGGTTTTATAAAATTTAAAATAATTTGGCGAGGCACTTACAGGACTTTCTCTTACCCTGCATTTCAATAAAAAAAAAAAAAGACATATTATAAATTAAAGTATAAGATAACAAATTCTGTAAATATCTCATTAAAAAAATTCTAACTAGATCCAAGAAAATTTTAATAGACAAATAATTCTGCGCGAGAAGTGCATCCACCCCTTTCAACCTCCCCCCCCCCCCTGTTTGAATATTGTACCGATATTTATATAGGATTGAAGGCTGTTATTAAATATAAACGTTTAAATTTATTCAGACAACTTTTATCCGTACCACGCCTTGAAACCTTTTAATCTTGACCAAATTTTTCAAGTATCAACTTCATGTGAACCTCAAAATGTAAAATTTTAATTCCCTGCATTTATTTTTATTTATTTATTTTTATGTTATGCTGATAACAGACATAAAGATGAGAAATTAAAAACTTGATTTTAGTTTTCAGGGAACTTTAAAGAGTTTAAGTGTACAGAAAACAAGCGCTGAAAATTTAACTTTAAAATGTGCTTTATTCGTCGTATGGGCATGAGGAATTAATTTTTGTGACTGAGTAGCTTTCTTGACATGGTAAGATGTAGTAAAGAACTTTCCCCAATTATATATAATAAAAAAGAGTATTTTAGTACCCTGTAAGTACTCTATATGTTGTGTGCACACAACATTGTTCGCATAAATATAGTTATATATTCATTTCAAACAGAATAATCTGAAATACACTTCCAGCAATTTCCATGTATAGTCCAACTATATTTTAATTCTTTTGAGTAGACCTGTAAACGAATGGTGAATGATTTTCACCCATTTTTAGCCAAAGTTTTATTTATTTATTTATTTATTTATTTAATTTTTTTTTTAAATAACTCTTCAACATAATATATTCTTTATTAGGCTCTAATCCTCTAGTAAAAAAAAAAATTATGATACATTCACATAGATCTTGGCTCGCTGCCAGCTTGATTTTAATTCAAAATAATAGCATGAAAGCTTTTAAAATAGTCAATACATTGGATGCTTATTATGCCCTGTGTACAGGACTGTGGCTAAAAATGGATTAATAATATATTCTACAAGAAACATACTTTTATATGCATATAAAAAATATAATTCCATTCCATTTTGTTTAGCAAAGCATACAGGTGTTAAAATGCACCAACCAAAAATATCGTCCATAGACTTAGTGTATTTGAATAATCTTGGATTACCCTGTACACGAACTATTAGCTTTATCTCAACAAAAAGTTCAATCAATGTGAGACAAATTTTGAATACTGAGTTTGAACTTCATGCTATTATTTGTTCTTGAGATATTCGGATAACAGGTACACGCATAATAACACAGACCATCCGCTAAAAACCCCTTGGGTTCATGGGTCCTAAAAAAAATGTAAATTCGACAAAAAATGAATTTCGCAATTTTGACTCAAAAGCAATATTTTCTCAAGAGAAAATAACAATACAATACAAAAATAATAAGAGAAATTAAAAAATGAAATACCTAAAATCTTTCTAATTGATGTTTTCTTAGTATGTCTATGCAGATTGTTCCATAATCGAAAACTTCATCATTTTTCATATTTTTTCTGGTCAAAAATTTTCGGGTTGTAAACGTTGGATTATAAACTTTGCACTTCACTTATAAGCACGCAAATGTTTCACGGAAAATTTTAATATATTTTAGGACGACCATTTTTTTTTTTTTTTTTAATTGAATTGAAGGACAAATATGGCGGTGTCTCCAAAAGACAAAATAAATAAATCAGCTTAAATTATAAAATTTTAGTAATCTTTATGTATGAGGTACCTGAAATCCTTTATTCCAGCTTATTTATTATGCTTTTAATAAATTACTATAGTGAAATATTATTAACTTTATAACCGGCGTTCTCAAATGTGTTCTCCTCTTTGGGGGTCAAAGAGTGGTTTTTGAAGACTGTTCAAAACTACATCTGGCCACCTTAGTACATGTAGAAATAGTGTAATTTTAACATTTATAGTGTATGTAAGTTACATCTAAGATTTTGATTTTAGATAATCACGTCATTTTTGTGACAGTTTAATTAAGTTTGACTTCAAATACGCATAAAAGACAATGCTAAGGGCAAACTTTAGAGCAAACTTTAAATTATTTACGTATTTTTTCTGGTTATATTATACAATAGTACTTTATATATATATATTTATTTAAACTCAGGGCACCGCTAATAATTCTATATTTTCTATAAAACGTTTTGTTAAAACTCACAGTTTTATAAAGTGCGCCAACCAAACAATTTGTGTTAGAGTATATTTTATAATGCAAAAACTGCACTATTTTCTCCTTATACTTGTAATGAACATTTTAAAATTTATTTTAACTAAAACTTTTTATACCGAAAAAAAAAAAAAAAAAAAATTATGGTTTGACCAGATAGCTGATTTTTTGTAAACACAATGTCAAGTGTAATTCTAGTCACGTAAATATAACATAAACTCGAGGAGTCAGATACCACAGACATTTTTTGATTGAAATGACATTTTAAGCATTTTTTCTGTTTCCACTAAAGTATATAAAGTAGTACAGTTTCCATTAAAATTTCTATGAAATACTTTATAAAATGTTGTTTTTCTTCTTCAGTGTATTGGAAATGTATACAGACATTACTGTTTTTAGAAATAAATGTGAAAACATTTACACTTATGGAAAAAATCTCTCTTTAATCTGAGATATAAAAAGGTGGTTTTATTTAGTCAAACTGCGAACACTTTTAATACAACGTCATCAAAATTATAGGGTCAAGGGAAAAATCGTCAAATTTTGGCTACAATTAATCGGAAAATTTTGCAATTTTTATGGCTGAAAATTAATTATAAATGAAGTATTTTTTATTAGTTTTTATTAAAATACGTGAAAATTCATTTTCATAAAATGTATTTTAGATTTTGATAGCCTGCGATATTAGCAAAATTATAAGGACAACCGTATTTGTATGTGTTTATGCATGTTTGTATTTGTTAATGCATGCTCGAACTGATTAACGTGTTTTACCAAAAGTAAACTAGTGTGTTGTGACCACCACAAGAATTTATTCTATATAATTTTGCACAGATTCATGCAATAGAAATTATTTTTGAAATTATTATTTATGATTTTTTTTCCATCATAAATGCAGACGCTTTTTATCTGACAGAATTGTAACACTAAATGCCGAAAGAAAGTCAATTTTGTTCCAACATCAGAAAAAATGCTATGCTCCCACGTGCACAAATATTTTTTTCCTAGTTTACTACTACCATTATCAATAATTCATATTTATCTTACAATCACACGTTAAAAATGACTCTCATTATGTACATTTATACGAAATTTTCTCCTATACTGCCATGTTAAAAAATTAGAAAAATCGGGAACACAGCACCACCTTTTGAGCATTTAATCCCCAAATCTAATGAGTACCAGTCCATGTCAGGGTCCAACAAAATACCAAGTTCGATTAAATTTCGTTCATTGGTTTGTGCGATACAGTGTCCACAAAATTTGTGTTGCACACACACAGACAGACTGACAGACAGTTTCTAAAACTGTCAAATCGTAATCAGGACATCCCAAAAAGTGTGAATGCATCAAAAAGTGGTTCTTCAGTAGTCATTTTAGATCTTTGACATTTTTGGGTGGTTCCATGCGTTTTGAAGACTGTGCCAAGTGTTCTATTGAACCGGCTTCCCGTGAGCATTTTCTTCGGTGCCTCGGGCTTTCTAGGCAGGACCTTATATACAAACCTCTATTGGTTCTAGACTTCTTTATGGTACACAATTTCATGGACCTGATTTACCCCTGCTAGTCTTTGGGGATGAGCAACAGCAATATTTCTTCTTTGTTGATGTTTGGCGTCCTCAAAAATCAAATTTGCTAATTTGGGTCGGTTTTCGAGTCGAAACAAATTATTTTATCGAGATCGAGCTGAGTTTTAAATTGACTAAAGAATTTAGCTTCCGATTTCGGGCGCCAGTACAGAACTGTAGAATTTATCTTTAATGCAATATTTAAAGAAAAATGGGGCATAATTTTACTAAATATCATAACATGCACATTATGTTTTGAAACTCACTGTGTTTTCTTAATTTCTGCTGGTATTTTTAAAGCAATCAGTTAGGGTTATTATTATTATTATTGTTATTAATTTTTTCTTTCATTTCCTATTAATTTTCTTTACTATATATTTATCATCGTTTTATTTACTTTAAATCATAAGGACCGTTTTAAAATTCTATTTGTTTATCTAAAAACAAAATTAAAAAAGACATTTTATTTGTTTATATGCTTAATTAGATGAAAAAAATGAGTCAAACACTAAATTTTAATATAAATTAAAAAAAAAAAAAAAAAAAAAAAAAAAAAAATAGAAAATTAGAAAGAATTTTAATAGCCAAAAGATTTAACACTATTTTTTTCTTTATGTGTCATAAGAAAATACAGTTTTATAAATATTTAAGGATTATTATACGCTCTAGACAGAATAAAAGGATTACATTATTCACTGAGAAAAAATATATACCGCCTTCATCTAGAATGAATAAGTGGTCATTTTCTAAATCCCCAAACTATGATAGAAATATAGATTTTCGAGCTATGCACATAAAGCACGTCAATAAACTGAAAAGACGAAATGATCGAGAATTTCTAGTCTACACATTTCTAGATGGTGAAACAATATTCTGAGTCCTTTGTATTGCCAGAAATTCTCGCTTGATTTTCTAGAATTTGGTCATAAACCAAGATTATAGTCTGAAACTCGCCTCTTGTATTCGCATTTATTTACAGATATCTTTAAATAACTTTGCCCTCGATATTATAGGCAAACGCTCTAGAATTCTGATAAGGGTTTCTAGAACTCGCATTCAAAGGGGACTAGAATTTATAAAGATGATATGACCTATTTTTTCTAGAGCCACAATTTAGATTTTAGATGAATCTAAATTGAATTACTTACAGAATTTTTTCTCAGTGTTTCAAAAACAATGTTGTTTTCTCAAATGCAGATAAAACACACTCTCTAATTATAATTCTAGAAGCCTTTTTTATACAATATATTCAGAATAAAAGTTTTAAAGCAGAAAACGTTTACTAAAAAAAATATTTTATTTATTAAAATGTATAAAATCTTCTTTTAATATAAAAACAAAACTGTAAAATTCATACAGTCCTTAGTAAGTAGATAAAATTTCGTATATTATAATCCTTAATTTTAATAAATAATGTCTTTGCTAGCTGTTACAAACAAATTCTAGCTGTTACAAACATATTAATAATAATAACGTTCAGTTTATGTTACAATTGTCGATGATTGATGACACTAACTTTTTAGAAACAAATTTATTGCTAAAATAAGCATATTATTATGGATATCACGAATAGAATGTTGACAGATAAATTGTCCGCTTGAGGTTTTTCTTGAAGTAAATAGAGATTAGGTTATATTAACACGTATATAAAAAGAATTTTCATGAGACTGATTTTTCCTACATTACATTTGTCATTCTCTAAAATAAAAAAATTGTTTATTAATAAACCTAATACACACGAAACGTAACAGAACAGAACTTAATCATTTGAATTTGACCTTTAAATAATGCAGATAAGCTTGAATATACATATGTATATACCCTGTGGCAGAAATGTATTATGCTTTCTGCGACAAGCTTCATCAACACCAAAATCTTTCTGCAGGAATAGTTTGTGAAGTTAGCATTTACGAATTCAAAATAAATTATTTTTAAATAGTAAATAATATTCAGCATAACCAATGTATTTAAATTTTAACTAGGCACAAATGCATATATCTGCACTATTGCAAGAAAATACTCTTAAAAAAAAAAAAAAAAAAAAAAAAAAAAAAGGTGAAAATAAATCTATTGATCTTAATTGCTTCAGATTTTTTGTTCACATTAATATACAATATTGTTTATAAAATATTCAATGAATTCAAACCATAAAATGCAGTAACACATAAAAAATAATCTGCAAATTTTTTTTAAGGCATTTAAATAATGAAATGTCTAAATTAAACAAATGTTACAAATACTTTTAAAATTTCATTACTTTTTTTTTTTTTTTTTATTAAACTAGCAGACCCGGCCACGCGTTGCTGTGGCTAAGTTATACGTTGATAATTTGATATGGTTGATTTGATAATCGCCAAATCCACAACTGGATTTGGCGAGTTTTTTTTTTTTTTTTTTTTTTTTTTTTTTGCCGCCGTTTTGAACGATAACGATGTCGTTCTGGATTCTTTACAATAAAATATGGCAACCTGCGTGCTTTTATTTCAGATTCATGATTTTATCAGTTATGATTTTTAGATTTATGATTTAGCCATAATTGCCAAATCCAGTTGGGAAATACTATAGTTGTTCCTTTGATAAATATTTCAAAACTTTAAAATAGGATATTTCATGAAATATTGGGCATTTAAACTAAATACAGGTATCATTTTAAATAGAAAAAGATTAATATATTTTAACGGAGGGATGAGAAGATTTTGAGTATGTTAAAATTTTAATAGTAAATTTAAGTTAATCAAGAGGGCAAGCATTGAGGATCAAGATAAGAAAATTGCAAGATTTTAAGATCTTTTTTTAACAATAAATATGAGTCAAAATTTAATGTAAAATACATGTACAAATTACAAATATAATCAGAAATGGTAAATTTACAAGTTATTAAAGAAAAATAAAGTAAAAATAAGAGAAATAATTATTTAAAGTTTCGAATATCAATCATATAGATTAGCGCTACAAAACAAATAAACAAAATTAAAATCTTCCAGACTTTTAAATATGTTCTAAATTAAGTTTTAAAATTCAATGTTAAATAAAACAGGCTTTTAAATAAGTTTTAAAATATTGAAAGGGTTACTTTTTATTTAGAACATTATGTGTATAGATCACGAAATTCTTAAAGAAAACGAAGTAATACAGATTACAATAATGCAACAAAAATTGAAAAGGCAAGGATATGTCGTAAGTAAATTTTTAACACACGTGTCACGTGAAATAAATTGTAGCATATACATAATGTATCTGATATAAGATATTAACATGCTGCAACGGAATAAATTTCATATCTGTCATCCTTGGCGGAAAAAAAATATCGCCAAATTATCTGGCGAACATATTTAATTCCTTTCAAAAATCATGGTTATTTTAACAACTTATATTGAGAGAGTGATGAATAATATGAAACAATATTTTGCGCAATACATATTACGGAAATATACACCTGGCTTGTATAGTGTTACGTTTTTGTTTGCAAAATACAAAAAAACTCCAAGGACGACAGAGTTTTAAAATTTAAAAATAAATTTTTGTCAATTTGACAAAATCTAACTGACTAAATCTAAACTCAATCTAACGTATGCACATGATAACTAATACATATCTATACAAAAATATGGGGATTAAAATCGGAAAATAATTTTCCTCGATTTTTAATAATTTTTTACAAAAATTCCAATGGGCGATTAACATAGGAAATCTTTTTCTTGACTTCACAGACGGTCAGTGACGTCACACTTTGCTTGCGTATAACTACATTAGCACTTTACCAATGTGTATAAAACCTTTAAAGTGATTATGATGTCAGTTTTCGTGAGATGCATAATTTAACTTTTTATAATTTTTTAACGTTTACGTCTGATTAAATGTATTTATTTTTATGTCGAAAGAAAATGAACTCTTTTTTTTTTTTTTGGCAACAATTAAACTTATGGAACTCGCAGACATTTTGGAGCAACTGTAACAAAGGGCTATAATTAACAAATAATTGCAATAAAAAAATATTGTGACTATATGTTGAGGTAAAAACTATCCTATCTCTCAAGTTGGACCAAACTGGTAGTGTGCAAAATTTTGTTAAAATTGGATCATAAGTTTAAGAGTTTACCGCGGACAAACATCGTGACACGTATTTTTTATATATATGCAGATATATATATTTAAATACACAAATGCACTTATTTCATAAGGTGTAAACCAAACAATATAAATGTATAATTATACCATCATTTAAATACATAAATTAAAACAGAATGATCTAAGTAACACAATTATAGACAAAGCATAGTCGAAATATTTTCATTAAGATTGAGGCAAGTGAAATACTTAATTTTTAAGGAAATGTTAAAATCTGAAATGTAACAGATTTCATGGATAAAATCTATAATAGAAAATAATGATTACAGATGAATGAATTTTAATTTTCATTATTTAATTTTCAATATTTCAATTTAAAAAAATAAACATTTTTTAAAAATTCAAATGTTTAAAAAATGAAATGAACAAGCTGTAGAAACTAATGATAAGAGTATTTTTGTAAAATAAATTACTAATTTTTTTAACGACTTCATATGCTTAAACAACAAAATTTAAAGCTAAGAATTTTAATCGCAATTAAAGAATTAGAAAAGTTACCAATTTTATAACTTAACCATTAATATTTATTGCTAAGATCTTTTACTACATATAAAATGCTAAATATCAATAAAGTATTTTTAAGATTAATTTCTTAATTTTCTATTTTTTGAAGCAAGGTTTGAAGCTTCATTTTTTATTTGCGTATAACTACAGACGTTACAACTTTCCCCATAGTCCTATTTCTGTATATATTTGTGAAATGTATTGCATAGTTTGAACCAAACATTAAAATTAATGCAGTTTAAAAAAAAAAAAATTACGTGTATTTACTACCACGCACGTATGCACGCTTCGCATACATTAAAGGAAAAAAAAAATCACTAGACGCAACTAATTTGTCGTGCGTAAATCAGAAAATGTATGATAATCGGTACAGCAGCAATCACGCATTTAAAGAAAAAAAAAGTCACTGGATGCAGCTATTTTGTTATGCATGAATCTGAAAATGCATGAAATATGAAATTCGGAAAATGATTGCAAAGCCCCATTCTTTCGAAAAAACATCTTTTTGCAATACAATAAATACACACGACACGAGCGGCAGGCGCGGCGCAAAAACAAAGTTTGGAGACACGAAAATGAAGTTCCGATTTGAAGAGTTTACCAGTGAAAAGTGTCGATACACCGAATCATATCACGGCATCACGAATCGCTAATGCATGCCGAATCAAAGCTAACCCAAGTGAGTTACATCCACTTTATCACCTGTCCTTATTCAGGATTGGGGCGATCGTATCCGCAGAAACGAAAATTTGTTCTGCAGAACAGTTTATAAACCATTCTTAGAGTTTCTTTTTGTTTTCTCTCTCTCTCTCTCTCTCTCATTTTCTTTTTTTTCTCTCTCTCTCTCCTTTTTTTTTTTTTTTTTTTTTTTTTTTTTTTAAACACAATGGCAAAATTTATTTGACTTAAGCAAATTCTTTCTGCAAGAACATTTCTGTTTCTGCGACATTGTCGCCGTGTCGCCGTGTTTCTGCCACGGGGTGTATATATAGTGTAACCACGTTTCCTACGCCATACAGTGAGGACGAGTCGAAAATCTTGGAGGGTTTCCAAATTGACCAACAGGTTTGAATTTAGTAAGCATCCAGTCATTCTGTATTCCCTTTTCGCTTATTTTCTCTCAAAGAAAAGCTTGTCTCCCCTATTTTACTAGTGGACTCGTTGATTCCGCACTTGCGCAGAGGCTTCCATGGTCGAAAGAAATGTAGTTAAAGAGTGTATGCACATGAGTTTGTCAAAACGGATACGCACATGGAACAAGAGCTTTAATTTGATATAAAACTAGAAACTCATACAATTTAAACAAGTATTCAAAATTAATTATTTGTGTTCAGTTTTTAGTTTTGCAGTAGCATATACCATTTTATGTGTATCCTCTACTAGAATCACGATGTGTCATTATTATTGTGTAGTTCTTAATTCCCGCCTAGATCAATATATAACTTTGAGAGGGAAAACCAGCAGTGGACACAGGGGCGTATTACGACAAATTCAAAACGTGAAACTGAATAGAAATTGATTTTGCTCAAAAACAAATAGGAATTCTTTAAAACGTTCATAGGATCTTTCGAATTTTGTTTGGAAATTTACCAAAACCTGAAAGTGGAAATGGTTATTCTTTATTTTTTATAAGATTATTACAAAAAAAATTATTATAATGTTATTTATAAATCAAGATTCCATTAATAGAAAGCGACTTGGTTGAAAAAGAAACGACTTAACTGAATAGGCTAGTTGAAATCCGTAAATTTTTCAGGTGGAATTTATCTGCCGTTTCTAACGCAAATTCATATATATATTACATATATATACTATATATGTAAATAGATAAATTGATATAGATTGATATATATTTATGCTATTAATGCACTATAATTACAGAAAAATCATTTTGTTAATTAAATGTATGTTTTCTTTTCTTTCTTTTTCTTTTCAATCAGCTTTCTTTATATTTTGCTTTTTTCTGAAAAAAAAATAAATAAAACATGTCCACTATTGGAACAAAAAGTGTCTGACACTACGTATATGCAGGCCCACAAATGCTAAATTTAAAATCTTCAATAAGGAGATTTTTCTTTTTTTTTTTTTTGAGAATACTGTTCTTTGATGCAGTCAGATAAAAGTAGTAAGTTGTGGCCATCACAAAACTTTCTTCTCTACCATTCTCTACAACAGCGCCACTTACCCTTTTCCATGTATACAAAAGTTTAAACAGAGCTTCTCGCAATAAAAAAACTACAGATAGTTTTGAGTTAATTTTTATCAACAGTTGCTGGGGGTAAATCCATGTGAAGTAATACAAAAGCAGCTCCACCTATCGGCCGAATAAACCTTGATTATGTCCACATTTGTTTTCATAATGATTATCCCACGCATTAAGTTTCGCACCGTTGTGTGCCAGAGAAGTTGAGATTTAGCCTTCCTATTCACTGGGTAATTTGTTTGCTTTTTCGCGTACATACACACAAATTAAATCAGTATAGTGTTTCATAACATCTAACTTATATACCAAGTTTTGTGTAATTATATATAATAGAATCTTCCAGTACTCGGGGAAAATTGAAGCATAGCAGCACCTCCTATCTGTCGATATTCACCCGATTTAAACGAGCATAATGTCTAATAATGAGTTTTTTATACATTCAGTTTCGTTCGATTATACTCAGTATAACTTGAGATATATCCTTCCCTTGAAATTCAAAGTCGCTGTATAGCAGCGTCACCTGTTAAGCGATTGACACCAAAATTTGATAGGCACTAGTGTATGTCTAGATACACTACATATAAATGTATATGCGATGCTGCTCAGTAATTTTTGAGATATAATCTTTCCTGAAATTTCGGAAAAAACTGCATAGCAGGTTCACCTGTGGAGCAATTAGCACCAAAGGTCGATAAAAACTCATTTTTGTCAATTTGCATCTACATATAAATTTGTATGCAATTCTGTGCGATAGAGCACTGAGTATATTTTGAAATATAATTGCCACAAAGTTTTTGTCACACACACTGACACAGACAAACAAGTAGAAATTTTCTAAAAAAAAAGTTTTACTAAATACATTTTGCCATTAGTTAAAACTGCTCTAAAACATTTAAGATCTATTTTAAAAACACGGATTCAATTCTGGTTTTAAGAGTTATGTTCATCTTATTTTTTCTATCCTGAAATCTTGTCAATAACTGTTGACACTATTTCGTCAGTCAAGAATTAAACATTTCTCATCCAAAAACGCAACATTTTTCAGCTTCTCATTGCCTTTAAATCCCCTTTTAAACAGAATCTCTTTCATACTACATTATGCTTATTCCGAGTTATTTCCATACTATTGTGTTTTATTACGAGTATAATATTTTCAAAAATATCGTTTTCATGATTATGTAGTAAAATTAAAATAACTTATAAAATTTAGCACATGATATATACGTAAATAAGTAATTACGGCATTTACATGAATAATACTCGAATTAAAATTGAAACAGTTTAACAAAATAAATAAGCAGTTAATAAGCTATTGTATTTCCTACTGAGTTAGATACTTGAAAAAAAGTTACGAATTAACAAGTAGATTAGTGAGAAAATAATAATTTAAGATAATGAAAAATGTCTCACATATAAACCATACGGAAAATTAACACATTTTACAGTCTCCAATCAACAGAAAAAGTATATAAAGCCGTAAAAAAATCTGCAATACTGTTAGGATTTGGTTCAAGTTGTTGTTAGTGTCAGAGTTAAGGCCAATTTCCTACACCTAGACAAAATGTAGTAGACTTTTATATAATATCTGTCACTCCTTCATCCCTACCGATATGTCTTTCTAAAGTTTCCAAGTCTGTATGTGTATGTACACGAATTACGAAGAAAACGACGTAACACACCGAACGACTAGGTTGACAAGCACCACCTGGGTTAGAATTCAACGTGACCCGTCTTCAAACACTTGCAAACGAACCTTTTGGCCATTGGTGGAGCGCGTTTTAATTACAATATTGTTTTTAATGTTATTCGCATCATGTTAAAAAAAAAAAAATCTTGGATTTCAAAGAAACAAATTCGCCATGACATTACCAGAAATTTTAAGATCATCTTTTTAATATATATATATACATACATATATATATATATATATATATATATATATATATATATATATATTCTCTTCGCAAGAAGATTTATTTGCAACTAGCAATATTTAATTTTAATATTTCAATAACGATATACTTTTCAATACTAATAATTACAGTATTATATACTGGTCTCAATTGGACATTAATAATTTGTTAATTGTCTAAACGAATCTAATGAAAGCATTGACATTTTCAATACAGCTCTTATTAGACTACACCATTTTGCTAATATTCTGCGTAATGACATATTATATTTTCGATTTCAACGAGCAGATTAGTTTTGTCATAATGATCCTTTCTCTCATTATCGAATAAAGTAACGCGTAACGAAAATGCTTTCGTAATCAGTAATTCTAAAAGTGTGTCATGAAATATTTCACGTTTGTGTTTAAAAAAAAAAAAAAAAAAAAAAAAAGGAAAAGAAGAATTAATAGTGATTATTTCGTGACACAATTTATTTTTTGATTCTTCTATTAATATATTTATATAGTAAATTTCTATAGTGTATTTCCAAGATTATTTAAAAGAAAGTTTTTACCATTAATATAATGTTGGGAGCTTCACAGAAAAAAGGCAGGTCAGTAATCTTTAACTACGTTTCTTGCGACCATGGAAGCCTCTGCGCATGTGCTGACTGAACGAGTCCACTGTTAAAATAGGGAAGATAATTTTTTCGTTAAGAGAAAATAAGCGATAAGGGAACACCGTGAACCGAATGATTGAACGTTTACTAAATTCCAACCTGTCGGTCAACTTTTCACCCCTCAAATATTTTGGACTCGTCTTCACTGCTAGGCGTAGGAAACGTGGTCGCACTGTAGATACCATGATTACAATAATAACAATGATCACTACGTAAACTAACTTTTTCTGATTTAAGCACAGATTTACATTATTATTATTATTATTATTATTATTAAGTATTGTGTAAAACATTTTCTTTCACTAGAAATATCTTTGATTAAAACTATTTTTTTAAATTAAGTAATTTATTTAAATTTTACTAATTTTAAAATTTTGTTTAAAAAAAAAAAAAGTTTCATAAAATTGTAAAAGGAAGTTGATTCGTTGAAAAAGATTGATATGTGAACTGGATATTATCTATTACTGTGATCAAAAACTTTTTAATGCGTCTAACAAATAAAATTTTTAAAAGTATGCAAATTATGGTGTAAAATATTTTAATTTTTTTGTCATTTTTCAGCCCTATTAATATTCCTATACTGCGACAAAAATTCAGAAAAATAAAATTGAAAATATTAAAACAGCTTCTGTTACAAAATCGTATCTCATCAAATACTAATAACCTTGAGATTTTTTTTAATAATAATATTGATAATATACTTTACGTGTAAATACGTATAAAATTATAGTTAAGGATATTAAGAAACAAAGAATGTTTTTAGAAGTTATTCATGCACATGAAAATAAAATAATAAGAAATACCATTTTGTTTGAAGTATAATTTTAAATTTAAAACCTCGGCATTTAAATGAAAAGTACAGCATTCTAAAGAAGTTAGAAAGTAAAAATTTCAATTAAATATACAAATTTAGCCGCATTGTCTTCCCTGGAAAATTATTCTCAATTGTTTCATAGCTTATCTAATTCTGATATTATTTCTTTTCTCCTTTATAAATTTAAGAATTTCAATAAAATTCTAATTTCATTAGTTAGAAAAATTACACAAAAGTCATTAAAAAAAAAAAAAAAAGAATATCTAATAAATATCATATGATGTTGTAATTTTGATATGTAACCAAAAATATACAAATGAAACATTTATTTTACTTTATCTCTCTTTCAAGATAATAATAAGTGTTTATTTTTGTTATATGTATATACATATATATATATATATATATATATATATTGAAAACCTTTTACAACATTCAATTATATGCAACCATACATCACGTGAAACTAGTAAAAAACACGAATATAGGTTACGAAAATGAATCCATCCTTAAATTGAAACATACAACATCATTACATTTTCAAGGGCATAGAATGAATATTGCATGTAAATTAGGTTTATTTCTGTCTTGCTGTATGCATATTGCTAAACATTTACAACAAGCTATGCCCAATAACAACCAAAAGACAAATAATAATAATAATAATAATCTGAAGGAATAATAGGGAAAAAACAAGTGGGAAACAAACATATTTACCACTTTTTATCATAATAATTAAATTTAATCCTAATAATAACGAATAAAACTCAAGTTTAACCTACATTACTCCTCAAAAAACCTACTGAAATTATTTTAATTACACGACAACCATAAGGCTGAATACAGTTAAATTCACAGTTAATTTTGGAATAGTATTTATAAACTGAACGATTAAGTTTATAAAATTTAGTGATTTGTTTCTATTTCTTTACTAATATCCCTTAAAGTCCCCACTAAAAATAATCTTAAATTAATCTTTAAAAAAAATCTACAGAACATCTTAAGTTATTTGGCCCACTTCTTAAGCCTACATATTCTGCAGATTTTCTTCATATTTCTGAAGAAAATTTACAGAATATAATCTTAAGATTTTTTTTCAAAATATATAGGCTTAAAATTGGGCGAAATAACTTAAGATATTCTGCAGATTATATTTTTAAAGATATTTTTAAGAGGTTTTAGTAAAATCTACAGAAAATCTGCAATTTTTCAGCATATAAAAAAAGCACACTTAATACTGTTTTCTTAAATAAATCCTTGTCGAATCCTGTTCTTAGTCAGTCTAAAGGATTCGACAAGGATTTATTTAACAAAACTGTATTAAGTGTACTTTTTTTACAAAGGAATTTTTGCTAGTGTTCGGAGACTTTTGTTACCGACTGTATGTGCACAAAAGAAACATGTAATTTACTTAAACAAATCATGACATGAAAGTGGTTTGCTGTATATTTACAAAAAAAAAAAAAAAAAAAAAAAAAAAAAAAAACTTCTAATTAAATATACATATATATATACTAATCAAACTCCAATTTATATCTATTTAATAATGCTATCTACTATTTTCTTTAAAATGAAGCAAAAAAAAATGTTTTTAAATGTATCAATTTTTTGAATAAGAGCTCATATCAGTTTTTGGCTTTCGATCGACACAGTATCTCGAAATGTGAAACCTAATTTGTTAAAAAATTTTATAAAAAGCACCATATTTTGCTTATTTATATTTCAATGCACAAAAGGAACATGAAATTCATCTGAAGTGAAAACATTTTCAAACCTTTTACTGTATATTTACAATAAAACTTACCGATAACTGCTAATTTTTCCGAAGCGCTAAAAGGAATTTTTTTTTCACATTTGTTTGACAAAAAACAAAAACGAAAAAAAAAAAAAATCATACTGAAAATGCAATCTGTAACTACTCTATCCTTTTATCTATTACATTCTTTAAAATGAAGCAAAAAAAAAAGCTTTCAAATACATAAATTATTGAATATGAGATATGAGATTTTACGTTAGGGCGACATTGTACCGCGAAACACGAAAACTAATTTCTTAAAAATTTCCTTCAAAAGCCCCTTATTCTGCATACATATACTTCAGTGCACAAAAGGAACATTATATTCACCTAAAGTAAACACATTTTAAACTTTTTACAGAATATTTACAATAAAACTTATCAATAATTGCTCATTTTTGCGAAGCGCTAAAAGGAAATTGTTTTTCACATTTGTATCACAAAAAAACAAAAAAATCATACTCAAAATGCAATTTATATTTACTTTATACTTTTATCTATTATTTTCTTTAAAATTGAGCAAAAAGAAAAAAGCTTTTAAATATATAAATTTTTGAATATGAGATTATATGAGTTTTCACTTCCGGGCGACATTGTACGGCAAAATCCGAAAACTAATTTCTCAATAATTTCCCTCAAAAGCCCCTTATTTTGCATACTTATACTTCAATGCACAAAAGGAACATTATATTCACCTAAAGTAAACACATTTTAAAATTTTTACAGTATATTTACAATAAAAATTACCAATAATTGCTCATTTTTGCGAAGGGCTAAAAGGATATTGTTTTTCACATTTGTTTCACAAAAAACAAAAAAATCATACTCAAAATGAAATTTATATTTACTTTATACTTTTATCTATTATTGTCCTTAAAATGGATCAAAAAAAAAGTTTATAAATGTATAAAGTTTTGAATATCAGCTCATAAAAGTTTTTGCGTTCGATCGACATCGTACCTCGAAATGTGAAACTTAATTTGTTAAAAATTTCCCTCAAAAGCCCCTTATTCTGCATATTTATACTTCAATGCACAAAAGGAACATTATATTCACCTAAAATAAACACATTTAAACTTTTTACAGTATATTTACAATAAAACTTAACAATAATTGCTCATTTTTGCGAAGCGCTAACAGGAAATTGTTTTTCACATTTGTATCACAAAAAAAAAAAAAAAAAAAAAAAAAAAATTCATACTCAAAATGCAATTTATATTTACTTTATACTTTTATCTATTATTTTCTTTAAAATGGAGCCAAAAAAAGCTTCTAAATGTATAAATTTTTGAATATGAGATTATATGAGTTTTCACTTCCGGGCGACATTGTACGGCGAAATCCGAAAACTAATTTCTCAATAATTTCCCTCAAAAGCCCCTTATTCTGCATACTTATACTTCAATGCACAAAAGGAACATTATATTCACCTAAAGTAAACACATTTTAAACTTTTTACAGTATATTTACAATAAAACTTACCAATAATTGCTAATTTTTGCGAAGCGGTAAAAAGAAAAAATTTTTCACATTTGTTTCACAAAAAAAAAAAAAAAAAAATCATACTCAAAATGCAATTTATATTTACTTTATACTTTTATCTTTTTTAAAATGGAGCAAAAAAAAAGTTTTTAAATGTATAAATTTTTGAATATCAGCTCATAAAAGTTTTTGCGTTCGATCGCCATCGTACCTCGAAATGCGAAACATAATTTCTTAAAATTTCCCTCAAAAGCCCCTTATTAAAACAAACATTTCTTATTTTTACCTGGTCACATCTTCGAGTTCAGTTGTAATTCACTAAACTTGAATGAATTCCATTGCAATAAGCAAAGCATATGGTCGTTGTTTTATATTTATTTAAATTTTAATAAAAGCAAAGAAATGGATTATCATAATTCACACACGCACCACACACCATGCACAAACACGTACGTACTAAAAGCTGTTTATGATTCAAAATGCCCACAAAAGTTCTACAAATATTTTTCAGATTTAATTTCAACTTTTTGCTCATAACCTAAAATAATAAAAGTGATTGTGTTAAAACTTCAAAAAATCTGAAGTTATTTTAATGATAAAACAAAATCTTTATAATGCCTATAAAACGTCGTAAAAAAATCTGTGGTTATTTTGATGATAAATCTAAATCTGCAAAATTTATTCAGATATTTTTAATATTTCTGTAGAAAGTCGAAATTTTTTTAAATTATCTCAAGATAATTTTTAGTGGAGAGTTATAATTTAAAATTAAATTTTCTTCAATTAAATTTTGATTTAAAACTGGGATTAATTTGATTTACGTAAATTCGCAATTAATAAGTGCCATGCATTAATTTAATCAAAAGAGATAAGACAGAGAGAAATAAGCTCCCTTTGTTAGAGTAAATAAAAAGTAATGACCATACTTTTTTTTGGAAACCTTCTCAAACATTGCAGCACATGTAACCAAGTATCACGTGAAGAAGTAGAAAAATTGCATAAACATGACGAAGAAATGAGCACACTGAGATTGAAACATACAACATCATTACTTTATCAAGGGCGTAGAATGAATGTTGCATGTAAATAAGGGGATATTTCTGTAGTGCTGTATGTATATTACTAAACCTTTACAGCACTCTATGCCCTATATTCACCCATAAGACATGAAAATAATTGAACCTCAAAGAGAAAGAAGAAAAAAGCAAGTGAGAAACATACTTTTTGTCAACAATCACCAATAACTGGATAACTAAATTATTCCTAACATAAATTAATAAAACCAAAACCATTATTCACTAACAACTGCAAATCACGCCTAAAAAACATTTCAAACACACCACACACGCCATAAGACGCCATGAGGAGGCTGAATACAGTTAAATCTACAGTTAGTTGAAGACGTATTTATCTACAGAACTGATAAGTAAATAAAATTTAGTTTAAATTGTTTTTGCTTATTTTAATAACTGATAAACGTTAAATAAAAAATTTATTTGATTAAATTTTAATTTATAACTTAATTTAATTAGAGATGCATAAATGTGCAATTCAAAGATACAGGTTTTGTTTCTCTATAAATGCTGTATATATATATATATATGCGTGTGTGTGTGTAATTTCTTTTACCAATTAGTCAGATATTTTAGCTGGTTTGACATTTCCAAAAATTAATTGCCTACATCGTTGAAAAATAATACTTATCTCTGAAAGGATCTTAACGCTAAAATAAAGATCTTAGAATAGAATTTCAATGGATCGTTTTTTATTATTTTATTAACTTATTATTTCTTAAATAATAAATAAACAAAACTGTTTTAAGCGTCATTTCAATTTCCATACAGCATATATTTTCATTTAAGCGTTTCTTTTAAGTTTTTCACAAAATAAATATGATATGTTAGTTACTAAGCTTTATGAAATGATTAAAAAAAAAACTATTTTCTTTTCTGAAATATTTTTGTAATGTTACATCGCTATAGTCTTAATTCTTAAAAGAATCCTTTATTTCTCCATATCTACAAAGCCTGTTATTATTTTTTTTTAAACAATAGTTACTGAATAATACGAAAACGCTAATTTATTTCAGAAAATAATGGATGTTTGATAGTTATGAAAAAAAAATCTTAATTAATCTCAAAGAAATACTCTTATTACAAATGATTTATTTTGAAAAATTAAATTCTTCAGTAAAACAGCGCTTGTTAGGGTATTTATGAGGCAGCTTTTCCAATAAAAATGTTTAAATAAGTTTTGGTGGCTGTAATATGTTAGCTTGAAAGGGTTCAAAGGGAAATAAGAAAAATAAATTCAACACTTAAAACTGTTTGACTAATAATTGAATTTAATGGAATTGTTTTTTAATCCCATAAAACAATGAAAACTTTAATTGCATTACATTTTCAGGAAATAAAAAAAAGTCGAAATTTTTATTTTTCTGCCAGATCTTTATTTTCAATAAAGTAATTAAGATTAACAAAATCATGTATTTTCCGTGAGTATTTTGATTCATATAGCACTTAAAACATGGCGTATTTACATATTTATTTAAAATACATTGTAATAGAGTTATAAAACAAATTTATTAATGATATATATACATATATATATATCATAAAAATATAAGTCTAATGGTCTGTGTTATTAACAGGGAAGAGACCCCACCAGTTGCATTATTTATGGCTTACCAGGACATATGCCTAATGTCCAATCCGTACCTTCACGTGGTGCAGCTGTTAGTAACGCCTAGCGAATTACGAACCAACACGGATGGACTCGCACCAAGATGCATTAGTCAGTTTTGTGTGACGTGGGAAATTCCTCCTTCATATTGCAAAATGCCTATTTCATATGTACAATGGCCCTCAGTCGCCGACGCCCGTAATGTCCCTGCTCCTGGCAGCAAGCAGGAAAACAAGAAGGCAGAGGATGCGAAGAACCACCGGGTCAGCTGCCACGGAATGAATATATGTACTTGAAATTGCAGGTCTCAGTGAAGTTAGAAGAAAAGGTGAAGTTTTTCTAGATTTCAAGTGTGGAAATATGCTTTATTATCAAGGAACTGATCATGAAGATGTAGCGGAGTAGGATCTTTGATTAACAAGAACTTAAAAAACAGAGTAATAAAGACTACAAGATTTTCCAATAGAATTGCAACACTCACCATCAAGCTTTCTAAGCGTTATAACGCTGAGATAATTCAAGTTTATGTTCCAGTCAGCACATGTGAAGACCAAGTCATTGTGAAATTCTATGAGGACGTTGCGAAGGCCCTCAGTAAAACCAGAAGACACAATCTTAGAATAATTATGAGTGATTTCAGTGCTCAAATTGGTACCAAATATTCAAATGAACGTGTAGTTGGTGCATTTGGAAAGGGAAATAGAGATGAAAGAAGACACAGACTGATTGAATTTGCAGAATGTGAGAAATTTTATGTCATGAACTCATTTTCTAAAAAGATCCAAAGAAGAAATGGACATGGAGAAGTCCCATGGAGGAACAAGTGAAATAGACTACATTCTAACTGACAGGAAATACACTTTTACTGATTGTGCCGTGATAAATAGATTTAACTTTGGTAGTGATCACAGACTTGTACGTTGTAAAGTAAAGTGCCAAGTTGCATTGGAAAGACAGACACTGGTGCAAATTCGAAACAAGAGAATTCAACTACAGCTTCTAAAAGCTAAAAGACTAGAGATCCAGCTTGAACTAAAGAAGAGATTCTAGTTGCTTGAGGATACTGAAGACGTCAATGAGTTCACTGTGAATTTTGTCAATGTTGTTCTGCAATCAGCAAAAAATGTTGCCGGTTCAGAAGAAAATAAACCTGTTAAAAAATTTTCAGAAGAGACACGACAGCTTATGAAAAAGAGAAGAAAAATGAAATACTATATAACAAGGAAAATATTACTGCAAAAGTTGAATTTTCAGAACAATGAAAAACTCTGAGGAAAATGATTGTAAAAGACACTAGAAATGAACAAATTAATAAACAAATGAACAAATTAATGTATTTGCCGAATTACAGTTAAAGAATATAAGGTGGCGAGAGATACGCCTTTTCTTCTTGATTTTCCCAACACACTATTTATATGATATATTATCACTTATGTAATGGTGCAAACTTTCTATTAAAATTTTCGAATAAAAAATATTGATGAAAAAATCAGTGGGGGGAAATGTGGCCTACAAAAGAAAATTTACGTATCTAACAGTTTTGCAATCAAATTAATCATATACCGTTTACTAGAATTTTTGAGTACGAAAAAAAAAAAAAAGAAGAAGAAGAAGAAGAAGCCTTTTAATTTATCATGCAATGGAGACATTTTTAAAAATGCATCGGACGTAATGAAGAATTTTCATCTTACAGTGACGTTGGAAGTCAAAAACAGATTCACATTTCACATCAGAAATTCGAAAAAATGTGTAAATTATGCAATAGTAAAAGAACTAATATAACTTTTGAATTAAAATTAAGCAGATTTTTTACTGATAAAAATTGTTTACGCTCATCCTTTTTTTCCCCTAATAAAAGAGAATAACGATTTATATAAAAACTACAACAAATTTCTCATTTTTAATCTTTTAATAAAGAAAAAAAAAAAAAAAACTTTTAGGAGCTAAAATAATCAGAAATACTGTTTGTTTACGAATTATAGTGTATCATTTATTCTTTTCGAATTTTAGTTTTTTAACAATCTGCATTTAATTTCGAAACACCTAATTGAAAACTCAACATTTTGATTTAAATTACTATTGAACAACCATAAAAGCAGATTATCTATTCTCATTGCTTGTTTCGCATTTAAAATTTTATTTTATTTATTTTTTCAAAGAAAATGCTTTAAAAAAGATATTTTTGTTATAAAAAAAAAAAAACATACTGAATATTTTTTTAATTAGACAATTTATTAATATAAGCGCAGCAAACCTTTCTTTTCATATGTTAATGTAATCTAATGAAATATTCATTCAACTACTTTATGTTTTTTTTCCCCCTTTACATAAAAGTTCTGCATTTTTTCTTCTTATGGAAATGTATTAATGATCAACAAGCTCCTTAAACACATTCAACATTTTTTTCATTATTAATTTCCAGCTAATACTGAATAATTAAATCACGCGTTTTGCTAAATTTAAGATTTTTATAGTTGTTGATAATTAAAAAACCATTATTAAGTAATTAATTGTTTCATCCCAACATAGTTTGTTAAAATTTATTTTTAAGCATTTTAAAATTTAAATACGATAGTCACAACATTGTGCTTTGAGCATTTGTTAAAATATTTTTATTTCGTGCATATTACAACAATGAACTTTAATTCATTATATCCAAACACACACTATTTATGAAATTAATATAAAATATTTTAATTTCTGTTTGAGCATTAAAGTTCAATCGTTTTCAATATTTTTTATAATTTACAATAACGTGGTTATCGTTTAAATCAGGATTTTTTTTTTTTTTTTTTTTTTTAATCATCCAGCATTAAGTTTCAATTTAAAAAATTATTTAATCTTTCCTGTGATAGTCTAATAAATTCTTAGTCTAACGATAGCCTCCTAAACTAGATGCATGTCGCGTGGCTGGGAAATTTAGCAACAGTTGAAGCGGTCGACAGCACGCCTTTTTTATTCAACAGCGACCAAAAATTTTTAAAAGTGGGATATGATAGGGGCGAATAGAATCGAAGAAATGTCGATTATATATATCACATATCACTTCTTAATATTATTGGTGACAGTTGAATATAAAAGTCGCCCAATCTGTACTAGGTGGCCCTGTCTACCACTTCAACTTAGAGACCCTATATGACAAGAGACTGGACATTGACCCGCCAGCCGATCCGCCATGTTTGTTTAAGCTGTTATATGCGATACTATTATGCTCTGTAAAATTTCAAATGGCACTCTACAAGGCTTTCTAAAGATAAATAAAAATGTTCTATCGAGATTTTAATTAAAAGAAAAGTGCCATACGCTGGTTAAATTAAATTATGTTCTACGGCGATCAACTGGTTTTTGAACGTACGTCCGCCATATTTGTTCAATGTCCAGTCTCTCTCTATAGATGGTCGCTACTTCAACTGTTTCCAAGTTTCCAAGCCATGCGACAGGCATCTAGTTTAGGAGGCTATGGTTTAACATTCTTGACTTCAGTTATTTTTCGTTATTATGCTTAAAGCAATGACACCAGAAGAGATATGACACATGCAGAAAAATATGAAGCTAAAAGCATTACCTCTAAAGCCAATGACTAAAACACCGCTAGCTAGTGCTTTGGTAGATTCAGTATGGCTTTTGCAGTAGAGCTCCTATTGCGGCAGCCATATTGAATAGACAACAGCCAACTACATTTACTTACATTTACTCTGCATATTAATAAACCGCATACCAACTCCTCTTACATAATTCGTCCATGACATTCCGAAAAAATGCAGATAATCTCTCCAAATCTGAAAGAAATTCTCTCGTATTGCTACGTCGAGATATTTTGATAGAAGTTTGAGTGAAATAAATGCACAACGGTACCACATTACGAATTCGGGAAAATACAACTTTGAGTTCACTACTGGAGACGTGACTTGAGTTCACTACTTCACTCTGGACAGAGCTGTCCACTATTAGCAACGGTGAGACATTGTTCTAGCAGCAGACTTACAAAAATGTAATATTGTCACAAAATTGTAAATAGTTGTGTTTATTTTTTGTATAAATCCTTTCAAAAAGGCTTTATAAGTTGATAAAATGCTAATTTTATGAACTTCTAGTCGTTTTAGCGTTAAAATAGCCTAATTTTCTCTTAAAAACGCATTAAAAACTCCAATAAGGAAAGTAATGGATTTGGCGCCAAATTTGGCGACTGTTTCTTTCCTTGGCAATTTTTTTGGCGACCTTGGCGAAAAAAACCTTATTAGGGATATACCAAATAGGGAAGCTCTAATCTCAAAGGCTGATGAAATACGAGAATTTTCCAGAACAGTCTGCGTTCGATAGAAAAGTATAAAAGGAGCTTTTTTTTTTTTTTTTTTTTTTTTTTGGCCTAGGCGGTCAGTCTCAGATCTATGTCAGTTTCGTCAAATGCTTGCTTTGCTTTGAGCCTCTTTGAATGAGACTTGCTTAATGTGTTATTGCTAAACTGTTTGTACTGTAGTTTTGCTGTTAACGGCTGTTGTTTAAGTTGTGTTTACTGGTTGAATTGAAGCTGATACTTGGTTTACAGACCTAGTCCTTACGATGAACGGGAACATCATGGAAGAAATTAACAACCGAGTTAATTTTGCATGAAAAGCATTCGGAAGAAATAGCCCTATATTTAAAAGCAACCTCCCATTTGCCTGAAAAGAAAAGTTTTTGATTAGTGTATTTTGCCTGTTTTAGCTTATGCTTCAGAAACATGGACAATAACATATAAAGCTATTCAAAAACTTCAAACAACCCAGAGAAGCATGGAGAGATGCATGTTAGAATTTACCTGAAGAGACAGAAAACGAAACACTTTGATTAGGAAG
Source organism: Salticus scenicus (assembly GCA_963930645.1). NCBI lineage: Eukaryota > Metazoa > Arthropoda > Arachnida > Araneae > Salticidae > Salticus > Salticus scenicus. The sequence goes on from OZ005655.1 coordinate 228,680,760, forward strand.
CAAACCAAAGTTACTGATGTTATTTCTAAAGTCAAAAAGTTAAAATGGATCTGGGCTGGGCATCTAGCGAGAAGAAATGATGATAGATGAACCAAATAGTCTTAGTTTGGATATCAAGAGATAAGAAAAGACCGAGGAAGAGCCCACTGTGTCGTTGAAGATATGAAATTGTGAAGTTTGGAAGAGCAAAAAGGAGAACAATTGCATTAAACAGGAATCACACAGTTTAGAATCCCCTAGGAGAGGCCTTCATCGTGTAGTGGATTGATGATGGCTAAAATTGATGATGATGATGACGTAAAACAGTAGCAAATAAATTGAATAACCTGCTTTTACATGAAGTTAGTTAAGTACATGATTTAATAAATTTTTAATTAAAAAAGTACTAAAACACTAAACTGTTGAAAATAATATCCCAACTGAAAAGAAAAATAATATCCCAACTGGAAGAGACCACTGTTTCGTTGTAGAGATGAAATTGTGAAGTTTGGAAGAGAAAAATGGAGAAGAATTGTAGAAACCAGGAATGACACAGTTTCGAATCACATAGGAAAGGCCTGCATCCTGCAGGAAATTAATAAAGACTGAAATTGATGATGATGATGATATATATATGTGTGTATTTAAAAATGTTGTTTTTTAAATAAAAATTGTATGTACTGCTATTAGCCTTTTCTCATAAAAAAAACTATTATGTCAAAATTACATTAATATGATTATGGAGAAAATTTAAAAATATATCATTGATGTTTTCGATGTCATAGTTTTAATATATAACCAAACATACACAATAAAAACAAGTAACGTACTTTATGTTATTTTACAAATATGTATGAGTACTAGATTATATTATGTCTACGCAAATAGAATTCCTATTTGCAATCAACTACAGTTTTTCACTGTACAGTTTTTCCAAGATCTGAGTTGCGTACTTTGTGAAAAAACTATAACTGATCTTTTTAAAAAATAAACGCTAATATAAAATTTTCAGAATGGAATTTGGAATTCAACTTTTATTGTTAATTCACTCCTCAATTATTTCCAAAATAATGAGTCTGAGTTTGTGGGGTTTATGTCGTACTAGATTTGTGCAATGGTGCTCACCCTTAAAATGATCAGGAGAAATGCCATCATGTAGTTTTAATCGTCCGCGCAGGGATAACTCCTCCACTTCGATGACCTCCAGAGGCATCGAAATAATATTTATAAAATGCCCTCTATTTTTATAAATATTACTTATTTAATAATATTTATAAAAATAGAGGGCATTGTGGCATTGACTAATTGTACGTGCATCAATCACCAATAATGTATACGATGGCCGAAGGCCGGCACGAGGGTCGAACCCACAATCTTCAAATTACGAGCTCAGCACTGTACTAACCAGCCGACCGCGGCCTCTTTAAATAACAAGGAGTTAAAATAACTTTAAGAGATTCTTTCAAATGTCATACATAACATCTTTATTTTAGAATTTTTTAATAAAATTTCTGAGAAATGAATGCTTTTATATCAGTTATTAAACTTTACAAAATGCCTTTTTTAAAAACTGCTTAGTGCTGAAATATTTTAAAGCAATGTCATTTTGTTACAGTCTTCATGTCTAAGATTCTCTTTTATTTCTTAGTATTCGCTCTAATAATAAGTCTCTTTAATTTTTTATAAGAAAAATTAATTAAAAATGCAGAAATGATAATTTATTTCAGAAAATGAATGGGTGTTCGAGGATCATGAAAAAAAATTGTACTTTAATTAATGTCAAAGAAGATTCCCCTAACAAACACAAACTCTTTAATAACAAAGGATTTATTTTGAAAAAAAATAAATTCCTGAGAAATATAACACCTGTTACAGAATTTATCAAGCAGCTTTTCCTAGAAAAGTTTTTTCTTAAATGTATTTTATGTTTAAAACACATCGGCATTAAAAAATATATATATATTAATAAAATTAAACATTTGTAAATCTTTTCACTACTAATTAAATTTCATGAAACAGTTTTATAATCAAGTATTCAATGTGCAAGTTTTAGTTTCATTAATTTTTTTAGGAACAAAATTTAAGTTATTGGTTTGTGATTCTCACAAGTTCCAAAGGTTATATATATATATATACAGAGGGCTGAGAAAATAATGTGAACAATTTTACTTTTTTACATTTTGTTAAATATCTTGAAAAGTTATTTAGGAATCATTTTGACATTTTGGTAGAGTAAAGAACATGTTATACCTCACTTTAAATGCGTTTTCGCTATAGCATGCGATAATGAGGACTTTTCTCATTATCAGTATAAAATTTTATGAGGCTACCACATATATTCATGCAGATATAACGGTTTCTTTAAAAAATTGCAAGAACAATTTCCACTTTTTTAATTATAACACGCAGGGTATTACACCCAGTAAAAAGCCATTTTCAGGAAGTATGGCATAATACATTAGACACAGCATACAGTAATGAGAATGAAAAAATTTTAAATATCTTACTAAATACGAGCATTTTCACTAAATAATTTTTAACTACGCATGCTCAAGCTTTATAAAAATTTCATTTGCATAATTTAATAACCAAAGGTGTTGAGAAACTTATATGAAACCCCAAACAAATATCCTGAAAATTGAAAACGTTACGAGAGATAGAATAAACATAATTTCAGTTCTTCACTTAAATTCTTTTTAGATAGGTGTATTATTAACATGAAGATTTCATTTTAAGAAGTAATAATACAGTACAGAGTATTCTTTGATTATTTTTATCCATAGTAACATATCCTCATTACGACATTTTAAAATTAGTAATGTAGATATATGTGTGTGTGTGTGTTTGTATGTGTGTGGAAATTTTTTTATGTGAATGTAAATCAGATAAAATTATTATTTATATAATTCCAATAAGGCTGATGCTAAAAAAATATAGAAAATTCTAACTGAAAAAAATAAAATTGAAAAATTACTGAAAAAATAGATTACAAGAACATAAATACTTTTTATAGCTTGGGTTTTTTATGGCTTTAATTATGGTTGTTTAGTTAACTTCGGCAAAGCACTTGGAGAAGGCGAATTTTGAAAAATTGCTTCTCAAGCGACACCTTCAGCGGTAAAAGAATAAGTTCTTAAAATTTTATATACGTATATCGAAGAATTAGACGTTCATTGCCAGTCACGTCAACCCAGACAGCACATCGCCTCCCCAGGATATCTTCAAGATGTCTTCTGGATGAAAGGACATCCCAGAAACGTCCTTAAGATGTACTGTGGATAAGTTAAGCCTAACTGTGCTGTTAGGGAAATAAGTAAAAAACTCATGTTCTGTGTTCTTGTCTCTTCTTGAAAAGACGAAGTCTTAAAATTGCAGAAAACAAATTTTACATGTTCAAGTTTGTTAAATTTTAAAGCAAAAAACCTATAAATGTCTGTTTATTTCTCTTTTGAGTTATGAAAATATATGTAATAGCACAATTTACATGTTCTCTGTCTGGAAAAAATTCTGGAAATTGTACAAATTGATTTTTTGGGTATCTATGTGCATTTTACATTTTTTCAAGCAAGGAATTGGTGAACTAAATTTTATATAAAATTATGGTTTCATATCAGTTATGATAAACTATAAATTACACTTTTATAAAACACCGTTTTCGGTAAAGCGAAAAGTTTCTGTTTTCTTGCTTGCTTTAATTAATTCCATTTTCTTTTCGTGACTTATTTTATATTATATTGATGGTTTAAAAAGTGAGAAAATCGACCTTATTCGTGGGACTTTGCTTCAGTTTTTTGGACCTATTTTTATCAACAGATGTTGATATATATCCATGTGAAATATTACAAAAGCAGATCCACCTATCGGTCGATATATACCTTGATTATGTTAATATGCGTTTTCATAATGGTTATCTCACGTATTAAATTTCGTGCTTTTATGTACCAGAGAAGTTGAGATTTAGCCTTTAGACTTTGTCAGACTACCACAGGTCATATAGAGGACATCCAAATCCGTCAATCCAACGGATTTCCTTTCAGACGCGTTTTGGACAAATCTAGGACTATCGTAGGAAATTTTTACATCATTTACAAGTCTTGTTGTTGTTTTATAATTGTCTTCTAGACTGTTATCGAATAGTTTTAGGGCATATATGATCGTCTTAAAGTAGTCTTCTCGATAACGGTAGGATGTTTTAAGGCTTCCTAGAATCATCTTAAAGCAGATTTCTGGATAACTGCTGCATGAGTTTATTAATATTCACCTTCATTTACTGACATAAACACATTAATTTCATTGTACTATAAAATAAAATACAAACACGTGCCGATGAATTCCTATAAATAAATTCACTAACAAGAAGTTATTGTTTATTATTTATTATTATATAATTAAAAAATTAAAATACGTTAACCATTTCAATAATTGGCATATAATAGAAATGTAAAGAAAATTAATTATTTAATTGTAAAAGAAAAAATTTTACTTCGTAATTTCCTACCTATCAGCATCAAAGGGAAAAGCTAGAAATTGCAAACATGTACGTGGCCGGTGAGTCGAGAAAAGGGGGATAGGAGCAAAGGTTGGAAAAGCGTCAAGGTACTTATGCTCTAATGTGCATGCGTGTGAACTTAAAAGAGGTGTGTTTCTCCCATATGTCGTCCGATGACTTGCGCCGCTGGATTAACGGAGGAAAGTGTTAGTGGATTGTCATTATGGTACATGTAGAAGGACGTCTACGGACATCCAGCATAGGTCAGGAATTGTTCTGGATCATCCGGATCATTTTCGAATGTCCAGAGGATGACAGTGGTTCTCTGGGGTGCATCTACTTCTACATATAAATTTATATGCAATTCTGTGCGGTAAAGCACTGAGTATATCCTGAGATATAGTTGCCACAAAGTTTTTGTCGCACACACTAACACAGATAGACAAACAGGTAGAAATTTTCTAAAAAAGGCAAAAAATAAAAGTTTGGAACTCTCAAAACGTGAAAATCCATCATAAACTAGAAGTGAATTTTTTTTTTTTATAAATCCAATACTTTCTTTTATTGATTATTGAAGAAAATAAAAAGATTTTTTAAAAAAAGTAATGTAATACCAGTTGTCAAAGTCTCTAAAATTTATAATAATAATAATAATAAAAATAAAGAATTAAAAAAAGAAAAAGAATATTGGAAAATGCCTACTACTGGTTCAGTTACATTAGTACAAAATTATTTAAACACGATAGTTATCGCAACATTTTCTCTGTACTGTAAAATTTTATATAGGGAATTTATGGCTAAACAATTTGAATATTATTTATATATTTCTATAATATTCTAATACGTTAAATAAATTATTAACAGTCTATATTTGGAATAATAGTTCAATGCATTACAATGGTTTTTGTAAAGATTACACGTATTCAAAAAGTCAGTAACCGTTCCCTTCAAAAATAAGCAGCAATCTTTGCATTTCGAATAAAAATATTTTATAAAAATTAAAAATAGTGACAGGAATAAGGCGTCATATTTCATGCCGAAGAAATGTAGTGACTTTCAAAGAATATCCCTAAAACACGTAATACATATATACTTATATACTTATATACAGTATGAAGCAAAAGTTTAGACAATGAAGAAATTCATACAGACTTCGACTTCGAAAAATATTTAATCAGTTTTCCTAACACAGCTTGAATGTAATGTTCTGTGCATATAAACAATATTTATAATAATGAAAAGTGGAATTGTGCATATTGCAAGTAATTAAATGGTAACAAAAATATAATACCGTCTCAAAAGTTTAGACAAAATTTAAATAAAATAAAAGTAAATAATTTTTAAATCCTGATTGTGCATCCGTGCTTCTGTATTACTTCATAAATACGAGATTTCATCGAAGAAACTAAATCTTGCATAGTTTGGGGGATCGATGTCGTACTATGCTTTCCCAATAGATGTCTTGAGTTCTTGTACAGAAGTGTATTGTCTACCATTGTTATAAACTTTGCGACACATTATGCCCCAAAAATTCTCTATAGGGTTAAAGTCTGGGCTACATGCTGGCCAGTCGAGAACTCTTATATTATGATAATATAACAAATATTTTGAATTGTTTGCAGTGTGAATCGAAGCATTGTCTTGCTGAAATTCCCACTGAGGGCCACCTAGAAGCTCAGCAAATGGCATTAGGCTTTCTTCTAATGTCTTTGTATAATGCTGTAATGTTTGACGACCACTGATAAAGGTCAGAGATACTTGTCCATTATAGCAAAAGGCTGCCCAAATCATCACCTAGCCCCCTCTTTGTCTGCGAATGAGAAAACATCGAGGTTCCTTCCGAAAATCATGGCAATACGATGACCAGAAATCTGGACCATCCAGATTCCCCTTTTTTTCATCGCTAAGTATGACTGATTGTCATTTCTGTCCATATAACATATGCTTTCGAGCCCACAATATTTTTTGTAAATTATGATGTGGCTTCAGATCTAGTTTCTTTTTCATTTTACTATAAACTATTGTTCCTTTTTCCACAATACGTCTAAGTATCGTATCCTTTAATACAGAGAGTCCCGATGACCTTTGAACTTTTGTATCAGGCAATCCTCTCGTATATTTGTCACACGCGGCCTCCCATATTTGCATTTTACTTTATATTTACAACCACGCGATAAAACTCGATAAATAGATTTCTTTCATTCGGTTCGGTTCGATGAGTACTGAGATTTATTGCTTGCCTCTAGGGCCGCTTATATCTTGAAAATCCACACCACAAGGGTTTACAAGTTTTATTACAAGAAACAGATACAAAAACACATAAATAAACAAGGACAATACTTCCATGCTTTCTCCGGGATTCGAACCCGGGCCCAACCGTGTAGAAGTCACGGACGCTAACCACTACACCGTCTGGGCGGCAAATTTCTTTCATCTATTAATAATAGTCGAAATTTTTGAAACGCTCTTACCTTCAGTTTTCAACTTCCAAATCCTTGAAACCTCATTCACTTGAATTTCTTTAGCTCGCGGCATGTCGACTACGAAGCGTTATCGTTTACAGAATGTAAGTACTCAAAATCTGTGACATCATCAATTTTAAATTTGCATATGCTAGTAAATATTCATAGAAACTGATAATCATGTCTAAAATTTTGCGGCAAGCAAATTTTTATTTTTGTCAAAAAATTAGTATTATAGCAAATGAAACGACTGTCTTTTTATTATACCATTTTAAAACAGTTTTTAAATATGTTTACAGGTATTTGTAATTCTGACGTCATAATTCTAAATTTTAAAGCTGAATGACGTCATTGTCTAAACTTTTGCGTCATACTGTATTTCTTTTTTAAACATGTTATTGATTATTGCGGATTACTGTTCATTTTATCGTCTGCTTTTCTACATTCTACTACTTTGTTACTACATATATGTACGCTTATGTAACTTTTAAAAAAAATGTATTCTAAAAACATTATTTCCTATTTAATAATTATACTTCAATAATTATATGCAATACTTCCATTACAAAATTTCTAAGAGAAAAGTATATAATTAATATTAACAGAAACTCTCGTATAAAAATCTTTAATTTAACTTTAACAAAGAATGTACAGAAATTACGTATGAAAAAAAAAAATAAATAAAAGGAATTTAAATAATGTCAAAGAAAGTATTGTCGAGACAACAATCTTATTACTCAGAAAAAAAGAAGAACCGAAATTCCCAAAGAAAAAGAAAAATGTTTGTTGCAAAGTGTTTTTATTTTATTTTATTTCTTTATGTATTTTTTTATTTTTTTAAGCACGTAAAGAATTTATTGTACATAAACTTTTTTTTCTTGTTTTATTTTTTGAAAAAAATCAATTGTAAGTGAATTGTAATTAAATACAAAATTTATGTTTTATGGTAATTTTAGTTATATTACAGAATGTCTTACATTTGACGGTGAAACAAATATCATGAACATCTTATAAAAGCCATAAGAATATGTATATAAATTATCTTACAAAGCATTTCAATACACTTGTAATTTTTTTCTGAATACTTTTTGGTAGAGGAAGATTACTTAACGATTCAGTTAAAGAAAATTAATAATTAAATGCAATCGAAAGTTTTTTGCTTTTTTCTTTTTTTATAAGTTTTTACTGGAAAATTTTACGATTTTAATATACAATAATTATTTGTACAGAAAGCTTACATCAACGATTCACTTAAAGAAACATAATAATTAAATGCAATCGAAGTTTTTTTTATTTCTTTACTCTTTTTTTTTAGTTTTTAATGCAAAAGTTTATGATTTTATTCACTGTGTTCTATATTAAATGTATTTCAATCATTTTAATAAATAGGAATGTAGGTTATTTTTTAAGAAAATAAGAATTCAAATTTTTGTTACTTTGAAATATATTTGTAATAATGCATTAAGTTTAAAATATGCAACATATTATTTTCCCTAATTTTATAATTGTACTGTTTGTAATTAAAGTAGTACACTCATTTAAATTGCGTTTTTATTAATGTAATATTTATATAATTAGATAAGCGGAAAAAAAAACTTATTTGCATAGTCACATTATATAAAATATCTGATATTTAAATATATAATAAATATACTGCATACTCTTAAATTAGTACTGTTATATGATACACAGATACTTATAATTACAAGGACAAAATTCTTTTACTTTAAATAAACATTGAAAATTCTTATCGAAAAAAATTCTTTTTAATTAGCTCATATTATATTAATAAACGATATTTATACAGGTCTATAAATTTCCATTTGAAAAATTAAAAGCACGGTCAAAAAAATTTATTTTCTTTTTTTCACGCTTTCACAGTTTTAACGACAATTTGATTGTTTACCTTTCTTTGCATTTATTCGTTGAGTTAGCATCTTCTGGAAACTCAGAATATTCATAGTTGAAACAGTCATATATTCTGTCTAGCACAGTTTCTTTTCTTTCTTTCTTTCTTTTAATATATACACTGATGGAAAAAAAAATCCCAACACCAAGAAAAAATTATTGTACAGTAATGAAATTTCAGCAATACGTTTGTCTAGGTAACATATTTAATTGATTAAAGTTTCAAGATCACAGGTAGAGCCATTGGCGAGAAGAGCCATTTCAAATGTGAAATGTTGGTACATTAGTAACCGGTGTAACCGCCAGAATTTTGAATGCAAGCATGCAAACGTGCATGCATTGTGTCGTACAGGTGTCGTATATCAGTTTGTGGGATGGAGTTCCATGCCTGTTGCACTTGGGCGGTCAATGCAGGGACGGTTAATGCTGGTTGTGGATAACGCTGTAGTTGTCGTCCAATGATGTCCCATACGTGCTCGATTGGAGAAAGATCTGGTGATCTAGCAGGCCAAGGCAACATGTCGACACTCTGTAGAGCATGTTGGGTTACAACAGCGGTATGAGGGCGAGCGTTATCCTGTTGGAAAACACCCTCTTGAATGATGTTCATGAATGGCAGCACAACAGGTTGTATCACTAGACTGACGTACAAATTTGCAGTCAGGGTGCGTGGGATAACCACGAGAGTGCTCCTGCTGTCATACGAAATTGCTCCCCAAACCATAACTCCAGGAGTAGGCCCTGTGTGTCTAGGCCGCAGACAGGTCGCTAGCAGGCGTTCACCTGGCCTCCTTCTAACCAACACACGGCTATCACTGCGACCAAGGCAGAACCGGCTTTCATCAGAAAACACAACAGATCTCCACTCCGTCCTCCAATGAGCTCTAGCTTGACACCACTCACGTCGCAAACGGCAGTGGTTTGGAGTCAGTGAAATGCACGCTACAGGGCGTCTGGCTCGGAGCTGTCCTTGAAGTAACCGATTTGTAACAGTTCGTTGTGTCATTGTGGTGCCAACTGCAGCTCGAATTTCAGCTGCAGACGCAGTACGATTAGCCACAGCCATACGCCGAACACGGCGGTCTTCCCTCTCAGTAGTGCCACGTGGCCGCCCGGAACCCGGTCTTCTTGAGGCAGTACCTTCCCTTGACCACTGCTGCCAACACGCATGCACAGTGGATACATTCCTGCCAAGTCTTCCTGCAATATCGCGGAAAGAAAACCCACCTTCTCGTAGCCCTACTACACGACCTCGTTCAAACTCAGTGAGCTGTTCATAATGGCTTCTTCGTCTTCTTAGAGGCATCCTTGACTAACATTAACCCACTACGTCAAATCTCAACTGTAAATAACGATCACGAATCTTACAGCGCTTATTTAAAGCAAACCTCATTTGCATGTTCATAGTGTCGCTACTAGCGCCACACTTATGCGCGTAGCTCGAAATTTGAATCGACGTCATCTTTCAGATGTATAAACACGCCTACCAAATTTCGTTTATCTAGCACAGCTCCTTCCTGGTGTTGGGATTTTTTTTTCCATCAGTGTATTTCAGTTTAATGCATTCCAATACAGTATACCGAGTTTTCGAGATAAATTTGACATTTTTGGGTGATAGTAAAAAACAAGGAATGTCGTTCTGAAAGCACATTTTATTGAACTCATGGAAATCGTGCAGTATGAGGAGAAACTGATAAAGCAGAATCACCCAAAACACCTACCCTTTGTGGCCGGAACTACCTCAAGGTGGCTCCTGGATCTGGAGCATGCAGCCTTACGATGTGTCTTGGGAGAATTGCAATTGCCGCTTTAACCTATCAGTAAGCTGGGTCGTTCTGTTGCAGGCAATGCGGTTTGTGTGTTGCTCCACCAGGCCTTACAGATAATGATCCATAGGATTGTAATCAGAAGAGGTTTGGGGCCAGATGTAAGGACCGATGAAGTCGTTTGCCACGATGAGCGGGTCACCTTGTGCTTTTTCAGTCAAAAGTTGGAATTTACGCCTCTTGTAGGGGTGATAATGAAGGCGTTCGTTCAAAGCTAATTTTACGGTTGACGATTCGACACCCATTACTTACGCTATAATTCGGATTTCATTCCCTAGATCCTTCTGCAGATTTTCTTGCAGTTTGCACATGAATTCCGGTGTGAGACGGCAATCGAATCGTTTTTTGCAAACATTTCTAGCAGCGACGGCTTCGTAGGCATCGTTGTACTTCTACATTTCCCTTTGTGCCGTTTTTACTGTGTTCATTGAGCACTTCGAATCTGTCTTGATGGCAGAATTTGGTTTGCTGAAAGCAGTGTTGGGCATAATTGATTAAAAAGTAATTGAATTACAATTAAATTATAATTATAATTATTTTACTGTCAATCAATTAACAAGTAATTGATTATAAATAAATTGAATTACTTATTCAATTTATTTGTAATAATTCATTTTATTTGTAATCAATTACTTGTTAATCGAATGACAGTAAGATAATTATAATTGTAATTTAATTGTAATTCAATTGCTTTTTAATCAATTATGCCCAACACTGGCTGAAAGGCAACCTCATGGTGCAGGTAAAAGTTTTCCAATATTCTGGTTGCTTCCTCCAGTACTTTGCAGTTCTGTTTCACTTCGCAGCTATATCAGAAACCAAAGAGAAATAATGAGTGAAAACGATGGCAATAATTTCAGGAAACTCATCTATACATGCAATAAAATAAATTGCCAAGTGTACCACCGAAAATCCTGTAGATGTTATTCTCAATCTTTTCAAATGAATTAAGTTGCCTTCCATTTGCTTGCACTTTTCTATTAAGTTCAGCATTTTTCTATAGTGTTTAGGTCTCAGAAAAGATAAAATATTGCTATTTTTTTCTTCAGTTGTTATAACAATTTTTACTGCTCTAGAATTTAGAAAATATTCTATTTATTTTTGAAATAGAAATTAATGATGTTGTTTTCCACAACGAAGTCTAATAATAATCTAACAGCTGTATGTTTAAGACTTATGGTCGTTTTCTTAAAGTTAATAATAGTAGTCAAAATTACTAAATTTGTATTGCCTTAGTTGAAACTGCTTTAAAACCTCTAAGATCTATTTTAAAACAAACTGATTTACTTCTGCTTTTAAGAGTTATGCTCTTCTAATGTTTTCTACCCTGAGATCGTACCAATAAATGTTTAAATTATTTGTTCAGTAAATAATAAAATATTCCTCTCCAAAAATACAACATTTTTTAACTTTATATCGCCTTTAACCATTTGCGGCGCAAAATAATTCTTCTCATTAAAATTATACTGCCACCGGAATTTACGAACAAAATTTAAATAAAAGAAATAAATGATGTTTTCTGCTACGTTATAAAAGTAAAAATTTCTAAAAAATTTCCGGGATGAATATTTCCAGTTGAAACATAGTAATTGGTGTCATACCACAAAGGGTTAAACCCCCTTTGTAACAGACTCTCTTTAATACTATTTTATGCTTATTTGTTATTACTTGTGTTTTATTCATTTAAATTAAAATGTCGCCTGTTCTAGAATGCTATTTTATTACGAGTATAATACTTTGCAAAAAAAAAAAAAAAAACGGTTTTAATGTGGGTAGTAAAATTCAAATAATTCTGCTCTATTTTTTATTTTATTTATTTTATTTTTGAATGAACACAAAATGAAATTATATTTCACAGAATTTAAATGAAAAAGGTGATACTTGCGATCGGAATTTTTAAAATCATTATAAAAATCAGTACATGACATTTACAAAAATAAGTATTTACGGCAATTACATGAATAATATACGAATTAAAATTGAAACAAATTGACAAAATAAATAAGCTGTTATTAAATTATTGTATCTCCTACTGAGTTAGATACTTGAAGAAATGTTGCGAATTAGCATGTAGATTATTAAAAAATAATAATTTAAGATAATGAAAAATGTCTTACATATAAACCATACGGCAAATTAATGCATTTTACAGTCTCCAATCAACGGAAAAGTATATAAAGCCGAAAACAATTCTGTAATACTGTTACGATTTGGTTCAAGCTGTTTTTAGTATCAGTGTTAAGGCCAATTGTCTACACCTAGACAAAAGAACTAGACTTTTATACAATGCCTATCGTCCCTTCACCCCAACGATATGTTATTTTAAAGTGACCATGATTGTATTTGCACGAGTTACGAAGAAAGCAACATAACACTCCGAACGACTAGATTGACAAACACCACCTGGGCTAGAATTCAACGTGTCCTGTCTACGAACTCTTACAGACGAACCGCTTGGCCATTGGGGGAGCACGTTTTGATTACAATCTTGATTGTACTGCTATTCGCATTTTGTTAAAGAAAGACAAAAATATTTTTTCCTGTGTTTAAAAGAGACAAATTCGCTATGACATTACGAGAAACTTTAAGATAGTCTGTTTAATATTATTTTCCTTGTTTTTCAGTCAAATTTTTGTTATAATTACACGTTTTGAGGTTCCCTGAATCGAAAAATCCTATTTTTAGCGGTTGATCTGTTTGTGTGTGTGTTTCTCTGTCTCTGTATGTGTGTGTATGTCTCCCTGTGTGTCTGTGTTTGTGTGTCTGTCTCTTATCAGGATATCTCAAAAACAAATTATAGCAGAAAGTCCAAACTTGGTATTCTAAATTTGTATAATATATGAATACCACACTAAACTTTTCGTTAAGATCAAGGAGATGGATCGTGTACAGGGACACCCAAAAGAATTTAAATACATTACGTATATGGGGGAAACTGCAGGTAAGTAAAGTATAAAATCTGTAGAATAAAATCTGCATTAAACAAAATGAAGCGAATACACATATTTTATATACGTAAAAAAAATGTTTCATGTAGAATATGGTATAGAAACCATTCACTGTTCACTTACAGGGCTACACAAACGAACTAGATTATAGTGCGACAATACTTGTAAAATTGATGGAAGGGTATTTCAGGTTGTGCCGTGTGTTATTAAAATAGGGTTATATTTATTTCCACCAAATGATGTGTACATAACTTTCAGAAGATATACAGGGCTGCCAATATTTAAGCCATAACATTCTTTTCTATTATTAGTGGAAGTGCTTTACTGTAATATTTTACCAAGTTCCTTTACTGTAATATTTTACACATCTTTTCTCTGTTATAATTTTAAGAATTTAACTAAAACGCTATGTTTTTTAGTAGCAAATATTACATCAATATGACAAAAATAATCTAAAAAATATCATATTATATATGTAACCAAAAATATACAAATGAATCAATTATTTTATTCCATACTGAAGATAATATTAGGTGTTTTTTTCGTTATGTATATATATATATATATATATTAGGTCTTTGCATAAATTCGTGCGGTTTTTTATTGCTACATTTCATAAAAATACATCAAATGAAATGACAAATTTTAATCAAAATACTCTCCATTACTTTCTACAACCTTTGCCCATTTTTCGGGTAACAAATGTATAACACGGCGGCGATAGAAGCTCTCGTCTTTGGAGGCAATAAAATGATCCGTGTCCGCACGAACTTTTACAACGACCTAATATATAAATGTAAATAAAATTCATGATAGTAATTAATTGCATATGTTGGTTAGTTTGAAAATTCCAAAAATTAATTGCCTATATCTTTAAAAAATATTACATGTACCTATGTAAGTACATGTATCTTAACGCTAAAGTGAAGATGTTAGAAGGAAATTTCAAACGAAAGTGTTTTATTATTTTACTAATTTATTATTTTTTAAATGATCAAGAAGCAAAACAATTTTAAATACCATTTAAATTTCCATAAGGTTTATGTTTTTATCTAAGAAGTTTTAAAAGTTTTTCACAGAGTAAATGTTATATGTTAGATATTAACCTTTATAAAATGTTTTTCGAAAAATACTATTTTACACTGATTTTTTTTTTTTTTTAATGTTATTTTGCTATTGTCTTAATTCTTAAGAGACTCCTTTATTTCTTTATATATACAAAGCATCTTTTTTTTCTAAGAAAGAGTTGCTAAAAAATACAGAAACGCTAATTTATTTCAGAAAATGAATGGATTTTCGAGGGTCATGAAAAAAGTTTTAATTAATCTAAAAGAAAATTTTCCTAACAAACAAATACTCTTATTACAAAGGATTTATTTTGAAAAATAAAATTCTTGAGAAAAATAACACCTGTTAGGGTATTTACAAGGCAGTTTTTCCAATAAAACATGTTTTAAATATGTTTTGGTGGTTTTAATATGTCAGCATTAAAGGTGTTAATAAAATAATTCAAAATTTAAAAACTATGTTTGGTTAATAATTAAATTTGATAGAAGTGTTTTTATTTAGATAATAACAACGAAAATTTGAATTGCATTAAATTTTTAGAAAATAAAATTAAAGTCGAAAATTTTAATTTTTTCTCAGATTTTTATATATTAAAACATAGTAATTAAGATTTAAAAAAAAAAAAAATATTTCTTCATATGAGCATTTTGTTGCATAAATTAATTATATATATATATATATATATATATATGTCTTTACATATTTATTCAAAACGCATTGTAAAATATGTATAAAAAATAAATTTATTATTTTTACTATTATTATTACTATTAACAGTAGAACTACTACTACTACTAGTAGTAATAGTATTAGTATCATTTATATATATACATATATATGCGTGTATGTAAGTGTGTAGTACTGTTGTTTCCAAAATAAAAAAAGTATTCTTCAAAAACAAATCATGAAACCATGGAAGCATCTGCTCAAGTGCTAACTCAACGAGTCCATAGCTAAAATAGGGGTGACAGTCATCTGACTCAGAGAAAATGAGCAATAACAGAGCGCTGAATTACTGGTTGTTTTCCAAATTTGAAACTGTCGGTCACGCTGGCATCCCTCCAACATTTTGGACGCGTCCTCACTGCTAGTTTTAGGATATGTGCTGCACTGTATATACAATGCTGTTACGATTTTGTCACAGGAAAGTCAAAGCTATTATGTTAATATTACATTTATATTATCATGGAAATAATCTAAAAAAAAATATCATAAGATATCGCAGTTTTAAGATATAACCAAACATACACAACCGAAACAAGTAACATACTTTATACTATTTTACTAACAAGTGTCGGGTTCCATTATGCCCACGTAAATAAAATTTCTATTTGTAATCTACTACAGTTTTTGACTACATTTAAAAATTCCAAGATCTTAGTTTCGTACTTTGTGAAAAATTATAATTCATTTTTCTAAAAAAATAAATTGCTAATATTAAGTTTTCCGAACGGAATTTGAAATTCACCTTTTATTGTTGATTTTCTCCTCAATTATTTATAAAATAATGAGTTTGCGTTTAAGTGGCTTTTATGCAGCGCTAAAACTACGCAATGGTACAGTAGGCAGCAAATGTATCTTAGCACTTTACAATAATTCCGATACCAAAAGTACACTTAATACTGATTTGTTAAATAAATCCTTGTCGAATCATGTTCACTGAGAAAAAAAAATATATCTCCTTTCTCCAGAATGAATAAGTGGCCATTTTCTAAATCCCTTAAAAAGAAATAAGGTAATTCCGGGACAGATGCCCCACTTAAGGAAAGGGAGCTATAAAATAAATTGGGTAATAACAATGACAACGAAAATTTGTGGAAAATACATAATATATATTGTTTATTAATAGTAAGTAGTTTTTTTGTACCGTATTGTAAATTTTCCACAGAAAAAAGTAAAATTGCCGCACTTCTATATTTGACCATCTTTCCCGAAGTTGCGGGTGAGATGCCCCACTCACGTGGGAGAGATGCCCCACCTGTAAAAAACATAATAAAAGTTTTTAACAATGATCAATAGTTTATGACAATTTTTCAGTAGTTTATAACATAGGAAACGTAAGCTTTTTTTAAAAAAATACGACCTTAGCATTAATGTATAAAATATTAAAATATTTAGCTACCATAGACAAGATGTAAAAATTAGAATAAAGCACATAAACTATCGAAAAATATTTAATATATTTTTTTTTTCTTTCATATATGGGAAAATTTTATATTTACAGCTTAGAAAGTATAATAAAAAATATTACGAAATATGTCGAATTTATTCAGATAATATTTTTCTTTTTCTTTTCTCTAATCTTCGCTTTTCCGCAAACATTGCACAGATCTCCGTACATTGTGCATGATTAATGCAATCATTCATGGCACTTTATGCAATCTATCCAATCTACTGTTTCTTTTCTAAAATAATAGTTCTCTTCACATTCGAGGCAATTGTTTGTAAGATCAATTTCGTCATTTTCTATAGGCATGTCCATCACCAGCTGTTTTAACGCTTTGCTAAATTTAACAGTGGATTTTAGCTTTTTTTTCTTGGGTGTGCTCTTGGGATGTAATGACCTTAGCCGACTGTAACTTTCTTTTTCTGCATCTTTCCTTTAACCTTGGTACAGGGGGAATCTGTTGCAATATTTTTTCAGGGAGGATGTTTGTTCAGTTGATTCAGAAATTTAGGACTGTTCACACGTCTGTTTAAATTCTTCACTTATGGAAAAGAATTGGTTTGGAATCGCTACTTGGTTTTCCGTCTCCCGAAAACCATTAATAGCAGTGTCAACAGAAGCTGCCCTTTTCCAGGCTATACCAATCAGTTCTGCAGCTTGTATTCTCCCAATGGTCCTTCCTGGATGATTAAAAATCCATTTCTTTGCTTCCTCTTTAAAGTAGTGTTTTAGTGGCTTAATAAAAGACCAGTCAAGAGGCTGAAGAGCTTGTGTCGTATGGCTGGGAAGGCATACAATTATAATGTCATTCTTGTCGGCAAATTCCAGCAAAATTCCAGTGAAATATTGTCCTTATGCATTGCAACAGTCAATGACTGTAACATTTTCTCCTCTCTCTGTAGACGTGAAAACATGAACATATTTTGCCCCTTTGGTAGCCAAGACCTTTCCTTTAATTTTATTTAACTGACAGCCGGTTTCGTCCATATTATAAATACTCCCCTGTCTGGTAAAGAATTGAATTTCTTCTAACACTCTTCAAAGAATTTTTAAAAAATGATCAACTCTTTCTCTGTTCACGCCTTTCCCCCCTGCTAAAGAGAGCCCCTGGGCTTGTCTAATACTTAGTTCTGGGTTTCTCTTTAAAAATGATGACAGCCAGGCGTACCCAGCCATTCTTGCTTCTAAATTAAATCGATTCTTGAGACCTACTTTTTCAGCAAACTGAAATGTAACTGTCCTAATTGTCTCTCTGTCAGGTGCAAATCCACATTTTTCTAAAGGTTGGATGTGCTTGACGAGATGTTTTTCGTTTTCAACTTGAAACACTCCTTGTGGCCCCAAAGAACTTGTTTTGGTATAATTACACGTTTTTCTTCGACGAAGACGAAGTGTCCGAGAAGGAATTCCATAGTACCTAGCAGCTTCATTGACACTAATTTCCCCTGCTTCTAGTGTTCTGAGAGCCTCTATTAAATCGTCTTTTGTCCAGGTCTCACGAGCTTCTCCAGTATTTTTTCTTTTGTACACTGTAGGCATCTTTCCTGAAACAAACAAGAAGCACTGAACAACTGCATGAACAAATACAATAATATACACTCACTGGCACAATTAACCGCCCACCTACAGTTTCGTTAGCGCCCAAGTTTTATTTATGTTATATTTTAAATATCAATATTCAGTTTAAATGTCAAAGGTCAGTCTGACATACCTGTGCGTTTTCTGCTTTCTTATCTGGGTTTAATCTGTATTTTTCTGATTTCGTTCTGAGTTACTACTTCTAGCGATCACGCTAATTTGAATTTTATTTGAAGAATTTTAATCTAAATTTTTAGTTGAAGAAAATATTTTTAAGTTGAAAATTTTTCCATTTACAAATATTAAGCATTTTATAAAAACAATATGATTAAAAAAATATTAGTTTAAAATTTAAACAATTAAAAGGCTTTTCTCCCTGAAAATGTATGTGGGGCATCTCACCCGAATATTATCTGGGGCGTCTATCCTTTTGGTATGGGAGAGATGCCCCGGAAACTGTCCAAAGTACCAGACAGCAAAAATGACCGCACAATGCCCGAAGTCGACTGATCAACTTCTTACTACAGGTTTTTAAGCTTATATAAAAAAAATCCCGACTTATTAAGTAGTGCCTGCCTTACAATGCAACATCACTCTTATAACACAGTAGAAAAAACATGGTACTTACTTGAAATATTGTTGTGGTAGCAGAAAACAAAGAAAGGACTTCACGTAACTTCCACAGCACACTATTCAACATCTATCTGAAATAATAACTGAACTCTCAGAGCCATCTAGCGTTGCGTTGCGAAATTACATAAAGTGGGGCATCTCTACCGGTGGAAAAACTCACCCGGAATTACCTTATAGATTTCCGAGCTATGCGCATAAGGCACGCCAATAAACTGAATAGACGAAATTATCACGAATTTCTGGTGTACATATTTCTAGATGGTGAAACAATATTCTGAATACCCTATATATTCTGAATCATTTATATTGCGAGAAATTCTCGCTTGATTTTCTAGAACTGGGTAATAAACCAAGATTATAGTTGCAGAAACCCGCCTCTTGTAGTCTCATTTATTTGCAGAGATTTTTAAATAACTTTGCCCTCGAGAATATAGGCAAAAGCTCTAGAATTCTAATAGGGGCTTCTAGAACTAGCTTCCTAAGGGCACTAGAATTTATAAGGATGACAGGGAACTATTTATTTATTTTTTTTTTTTTTTTTATAGAGTCACAATTTAGATTCTAGATGTCAGTTACAGAATTTTTTCTCAGTGTTCTTAGTCTGACTAAGAGCATGACTCGACAAAAATGTATTTAATAAAGCAGTATTGAGTGTACTTTTTTTAGACAGGGATTATTGCTAGTGCTCGGATACTTTTGCTGCCGACTGTACTCACCCGTAGTATGGTTCGGGGACATGCCATCATCTAGGGAAATAATATTTTTTACTCTCCACATAAAGGAAGGCTCTCCCGCTTCGGTGACCCCCCAAAGATAATATTTTGGAACATGGAGGACATTGGTACTACGACTAATTTTAGTATCAACCACAGATAATGTACACGACGGCCTTATTCTGGCACGAAGGTTGAACCCGCAATCTTTAAATTACAAGTTCAACGTCTCACTGACCAGCCTATCGTTGCCTCCTAAAATAACGAGGAATTTAAATAAACTGAAAGGTTTCTTTCAGATATCATACATAAAACCTTTATTTTAGAAATGTATAATAAATTTTCCGAAAAATCCTCATTAATATATCAGTAATTGAACTTTAAAAAAAAAATTTCTAATAATACTGTTTAATGCTAAAACGTTTTTTAGCAATGTTATTTTGTTTCCGTCTTAATTTGTCCTCTTTTTTATTTCTTAGTATTCTCCTGAACAATAAGTCTATTTTTTTTATAAGAAATATTTACTGAAAATTACAAAAATGCTAATTTATTTCTGAAAATGATTGGGTGTTCGAGAATCATGAAAAAGAAAAACTGTTTTCATTAATGTCAAATGAGATTTTCTTAACGAACTTAAACGCTTTTATTACAATGGATTTATTTTTGAAAAAGAAATTCCTGAGAAAAATAACACCTGTTAGAGAGTTTATCCAGCATCCTTTTCAATAAAATTTATTTCTTAAATATATTTTGTTGTATATATTACATCTGCATTAAAAGAATTATTAAACAAATTCAACATTTGAAAAATCTTTTCACTGCTAACTAAATTTGACGAAATCACTTTCTAATCAGGTATTCACTATGCAAATCTTGATTAGGTTAAAATTTTTTAAGAATGAAAATTAATTCATAGTTTGAGATTCTGAAAAGTTCTAAAGCTTATATATATATATATATGCGTCAAAAAAAGTGTATACACACTTTGAACCATCATAGAAAATTTATGTTCCGTTATACGAGGTTCAATTGCTGGAAATGAAATGCTTAAAGTCCAATTTGAAACATAAATGCACTTTCTGATGCAAATGTGAATATTGTTCTAAATGGCGGCCTTCAGCATCAATACATTGCTGTTCACACACTGTTTCATGCATTTAGAATTTGTCTCGTAACGTGAAAGTGTTACCCTTGAAGGTGGGTCTGTACCATACTCACGTCTACACTGTCTTTGAACCGCAGCAACATTCTCAAACTTCCAGCACCACTTAGTTACCTGCTTCCACGCTTTAAAGCTCAAACGTACGTCCGCCATTTTGCAGTTACTCCGTTGCCACTAACTGGGTTGAGTATCTAGAGCGATAATTCTGCTGCCACCTGTTGAAGAAAGATAACTTTACTTTCTCCCAGAAATTGAACTTTCTAGCACGGGAAATACAGTTTCTATGAAGGTTCAAAGTGCGGATCCGGTGTATATATATACATATAAAATTACTTATGTGATACCGTATTCAGGATTAATAAAAAGAAATCCAAAAGCTTCCTATTTAAGTATTTTAATATATAAATTATTTTGTATCGCAGATTTTCAAATTTATTTATAATTCGTAGTAAATTCAGTTTAAAAATTCATTTGCATCTTTCCACTAACTAAATTTGCTCAGAGAAATTTTTAATTAGATATAAACAATATATATATATATATATAGTATATACATTAAAATTTCCGTAAAACATACACACTGTTATTGATTTTAGGATTTCAAAAAGAGTTTCTTTGAGTAAAAAATTCTATTTAATTAGAAAATTCCGTATATGCGATAAAGCAACAGACTTATATATTAAAATATATACAGTCGGCTGCAAAATTATTCGAGCACTAGCCAATAATTCCTATGTTTAAAAAGTACACTTAAGACTGTTTTGCTGAGTAAATTCTTGTCGAATCATGTTCTTAGACTGATTAAGAACATGACTCGACAAGGATTTATTTAACAAAGCTGTATTAAGTGTACTTTTTTTGGCAAGGATTATTGCTAGTGCTCGAATAATTTTGCAGCCGACTGTATATATCAGGGCTCGTAGAGACCCACTTTTTTATAGACTTTCTAGCAGTATTCTTGATCAATATATTTAATTTAAAATTTATAGGCTAATTATATATATATATATATATATATATATATATATATATAATGCTGTTCAAAATGAATAATGAGAAAATCTAGGAATTTCGAAGACCGTACGTACTCTGTATGTGCATTTCGGCATGAGTATTTTGATGCATATAAACACTGTAGGTTTACAAATTTGTTTATTTATAAAAAGTTATTTTATAATAAGTTAGAAAAAAAAAGTTGCATTAAAAGAATAATAATAATTTTCCACAAAAGCTGCTTCTTGTAATCATTAACGAAACCAGTGATCCTTTTTTTGAGGGTTTTTTGACATATGATGTTATGCTATTTGACTCCCAAAGCCATTTCTTTATGTCAAAGAATGTACAGTCGGTAACAAAAGTCTCTGCGGGTATTTCGTGGCTGAATAAGTATGTCGTCTTCGCTTATCTCTTTCGAGGGTAGAAAAAGGGGTTCGATTCTCCCCCTGGCGCTGAGTGTTTTTTTTTTTTTTTTTTTTTTTTTTTTTGCATTGTAATCCTGTTGTGTAATATTTGTCCTCATCAGACGAAATTTACTGGGGGATGTCGAGTCACATCGGATGTACAGTCGGTAACAAAAGTATCCGGACACTAACAAAAATTCCTATATAATAAAAGTACACTTAATACAGTTTTGCTAAATAAATCTTTGTCGAATCCTGTTCTTAGTCAGTCTAAAAACAGGATTCTACAAGGATTTATTTAACAAAACTGTATTAGGTGTACTTTTTTTATATAGGAATTTTTGCTAGTGTTCGGACACTTTTGTTACCGACTGTAAATTCTATCACGATTTATACAAGGTGGTAATAATTAAAGTGACCCTGATCAGACTCCTCAATAACTCGTTCTTCCGATAGAATTTTGGGGGAATTTGGTATATACATTATATAGGCCATGGGGAGACTATTTCTGCAATTTAAAAATAGTTCAAATTTTGACCACCAGAGGAATTGTGGCGCTTAAAGAATAGCAAAAAAATCTGTCAGAATCATTAAAATTTATCCAGTTAGAGAATGGGCTCAAGCTGTGCTCCACTGACACCGATTACCTATTGAAAGCGCATTATAGCGTGTTGAATGGTAGCGCGAAGTAAAACTTACTTCAAATAAAATCCTGATTCCTCTTCTATAAACTTGGCCTTTTAGGAATTCCAAAAACCAGAAATCACACAGATTCAAGTCAGAAGAACAAGGAGGCCAGGCATCCGGAAAAACCTCTGAATATTACACGATTGTCTCCAAATTTAGTACGAAACAGTTCTTTGACTTAGCGCTCAATGTGGGGAGTTGCTCCATAAGAAAGTGCTCTAAAGAAAAGTGCGCTTTATCTGACCATGGAATTCTCCAAGGCCACGCGTCATCCATTCTAGCTAAAAGTTGGCAGGCAAATTCTGATCATATTTGTTGGTCTTGAGGTTGCAACATTTACACCATGTGGATCTTATGCAGATACCATTTTGAAGTGGATCGCAGAATTTTTCGTACTGTCGACCATGGAATCACCAACTCAAGTGCCACCGATTGAGCACTTGCTGAAGAATAGCGAGAACTGGAGTCTCTTTCAACCAGAGCAGTAGTGACTCGACAGTTTCATTTGTAACCGGTTTCCGCCTTCTTCCCGACAGCACACCCAAATCTCCAGTTTCTTCAAATTTTCTAATCATCTTCTTCAAACCATTCTTCGACGAGGGCCCTTTTCGCAATTCCTTTAAACGACGATATTGACACAGTGCAGCTAAGCTATTGCTGCCGTTCTGATAAAACAGTTTTATCAGTAACGCTCGATCTTTCATCTGTAAGGACATGATTAACAATGTCAAAGGATCACAAAATGATTTTCTGGCTCTGACTGCAACTCTCTTTGTAGGTCTGACTAATTAGCATAAAGAATCTTTGAAAAGTGTTATCTGGTGGTCAGATGTTGAACTACTTTTTATTGCAGAAATTGTATGGTCCATGTAACATATAAACAAAATTTCATCATACTCCGATAGGCATAACGGGTTCTAGAATGGTTTGAATAGAATCACTTTAATTATAACCACCCTATATTAATAAAATGCCTATACTTAAAAGATTGTTAAGATAGGTAGGTTGGTAGGTTGGGTTCACTTCGAATTAGTTCTTCGCTATGGGTAATCATCGACGATCTGGGACGCACCCCTGAGGAAGGTCGGAGACATGAAATCACAATTTTGATTTTCCACTTATTTATTCTTATTTAGTTAAAAAATTATTAAACGTTATTACATGCATTCACTTTTATACGTTGAATGCATGTTTGCCAACGATTTGTTGCTGAAAATCTAATTTTTAATCATTAATTTCTAAAGTATTATAAACATCAATAATGTTTTTAAAAATTATCTATTCTTAAAATACCATGTATGATAAAATTATCGATTTTATGCCTTTACTTTTATAACTATAATTACAAGCTTGTTGTTATTAGATATCAACAATGAAATAAAATTAAGAATAATAAATAGATATAACACAAGAACGTTTTCATGATTCTAAATAATAATTCCAGTTTATCAGGATTCAAGTATTTTTATTCAAGATACCAACTTAAGCGTCATGATGCTTAATTAATTTTAATCCAAAACTTTCTTAACACTGAATAGCTGTTGCCATTCTGCAAACATAAACATAGAAAAACATAGATGCTACAATACGTAGACAATCAATCTGAAAATTAATTATCGTCTGCGACAAATATTTATAACACACTGGGCCCGGCTGAACAAGGTTCAGAACAACTAAATTATCCAGTGCATCAAAATTTAAATACAATTGTAATTCAGGTGTAAATCCAATTCAAATATGAATCAAGTGTCATACAAAAAAAAAATATCAAGTAACTTACCAAGTTCTTCAAGTATATCAAGTACATCAAGTTTCAACAATATATCAAGAATTGTCGTCAAGTTTTCATTTTCAAGTATCAGGTACATTAAAATCAAGAATACTTCTATAAAAACATTAATCAAAAAACAATTTACATTTTAATAATTAATTTAAATAGGAACTAATAATTTTTATCACAGAAACCTGTTTTTTTTTTTTTTTTTTTTTTTTTTTTTTTTTAACACTTTAAGTATAAATATTTACATTTAAAATAAAATTCTATAGCATTATACACAAATTAAAATTCTTAAATATGTACATTTATGCAACTTATAAATAATATTTAAATATCTACAACATATAATACCACAATCAAAGAATATACAAGCAGTTATTCTATCTATGTAAATTAGTATGAACTGTGTAATTAATTTTATGCTAACTCTAATTTCACTAGTAGCTGTATAAGCCTTTTAATAAGTCCTTTTTCAGTTTTTACTTCACAGCTACGAATTAGACAATCTCTTCCTGTGAAAATTTTTAAAACTTTTCCAAGCTTCCACATGTTGCGTGGTAAATGTTCATCGTGTATTATTACTACATCATTCACTTTTAAGTCCAGTTTTTGTGAATGATTTTTTACACAGTTTGCTGATTTTAGATTTAATAAATAATCCTTGAAAAATATTTTCCAAAAGTTATTCAACAGTTTTTCGCGATATTTATATGACTTAAAGAGTACTTCTTTAGTACTATTTACATTATTAGGATAATTTTGTGGTGGTAAACTCATTGTTTTTTTTCCAGCAGAAAATGTGCAGGAGTTAGGGTTTCTGACTCATCTTGCACATACGTCAAGGGACGATGGTTTATCAATGGTTTCTTCAATTTCCAGCAGAATAGTTTCGAACTCATCAGGGATACATGATGATCTGCCAAGAATTTTTCGTAATATTGTTTTTACTGTCCGTACAAGTCTTTCATAAAACCCGCCCCACCAGGCTCCGCGTTCAACAATATATCTCCACTCAATACCTTTAGTTGCATAATAGTTCTTCACCTCAGGATGACGTAAAACTTCCCACATTTTTTTGAGTTCCGCGTCAGGGGCCTTAAAGGTACAAGCATTGTCTGAATAAATAATGGAGCATAGACCTCTTCTTGAGACAAATCTACGGAGGGCAAGTAAAAAGGTTTTTGTTGTAAGATCTTTTGTTAGCTCAAGATGAATTCCTCGAGTCACTGCACACGTAATTAGTAGAATGTAATACTTTGTACCTTCATTTTTTACAAAAAGTGGACCGGCATAATCCAGTCCCACAACATCAAAAGGATTTGTTTGTTTTATTCTAGCTGAAGGCAAAGGTGCCATTGCTTGTTGCATTGGTCGAGAATTATATCTTTGACAAATAACACATCTTCTTATAACACGCTTAACATTTTGTCTGGATCTAATTATCCTGTGTTTTGTGCGAAGGAACATGAGAGTATTTCCTACACCTGTATGAAGAACGCGTTCATGTGCATCACGCACAAGTAAATCAGTGAAATGGGTTTTAGAAGGTATAATTAAAGGATGTTTTCCATGAAAACTTAATGATGACTTCTGTAGTCTACCCCCAAGTCTTAGTACTCCTTCATCACTCAGGAAAGGGTTCAATTCGTAAATTTTAGAGTTTTTGGATATCAACTGTTCAGATTTTAAATATTTAATTTCATCTGGAAAATGTTTATATTGAACTTCTTTAATTAAATGTAACTCTGCAGCAAAAAGTTCTTCTGCAGTCAAAACATCCTTTCTCTTTTCATTTTTATTTCTTAAATTGTAAATAAATCTAAATACCCATGCAGTAATTCTAATTACTTTACTTAGTTTGCTATACTTTTCAATATTCAAGATTGTGTTAGAATTTTCTGCCAGCGAAGGCAAAATCGATGTCTCATTCACCTGCTTTTTCTCATCTAATTCAGAATGAGAAATTTTTATTGATGAATTAAAATTTTTAGGCCAAGCACTCATAGGTTCAGTTAACCAATCTGGTCCTGAACGCCATAGTTTAGATGCTAACAAATATTCAGCAGAACAACCACGTGATAAAATATCAGCAGGATTGCTTTTACCACTACAATGTTTCCAGTTGCTTGGGTTAGTTAAATTTTGTATTTCAACAACTCTATTTTTTACAAACAACTTCCAACGTTCGGGAGCACTATGAATCCAATAAAGTACTATCATGCTATCAGTCCACAAAAAAATATTTTCCTCATGTATATTAAAAGTTTCCTGCAGATTTTTGGCAAGTTTTGCTGCCGTTAATGCCCCTAACAATTCTAGCCTTGGCAATGTGAGTTTTTGTTTTATTGGTGCGATTCTATATTTTGCCATAACAAACGCTATTTCTCCATTTTTAATTGATCTAAAATACGCGACTGCGCCATAAGCTTTGATAGATGCATCACAAAATACATGCAATTCTTTATCATCATTTTGATACAACTCACCAGGGAAATATTCGCGAGGAATTTCAAATTTCTTTAACGTTTTAATTTCACCGCACCACTTGGGCCACAACTGCCTACATTCGGGTGGAACATAGTCATCGAAATCTAAACCCAATTGCCAAAGATTTTGCATTATCAATTTTGCACGTAATACACATTGTGCCAAAAAACCCACTGGATCAAAAATAGTAGCAGTTACTTTTAATATATTCCTTTTTGTGATCTCTCTACACTTATTCAATGTTTCGCACAAGTTATCTATGTTCAAGGATATTACATCTCTACTATTACACCAGTTCAGACCTAACACTTTAAGCGAATTATTTTCTCTTGATTCTGATTTGATTTTATCGCTACCATCCCAAAGAATTTTGAGTTCCTCTGAATTCGTACTAAATTGACGCAAATTCATCCCGGCATCTTTTAACACATTATGTGCTTCAACACTAAGTTCGAAAGCACGCTCCACGGAATTTGCCCCATAAAAAAGATCATCGACATAAATCGAATTGTTTAACATCTGGTAAATATCAGGGGTTTTTTTCTATTATTTTCTTTATGTGATATTTTATGGTGCATGCTAAAATGAAAGGACTGCAAGATACACCAAAGGGAACTCGTGTCATTCGATAGGGTTTCAAATTCAAATCTTTGTCTATGTACAAAAAACGTAATGCATTTCTATCAATGTCTGAAATACCAATCTGGAGAAAAGCTTTTTCAATGTCTGCGATAAATGCATATTTATACAATCTAAATCGTAAAATTAAGTCTAAAACAGAAGGATTTAAATTTGGACCTGGTACTAAACAATCGTTCAACGATATTTCATTATTACATTTTGAGGATGCATCGAACACAATACGGACCTTAGTTTTTATTGCATTTCTCCTAACAACCGGAGAATGTGGCATATAATATATTGTATTCCCATCAAGAGTTTCTAAATTGCACGCCTCAATTATTTCGTGATTTAACTGATCGTTTATTATGCTGTCATAATTCTCTTTGAGCCAATCGTCATTTTTTAAATTTATTAATCAAAGACATTAGACGCTGCTTAGCATTTTGAAAATTATCGGCCAATTTTTCATGATGAGACTTCCATAACAAACGAGCTACATACCTGCCATCACTGAATTTCAAATCATTCTCAAATTTCTCAATTATTAACTTATCATCATCTATATTTTCGTTTTCTCCTAAACCCATATTATCTAAAGTCCAGAACTTTTTCAAACAGTCATTAATTGAATTTTCCTCTTTTTTCACGTTCCGAGAAGCACTTATTGTAAACATAGAGGCACTAGATTGGTTCTCCCCCAAAGATCCTACCAAGGACCAACCAAACATTGAGGAAACCGCAAACAAATTTTTACTAATTCTTTTCTTTTCTCCAATCTGTACCTCCAAACATGCGTCAGATCCTAATAATATTTTTATTTCAGAGGATTCCCCATTATCCGCTAATTTCAAATTTTCTAATTTTAACAATTCCAAGATATTTTTAGAAGGTAATTTTATGACTGCTCCAGAAATAGTGTCTGTAAAAAGCGCTTCAATTGTAATAAAATCATTTGGGCAATGAATACTTTTAAGAGTAACTTTAACAACATCATATTCCATTAACCTGCCCTCAGTATACCCAAAGGAATAAATACACAAATTTTCTTTCCACAGACTTTTTAATTTTACTTCTTTAGCTAAATCGGACTTCATAAATGATTTTTGAGAACCCCCGTCAATTAGAGTTTTTATCAATTGGCATCTATTATTATCTTTATCAGAAGCGAAAACAGAACAAGTTTGTAAATACACAACTCTATCAATTTTAGAAACAGAATTCAGTGACAGTGATGCGACTACATTTTGCTTAACCTCAGTAAGAGTTTCTGATTCACGAACATTTGATTTACAAAATAACTTAAACTATTACATAATTCACAAGAGGGATTTTAACCTTACACCTAGATGACACGTGACCTTTTTTAAAGCATTTATAACAACGACCATGAGTTTTTAATATAGATCTTTTTTGCTCATCTGTTTTCTCACATTTTACTAATTCATGCGTATTTTGATTACAATAAAAACAATAAGGTTTATTCACGACAGTTAAAGAGGAAGCAGTAGGAACGCTCAACCCTTTCGAATAATTACTTTTATTTTGCTTAACAACATAATTTGTATCTCTTTTCTTAGAATTTATAATCAAATTAGAAGCCTCCCTACTCTCAACTTCCAATCTAATAAAATCAAGAAGTTCTGTTAGGTTGTATTGACCCCTAGAATTATGTTTTCTATTAAATTCAAAATTCATATCATCAGGTAACAATTTTAAAATAACTGGTCCTAAAAGACTTCCATACGATTCTGATACAATTCCTAAGGAATTTAAACTTCTTATATGTATTTCATAGGAATCATAAAGTGTTCTTAGCGCTTTGATATTACCCGAATTTTTAACAGGTTCAAGATTCAAGAGTTTATTCATGTGAGAAGAAATTACCAAATCTGTACGACCAAATCGCTCTTTAATCAATTTAATAGATTCATCATAATTTTCATCGGAAAGCGAAAAACCAGAAATAGCACTTAAAGCAGGCCCTCCAAGTAAAGATTTAAGATATGTAAATTTTTCCACTTTCGTTAATTCAGTATTATTCTCAATAGCATTTTCAAATGAATTAAAGAACTTTAAAAATAAACTAGGAACTCCATAGTACCTTGCTATCGAAATTTTAGGCAATCGAATTTTGTTTTTAGTTTCACCTTTAGTTTCAGCAGTGTGGTCGCTTACGGACTTGTTATTTGTAATTTCAGAACTGAATTTAAGTTTCTTTGTGCTCTAAAAATACATTATTTTTTCTTCATATTCTATTACCGAATCGCATTCTTTTTCAATTTCTGATTCATTACCTTTAAACCAATTTAATATTTTGTCTTTAATAATTTTTTAATCAGATTGTTTAGAATTTAACAAAAAGAGATTTTCCTCAACTATATTTTTATCAAAAGTTTCATTTTTTATTTCCGATTCCAAAATATTTATTAATTTTGAAACAGACTGCCGCAAAGTTTTCCTCGCGGATTTAAATTTCACTAACTTGTCAGTCATATTAACAATAAAGAACAAAAATGTTATGATACAAATATAAAATTAAAAAAGAGCTTACCTTACTTTTTCAAGTAATAAAACGAGTTGCTTATTTATAAATATAACTCACATTGCCATGGTCCTATTTATTGTCGTAGATGAATTATTTCGAAGAACATATTTATTTTTAAAACCCAAATTATCTCATCTTGACATAATTATTTCATTCTCTATCACATCCAAACGGCAATATTCATAAATATTTCACGCATCATGTCAAAAAATAAAAATCAAATTTTCGATGTCTACTACGACGAACTATAAACATCATCATTATCTAAGAACTTCGGTTTTGAAATCCAAACTCTAAATATATTGTAATTATCAAGTTATCATATTCGAAATTTGAACATCTTTTAAAATAAACAGTCATTTAATTACAGTTCGTGCCAGACGTTCTGGGCGCCAAATGAAATAAAATTAAGAATAATAAGTAGATATAACACGAGAACGTTTTCATGATTCTAAATAATAATTCCAGTTTATCAGAATTCAAGTATTTTTATTCAAGATACCAACTGAAGCGTCATGATGCTTAATTAATTCTAATCCAAAACTTTCTTAACACTGAATAGCTGTTGCCATTCTACAAACATAAACATAGAAAAACATACATTCTACAATACGTAGACAATCAATCTGAAAATTAATTATCGTCTGCGGCAAACATTTATAACAAAGAGCGTGTTCAGTAGAGCGCCCGAGATGGATCAATTCGACCGGGCGATGACGTCACTGATCCTCGACCGGTCTTGGATCGGGCCAGGAATCTACTGAACGCTTTGGAACAATTTTGACGTGATAGGAGCAGCGCCATCTATCTAATTTGACCTGTATTAGCAATTAGCAAGTTATTGTATTTCTGTTGTTTATTTTGTCTGGACTTTTAATACGTAATTCCATAAAATGCTAAACTAAATTACGTTTTTTCTAAAAAAAAAAGAAAGAAAGATCGTTTATGTAATAACAGTTTTACTTCTTTCTTATTAATGTAGAATTCTGTACTCTGCTAACAAAAAATAAGAAGCTATTAATTGATTGTACTGACAAATTACTAATATACATTACTTTGGTTATGATTTTTCTAAATTCACGTATAAATTTTAATCATGAAAATGTTAAGAATGTTACGTTACATTTATTTTTAAAGGAGCAGAGTAGATTTATCTTAAATGAGCACTTAAAACACCTTTCTTTCTCTTCGAATTTTATTATGAACAGAAATGTACAACAAAAACGTTTTTGAAAAAAATAAATAAATAAATTATATAAAATATGAAATATGAAATATGCTGTTCAGTTAATATAATGGATTTATATAAAAAATAATCTTATTTTCTTCTTCGATTTATGAATCAATATCAAGAGCTTTTTCTCTTATTACCGACTGAATATTAAAATAAACTAGCAATGTAAACAACACTGCATAATTTTATAGCTACTTTTTTTACAGTCTGTTTGGTTTATTAAATTTAATAATTGACATCTTAAACTTATTTTTACCTAAATTAAAAATATGTGGAAGGATTTTAATTTATTTACTTATAGTTAACTTATTGTTTTAAAAGTAAAAAATACAATCGTTTACAAACTTTTCTATTTGTAAACAAAAAACAATCGCATGAATGAAAAGCTTTGTCTGAAAAAAAAAAAAAAAAGAAATATAATTCTTCCCAGCTTATTTTTATATATTAAATTAACAAAATATGATAGCGTCCGAATTAAAAAAATATATATTTTTTTGTTTCAATTAAAATTGTGTAAATTTTTGTTTTAATTTTATGTTTGAATGTTACGTTCATCAATAAAAGAAACTACGTATCGAAAATCGTTATTACGTAAAAAATCTTTTTTACACAATAAATAAATAAACATAATATAGTTTAGCATTTTATGGAATTACTTACCTTATTTTCTACAGCACAAACAATGCATATAAACAGGTACATCTGTATTAATCCTCAGCTAATCAAACAAATAAACAATCATTGTCAAAAACTGATGTTCATTGTTCAGGTTTTCACTGCGTAATGTCAATCAGAGCCTGATTTTCAATCAGAGCCTGATTTTTTTTTTTTTTTTTTTGCCTGATTTTCACGTGATCCATCACGTGACCCAATGGATCAAGAAATTTTTCTGGGCTTTCTGATCCACGACCGGTCGAGACCGGTCCATGCCACTGAACGATGTGACTCTGGATCGGTCGACACCACTGAACGCTTTGGCTCGGAATCTTTCGACCGGTCGTGGATCGGGCGCTCTACTGAACACGCCCAAACATTATACAGAAAAGGATATTCATGACATTTTGGGTGATTTGTCATAATTTTCCAAAAGATTGAATATTTTTTACTTGTGGGAAATGAACAAATTAATGTATTTGCCATGTTACAGTTAAAGACTATAGGGTGGCGAGAGATTCGCCTTTTTTTTTTTTTTTTTTTTTTTCTTGATTTTTCCAACACAGTATTTATATGACATTTTATCATTTATTTAATAGTGCAAACTTTCTATTAAAATTTTCGAATAAAAAATATTTATGAAAAAATCAGTTGGGGGAAATGTGGCCTGCAAAAGAAAATTTACGTTTCTAACAGTTTTGCAATCAAATTAATCACATACTTGCTTCGTCGTTTACTAGAATTTTTGAGTACGAAAAAAAAAAAAAAAAAAAAAAAAAGAAGAAGAAGAAGAAGCCTTTTAATTTACCATGCAATGGAGACATTTTTAAAAATGCATCGGAAGTAATGAAGAGTTTTCATCTTATAGTGACGTTGGGAGTCAAAAAAAGATTCACATTTCACATCAGAAATTCGAAAAAATGTGTAAATTATGCAATAGTTAAAGAACTAATATAACTTTTG
Organism: Salticus scenicus; assembly: GCA_963930645.1. Taxonomy (NCBI): domain Eukaryota; kingdom Metazoa; phylum Arthropoda; class Arachnida; order Araneae; family Salticidae; genus Salticus; species Salticus scenicus. The sequence goes on from OZ005655.1 coordinate 228,714,064, forward strand.
AATCTAAATTGATTAGATTTTGTTACTGATGAACATTTTTTACGCACATGCTTTTTTTTTCCTAACAAAAGAGAATAACGATTTATAGAAAAACTACAACAAATTTCTCATTTTTAATCTTTTAATACTAAAAAAAAAATTTTAGTGACTAAAATAATCGTAAATACTGTTTGTTTACGAATTACAGTGTATCATTTATTCTTTTCGAATTTTAGTTTTTTAAGAATCTGCATTTAACTTTGAAAAACATAATTAAAAATTCAACATCCTGATTTAAATTGCTATTGAATAACTATAAAAAAACAGATTATCTATTATTATTGCTTAATTGAGATTTAAAATTTTAATTTTTTTATTTTGTTAAACAAACTTTTTTTCAAAGAAAATATTTTTTTTCATAAAAAATACATACTGAATGTTTTTTTTTTTTTTTTTTTTTTATTAAAGAATTTATTAACGTTAGCGCGGCTAACCTTTCTTTTCATATGTTAATGTAATCTAATGAAATATTCATTCAACTACTTTGTTTTTTTTTCCCCTTTACATAAAAGTTCTGTGTTTTTTCTTCTTATGGAAATGTATTAATGATGAACAAGCTCAATAAACGCATTCGGTAAGTTTTTCTTTGTTAATTTCCAGCTAATACTGAATAATTAAATCACACATTTTGCTAAATTTACGATTTTTAACTTTATTGGCAATAAAAAAAGCATTATTAAATAATAAATTTTTCTAGCGCACTATAATTTGTTATATTTTTTTAAAGTATTTTAAAAGCTAAAAACGATAATCACAACATTGTGCTTTGAGCATTTGTTAAAATATTTTTATTTCATGGATATTTCATCAATGAGCTTTAATCCATTATTTCCAAGCAACGCAGTTTATTAAATTAATATAAAATATTTTAATTTCTTTTTTAGCATTAAGGTTCAATCGTTTTCAATACATTTTATAATTTACAAAAACGGGATTATCGTTTAAATCAAGTTTTTTTTTTTTTTTTTTTTTTTAATCATCCAGCATTAATATAATTTGCTACGATGTTTCCGTCAATTCATGTAGATTCATGCAGTGGCTATGCTGGATTATTTTTATTTCATTTAACCCTTGTGTCCCTCACAGGTAAATGTTAGAAATGTTTAAGGAGTCAATTTTATGTAGTGCTTGAATTTGTTTCATTAAATTGGGTTTCACTTAAAAAAATTATTTATTCTTTTGTGTGATAGTCTAATAAATTATTAGTCTAACGATAGCCTCCTAAACTAGATGCATGTCGTGTGGCTGGGAAACTTGGCAACAGTTAAAGCGGTAGACAGAGCCACCTGGTACAGATTGCACGACCTTTTTAATCAACAGCCACCAAAAATTTTTAGAAGTGTGATATTATATACATAAAAGGCGAATAGAATCGAAGAAATGTCGATATATATATATCACATATCACTTCTTAAAATTATTGGTGACAGTTGAATAAAAAAGTCGCGCAATCTGTTCTAGGTGGCGCTGTCTACCTCTTAAAATTAGAGACCCTGTATGATAAGAGGCTGGACCCGCCAGTCGATCCGCCATGTTTGTCTAGCCTGTTACATATGATACCATTACGCTATGAAAATGTCTTGAATGACTCTCTGTACGGTTGTCTTAAGATATACAAAACCATTTTCAGGTGCTTTTAATTAATAGGAAACTGTCAGACTCTGGTAAAAGCTTTGTATGTTCTACTGCGATCGAGTGGTCATTGAACGAACGTCCTTAATTTTTGTTCAATGTCCAATCTCTCTCTATAGAGGGTCGCTACTTCAACTGTTGCCAAGTTTCTGAGCCACGCGACAGGCATCTAGTTTAGGAGGCTATGGTTTAACATTCTTGTCTTCAGTTATTTGTCGTTATTTTGCTTAAAACAATGACATCAGAAGAGATATGACACATGTAGAAAACTATGAAGCCAAAATCGTAACCGCTAAGGACATTGATTAATATACCGTTAGCTAATGTTTTGGTAGACTCAATGTGGCTTCTATACCAGAACTCCTGATTATAGCAACCATCTTGAAAAGGCAACAGCTAACTTCATTTGCTATGCATGCTAATAAACCGTATACCAACTCCTCTTACCAAGTTATTAAGAATATCAATTTCGAAAAAATGCAAATAATTTCTCAAAATTTGAAAAAAAAGTCTCTCGTATTGCTGCGTCGAGATATTTTGATAGTAGTTTAAGTGAAATAAATTCACATCGGTACCACATTACGAATTCGGTTGGTTGGTTGGTTGGGTTTTACGTTGCACTAGTGCTGCGCAGATGGGTAATTGGCGATGGTCTGGACACACCCCTAGAGGTGGTCCGGAGACATGCCATCTCAATTTTGATCCTCCACGGAAGGGATAGCTCCCCCGCTTCGGTGACCCCCAGAGGTATAATTTTTGATGGGTACATGGAGGACATTGCAGCCACGACAGATTTTACGTGCACCAGCCACCATTAGTGTACACGACGGTCTTTGTCCGGATCGAGTACCGAACCCGCAATCTTCCAATTACGAGGCCGGCACTCTACCGACTGGGCTACCGCGGCCCAACAAATTCGGGAAAAATGCAACTTTGAGTTCGCTATTAGATCTTCCTCTCATAATCAAATGATCAAGCTCTGGACAGAGCTGTCAACTATTAGCAACGGTGAGATATTGTTGTAGCAGCAGACTTACAAAAATGTAATATGTTATAAAACTTTTAGTAAAATATAAATTTATCATTCTTACTTTAGTCATATAAAAGGAAAAAATACAAAAATTTGGCTACAAATCATTAGATATAAAATGATTAAAAATGATTAAAATTCGTCAGTATATTAGTTATGTTGATATTATTCTTGAACTGGTAGCTTCAAGATTTTCTAATTTAAGTATTTTAAAGTAAAATTTTGTAACATCACAACTGAATGCACAGAGAAAAATCTCTGTGACTGACATTTAGAATCTAAAGTATGGCTCTAGTACAAGTCGTTCATTGTCATCCATTTGATCATTTTAAATTTTAGTACTTTTTGAAAGCAAGTTCTAGAAGCTCCTATTAGAATTATAGAGTGTTTACCTATATTATCGAGTGGTCAAGGTTATTTAAAAATCTCTGTAAACAAGTGTGAACACAAGAGGTGAGTTTTCGAAACTATTATTCGAATTTATAACCCAGTTCTAGAGTATCAAACGGGAATTTCTAGAAATAAAAAGATTTCATAGTATCCATAATATTCATAATATTGTTTACCCATCTAGAAATGTATAGATTAGAAATTCTCGATCCTTTTATCTATTTAGTTTATTGGCTTACCTTATATGCGTAACTAGGAAATCTATATTTCTTTATAGTTAGGGATTTAGATAATCACTACTTATTTGTTCTAGATGAAGACGGTGTAATTTTTTTTCTCAGTGCGTGAAGCGAAATTCTGTAGAGCTTAGAAATATTTTTCTTTTAATTTCAATGTGTATACTACTGATACAATATTCACCAATGGTAAATTTATATTAAATAAGTTTGTTGTACTTAAAAAATCAAGTTTCGTGCATTTCTATACAATAGAAACGGAGATATATCCTGCCAGTACACGTTAATAAAAACAGCATAGCTGGGCCACCTGTTGACCAATATGTTTCCAAGTTCATTCACTATAGTTTATCATAATATTTTGCTACCATAACAAGATTTCATTATAGAAGCTGATATATAGCTTTCCATTATATGTGGAAATCACTACACAGCAGCAAAATCTGTTGAGCAATATGCACCAAATACTTATAGATATCAATTTATGTCAGAGTGCAAAAAATTATATATATTTATAACTCTGTGCATTAGTTTCTGATCTACTGTTGCCAAAAAATGTTTGTCACACACAGACAGTCGGATAGACATTCTCTAAAAATTATCAGCTTGTGTTCAGTACTTCATAAAACGTGTTATCAAAAACAGGAAGTCGAACATTTTTACGATTCCTATACATTCTTCTGTAAATATATATAAAAGTCATATAGATAATTTTTTCCTTAAGATATTTAAATATCATTATTTGAAAAGCTTTTAATAATGCAATTCTTCTGCATTTCAAAAAGGATATACATAAGTAACATTTATTATATTGTGAGTTAATCTTAAGAAGCATTTTTACTCTACCTTTGAAAAGAATGTGTAATTTTTTTAATTCTACAATAATTTATTTTTGAACCATACTATGATTCATTTTATTCTAGCTGCAATAAAAGAATTGAGGTAGAGTGTAAATGAAGAAAGTATTCCATTTTATTTTTTGTCGATAAATTTCCTATAAACTTCCACCAAGAAATATATTGCGATGGAGGCTGTTGAAAAAACTGTTTCATTTAACCTTCTACCTATAAATTTCGAATAAACTGCAATAGAGAAGCATCCTAAGACTTTATAAAAAGATTTATGGGTCTCTGGGAAACTATCCTAAGGCTTACAGCGGTATCAATTCTTATAAAACTAAGATGATAATTAAATAAATATGGGAATTGCTTTTAATATATATTTTGATAGGTGTTTTATTAACATGAAGATTTCCTTTTAAGAAGTAATAATACATGGTATTCTTTGATTATTTTTTATCAATAATAACATATCCTCATTATTTCATTTTGAAATTTGTAATGTATGTATATGTGTGTGTATTGAGTGCGTGTGTGTGTAAATAATTTTTATGTAAATAAAATCAGAAGTAATAGAAAGTAAATAAAAAGTATTATTTATATAATTCCAATAAAGCTGATGCTAAATAAATTTTAAAAAAAAAATCTAATTGTAAGTAATAAAATTGAAAAAATTACTGAAAAATAAGTTACAAGAGCAAAAATACGTTTTATTGCTTGGATTATGTTATGGCTTTAATTAAGGTTGTATAGTTAACTTTGGCAAAGCACTTGGAGAAGGCGAAGTTTAAAAAATTGCTTCTCAAACGACACCTTCGGCAGCAAAGGAATAAGCTCTTAAATTTTTTTATGCGTATATTGAACAAATAGAATTAAACGTTAATTGCGAAGCACGTCAAATAAGTAAGAAACACATGTTCTGTGTCCTTGGCTCTTTTTGAAAGGACGAATTCGAGAAATTGTTGAATATAAATTTTACATGTTCAAGTTTGTTAAATTTTAAAGGAAAAAATTATGGATGTTTGCTTATTTTCTTTCGAGTTGTGAAAATATATGTAATAGCACAACTTAAATATATATGTTACTAGCAGACCCGGCCACGCGGTGCTGTGACTAAGTTATACGTTGAATTATATTGCAGTAAACTATTCAATACAGTCAAATTATTATTTACGAAGAAAGACGAAAACGTTGTAGTCGATGTAAAAACCACGAGATTGAGATTTGAAATTTAGGTCAAGATTTGGAAGCGATTGATAAAAATTTTCGTAGTGTTGATATTAAGCGCAAATTAATTTTATTGTAGGGTCTTATAAATTTTAATGGAGAAGTAAAATATATTATTTTTAATGCTACTTAGGTTGGTTGGTTGGATTTTACGTCGCACTAGTGCTGCGCAGGTGGGCAATTGGCGACGGTTTGGGACACGCCCCTAGAGGCAATGCTACTAAGGATAAAAAAAGCTAAAACGACTAATATATAAAGTAAATTATATTAAAATTCTATTAAAATAAAAGTTTAAAAGAAGCAGACGATTTTAAAATCAGTTTTTATGGAGGAGTGAAATATAATATATGCTATACGCAAGCGAAGTGATGACGTCACTGACCGTCTGTGGAGCCAAGAAAAGATTTTCTATGTTAATCGCCCATTGGATTTTTTGTAAAAAATTATTAAAAACCGAGGAAAATTATTTCCCGATTTTAATCTCCATATTTCGGTATAGATATGTATTAGTTATCGTGTGCATGCGTTAGATTAAGTTGTTTTGCTGTAAAATTGATAAAATTTCAATTTTAAATTTCAAAAGTCTAGAAAAAAAAAATGGCAAACTTTCATATTCGATTGAAAACATAAACATTTAATTTCAAAGGATGATATTTACACAATAAATATCCAACTAATATGCTAATTAAAATGAAAAGGATAAATATTCTATCATATTTTGAAATCAAACTTGTTTTCAAATATCTAAATAAAGTATCTGACATAAGATACAGATAAGTTGCAGCGGAATAGATTTCATATCTGTCATCCTTCGCGGAAAAAAATATATCGCCAAATTATCTGGCGAACATATTTAATTTCTTTTAAAAATCATGGTTATTTTAACATTTTATATTAAGAGAGTAATGAATAATATGAAACAATATTTCGTACAATACATATTACGAAAACATACATCTGGCATGTATATTTTCGTGTTACGTTTTTGATCGCCAAATACAAAAAAAAAAAAAAAAAAAACGCCAAGGAAAGCAGAGTTTTGAAATTTAAAATTAAAATTTTGTCAATTTGGCAGAAACATAACTCAATCTAACACATTCACACGATAACTAATACATATCTATACCAAAATATGTGGATTAAAATCGGGAAATAATTTCCTCGATTTTTAATAATTTTTTACAAAAAATCAAATGGGCCAATAACATAGGAAATCTTTTCTTGGCTCCACAGACGCTCAGTCACACTTCACTTGAGTAGAGAACTACATTAGCACTTTATCAATGTGTATAAAATTTTAAAGCGATTATGACGTCAATTTTTGTGAGATGCATAATTTATCTTTTTATAATTTTTTAACGTTCACGTTTGATTAAGTGTATTTATTTTTATGTCGAAAGAAAATGAACTCGTAAATTTTTTTTGGCAGCAATTAAACGTATGAAACTCACAGATAGTTATAACCTTTCGTCATATAATAAACAAATAATTTGCAATATAAAAATATTGTGACTATAAATTGAGATAAAAACTATCCTATCTCTCAAATTGGACCACACTACACACAGTGGTGCAAAATTTCATTATAATCGGTTCATTAGTTTAGGAATTCATTGCGGACAAACATCGTGAAACGGAATTTTTATATACTCGTATATAAAGATAACACAACTACTCACCTGGGAAATAAATTCTGGAATTTCTAAAAATTTATTTTTTAGGTATCTGTGTGCATTTTACTTATTTTCAAGTAAGGAACTTGTGAACCAAATTTTATATAAAATTCTGATTTCACATTAATTATGGTAAACTACCAATTATACGTTTATACAATACCGTTTTCTGTATTGCAAAATGCAAAAAAACTCTGTTTTCTTTCTTGCTTGAATTAATTCCATTTTCTTTTCACGACTTATTTTATTTTACATTAACGATTTAAAAAATAGGGAAATCGACCTAATTCGAGGGACTTTGCTTCATACGGCTTAATTATCGCGATTCTTTATTTATTAATATTTTACGAATATTTTCTTTTTATTTATTCTAAAGTTAATTATACTTAACTTTGTTACAAAATATAATCAAATACTGTGTCTACAGACATCTGACATTTCAATGATTGCTTGCACAAAACCTTATTCTGTTAGCTATTAAATCACAAATTACCTTCACAGAGAGAATATAATTTTGCCTTTAAACATGTAGCTCATTATAGCTTATGAAGTAAATAGTTAGAATTACATGTAAAGCGAAAAGGGACTATTGAGAATCGAATAGCAGTCACAAACGATATGGTAGCTTTTGTAATAAACACAGTACACCTCTAATATAATTGTACTATTTCACAAGGATTCATTAGCATACTATAACATCGTACGTTTGCTCAAATTAAAATATTATTTCATTTATTGGAAAAATTATATTTATTAGAATATTACAACAAAAGCAGTTTATTGATATTAAAAAATTCCCATTTAATTTACTTTTGATATTTGTAAATCTTTATATGTAACAAAGTACATTCATTTAACCCGTTAGCGCCCAGTGTCTTCATTTGAGGACAGCCAATAAAATGGCACAAATATTTTTTGTGGTTTCTTGTAATGATTTCTGCTTTTTAGTGACAGTTTATAGCGTCACTTTAAATGATCCCTGAAAGTTTTATGGGCCTACTATTAATTATTATTTCCTAATTTGGATAGTCTTTTTATGATTTTTTATTCGTCGCACATGTATTTGCTTTTTGCGCAGGTTTACTAACTTAAATCAAGTTGAATAATAATATATATTATAATACTTTACTCTCGAGATCTTTGTCAACATATAATGGGAAATTAATCTGTTATCTCAAAGTTTTTATATCTCGAAGTTTTCCCGCTAGAACACTCAACGTCAATAAATGAGGATGGGCTTTAAATTTAAAACTCTCAGAAGAATTGTTTAAGTTAATATATTTTACTGTCAGTTGTTTATATTAATTTAGAAGTGAAATAATCAGCTAATAATATTTTGCAAAATTAATTCGGGAGTTAACGGGTTAATCAGCGTAAATGCATTCATCACTTTTTTTTTTTTTTAAGGAAATTTGTTCCTTAAATAATATTAAAACAAAATATGCAATGCAATTAACTTTGTCTTGTATTATTTCAAGCATAAGGTGCGCGAACCGCATGATGTAAAAGACAAAGTCTTATTTTAAAATCTGAACGTTATGTTTTTATTAAAATTTTACGATATAATGTTTTTTAACTAAAATATAAATAGGAAACGATACAATTACAATATCTTGTAATTTCCTTTACCTTTATATCACAGGAATAGGCGAATTATCACTGTTCATGGATATTTCATAAATAATCTTAATTGTATTATTAATACTATACAATAATAATAATATTTAAATGACCTTTTTGTTTGTATGTGAGTATGTATTCCTTACATCTTCTACAAACTATTCGGCCGATTTGAAACAAACTTGACACAGTTAATATTTATGACCATAGTTCAAGTCCTGTGAGTGTTTTGAATTTCTAGCTCATGCGCAAGAAAGGGATGGGGTGAGGGAAAACCGCTTTTGAAAACCATATTTTTGTGTGATTTCTTTAGTATTACTTTAAATAGAAACTTCAAATTTGATATATAGATTACTTCTAATGTACGTATTTTACCTAAGTAAACTTCTATAAAACTTCGAAATTAAAAACGAGGGAAATTATTTTAAAAAAACATTCTGAAACTACCTTTCGTCAAAATTTCATGCCTGCGACTTAAACATTTTACTTTTAATATATCAAAATGATTTATTACCTTAATGTAGCGTTGTTGTTTTGTTTGCAGCACTCTGTGCATACTTTCTTCGCTTGACGAAGGGTCATGTCTTCTTTCGACCCGAAACAATTGTTGCGAATTCTTGCATTTTATGTTGTTTATTCAAAGTTTTGTACTTATTACATTTGAACATCAATTCTGTGGTGACTTTTTATTATTATTATTATATGTTCGAACAACGTCACTTTTACAAAACCTCCCAAATGAAGTACTATCGTCTTTGAAAATGACGTCATTTCTTAGAAATTATTCGATAGAAAAACATGCATTTTAATACAAAAAATCTGGTGTGAAACAACCACACGACTTCCATTACCCACTATTACGCGTATTATATGCATTTTTGAGAGATAATGTGATCAGAAAACATAAAAGTGACCTAAAGAGAAAATCGTTAGAGCCATTTTTGAGATACCAACATTTACAAAAAATCAATTATTGACAGGGAAACAATAATTACATACAAAAGCATATTTAAACGTGAGTTAAAATGGCGAGTTTGAAAAAAATACGTACAGCTGTTTTTAAAGGAACGCCCTTGGGAGACCTGAAATTGAGCTATTTATACAGGACGCGTATTAATTTTCCTGAACTAACCAACTATATCATTCGAAAGGACATCTAATAGAGTGTTTATATAGCAAATTTGAAGAAAATCGTTAGAGTCGTTTTTGAGATACGGACTTACGGTCCCACTTCCGTTTCCGATGTCCCACTTCCGGTTAAACTCAATTATTGACAGGAAAACAATAATTACATACAAAAGCATATTTAAAAGTGAGTTAAAATGGCGAGTTTGAAAAAAATCCGTTCAACCGTTTTTAAAGGAACGCCTTTGCGAGGCCTGAAATTGAGCTATTTATACAGGACGCCTATCAATTTTTCTGAACTAACCAACTCTATCATTCGAAAGGACATCTAACAGAGTATTTATATAGCAAGTTTGAAGAAAATCGTTAGAGCTGTTTTTGAGATACGGACTTACGGTCCCACTTCCGGTTTCCGTTGTCCCACTTCCGGATTTTCAATTTTCACCAAAATTTGGAAATTTCATCTGTACACCAGACGTATTTCAATTCTAAAATTTCGTAGCTCTATCTTTATTAGTTTCTGAGCTATAGTAGCCAGAAGATTCTCCACATACATACACACACACACACACACACACACACACACACACATACATACACACTGACCAATTGCCAAAAACCACTTTTTTGGACTCAGCGGACCTTAAAACGTGTAAATCAGGTGAAAACCCGATATCGAATTTACAGACCGAATACAATACTTCCATTACCTACAGTAGTAGGGTAATGGAAGTAAAAATTGTTACGTTTTACTATGATTTTGTGGGCATTTAATATATTAGTGATTAAATAAGTAGTAAGAAATTATAATCTTAACTCCAAAGATTATAATACAACTAGCAGTTTTATCCGTTTTTCGCTTGAAAAATTAAAAAAGAAAAGTTGAAGGCAAAACTAATTAATTTGACCTGTTTTTTCAGAGATTATTTATTCTGAATTGTGATAAAGGTCAAGCTTTGTTCAAATCTGTTGAAAAATTCTATTGAAACACTGCAATTTTCTACGTGTGGAGAACGGGTAGAAATGCTAGACACCCGCCTCTTACTCCTTAATTGTTAAATTTCAGTCGATTCTTATATTGTACCTTAATTAAGGCCTAAGAGGAGGCTTTTATCTAAATTTCACTCTTCTACAGGAAACCAGTGCATTTTTCCACGTGCAAAGAACGGGTAGAAACGCTAGACACATTTTTCACGCTCTTTAGAAAGGACAATACCTAATCCCACGGACAGCCTGGCCCATGTTATTCTATGGGGAAAAAATTCCGCAGTTACTCATTACCGAATGTTTTTTCTTTTCTTTTTTTTATTTCGTTTTCAGAACTAGAAAATTCATATCTGTTAAAATAGTATGTACTTATTTTCGAAAAATTGATCTTATTAAAATTTATGCAATTTAAATTAGCGTTAAAAAATATGAATTTTAGTGCATTTTTGTCATTTTTTAGCTCCAAATAAAGTACTAAAAATTGAAAAAATCATTTTTTTTTTCTAAGGAGTGCTATTTTAACGGCTGTGAATTTTCTCAATGTGAAAACGAAATTTAAAAAATAAACATTAGGTAATGAGTAATGATGTAAAATAAATTTTCTCATAGAATAACATAGGCCTCGGCTGTTGGCGAGATTAAGGTATTGTCCACACTTAAGGGTTAAATTTCGTAAGATTCTAATCCTTTACTTTAATTAGGACCTAAGAAGAAACATTTTACTAAAATTGAAGCTTTTATTGGAAACCATTGCGATTTTGTACATGCGAAGAATAGGTGCGAAAGACTGTTGGACGGCCCCTTTCCTTCCCTTGAGGACTAAATTTTAGAAAATTCTTATATTTTATCCCAATTATGGACTAAGAGAAGGCATTTTGCTAAATTTCAAGCTTCTAATGGAAACCATCTCAGAAATACTGTGAAAAGTTTTAAAAACTATGACTTTCCTTTTCAACCCCTTAAGAGGGGACAATACCTAATCCCGCGGACAGCCGTGGCCTATGTTATTCTATGGGAAAATTTGTTTCGACAATTACACATTACCTAATGTATATTTTTTTAATTCTGTTTTCGCAGTCAGAAAATTCATAACAGTTAAATGAGTACTATTTTTGAAAAATTCATTTTTTTTTTTAATTTTTACATTTTAATTTTTAGTTCAAAAATGCGATTTTTCACAAAATGCATTTCTCTCATTTTCTAGCCGCAAAATTAAATACTAAAATTTTAAAAAGTAATTTTTCGGAAAACAAGTACTAATTTAACGCTTATGAATTTTCTAAATGTTAAAACAGAATTGAAAAATATTCATTAGGTAATGAGTAATTATGTAAACAAATTTTCCCATAGAATAACATGGGCCAAGGCTGCCGGCGAGATTAGGTATTGTCCGCTCTTAATGGTTTCATTCCATTAAATCAGTTTCCAGTCAGCCCCTATGTGATGAAAAGAAGCAATTACTCAATCGGCATGTTTTTAGATTTCGCGATCCTGACTCGACGCTGAAAGAGGAATGAGTGAATCATTGGAATTTCTTCCATTATATATACAGATATGGGAAAGCTTCTTCACGATACAGATAAATATTTTATTCGTTTGAATAATAAATAGAAGCTCTTTTCTAAGAAAAATATTTTTTTTCTTTTTTAAGAGTGTTGCCGTTCAAGATTCATGTTTTACAAATGAATTATTTTTTAAATAATTCATTTGTAGCAAACGATAATTGTTGGAATTTTTTAGGCTTATTAAAATAAAATAAGAATTTAAAAACATGAGACATATTATTATAAAAAGAATTCATTTACATATCCGCGATTGTAATGAAATGCTCGCCCTCTGGTGGGCTACGGTGAAATTACAATAAACATGGTTTAATTCGAATTCCATACAGCCGCCATTGCTTGCCGATATTTAGTTTCACATATATTTATTGAATAAAAATGAATAAATACGGTAAAAAAGATAACACATACTATTGTGTGCCACAGTGTAAATCCAAAGCATCAAGAAATCCAGAATTGAGCTTCCATTTATTTCCAAATGACAAATTTAAAATTTCAGTTGCTTCGGCTAATGGAAGTAAAGAATTAATCAGATGATTTGAAATTAATATTTGTTCAACTTCAGTTAAAAATCTACTTCCGATCGAACTTTGAATAAACTGAAGTATTTTTTCCAAAAGCAATCAATTTTCCATAATGTAATGGCGGAGAAATTATAGTGCGAATATTAAGTAGAATAACAAGAACACTAATGCAACACACGTGGCTAATGTTTACTAACAACTGCAGTGTTCACAAAGCGCCGTCTATCGATCATTACAAACGCGGATAGTGTTTAACGAAGCGGGTAAAGCCAACTATTAGAATATAATTTTAAAAGTAGATTTAAATTTCAAAATTTAATATTATAATTTCAAATTCCCTACGAATAAAATATGGCATTTATAGTGGAATGTTCAGAACGAAAAAACAGTGAAAAAAAGAGAAAAGGGAAGAAAGAAAATAATGATACATAAAAGTAATCTGTAACATGTTTTCGAGGGTGTCCTCTTTGAGGAAATATAAAGTATAGATGAAATTCTTTAACAGGTACACACAGAAAATAATTTTAATCGATGCGAAAAAGCTAAAGTTTTCTTTCTTGTATATTTTTTCTGGTATACGCAAGCGAAGTGATAACGTCACGGATTCTCTGTGGATGCAAGAAAAAGATTTCCTATGTTAATCGCCCGTTGGATTTTTTGTAAAAAATTATTTCCCGATTTTAATCCCCATATTTGGGCATAGATATATATTAGTTATCGTGTGTATGCGGTAGATTGAGTTATTTTGCTGTCAAATTGACAAAATTTTAATTTTAAATTTCAAGACTGTCGTCCTTGGCGTTTTTTGTATTTGGCGATCCAAAACGTAATACGAAAATGTGCATGCCAGATGTATATTTTCGTAATATCTATTGTACGAAATATTGTTTCATATTATTCATTACTCTCTTAATATAAGTTGTTAAAAAACCATGCCTTTTGAAAGGAATTAAATATGTTCGCCAAATAATTTAGCGATATTTTTTTTTTTTTCTGCGATGGATGACAGATATGAAACCTATTCCGCTGCATCATATTAGTACCTTATATCAGATACTTTATTTAGACATTTGAAACAAATTTGACTTCAAATTATGATAGAATATTTATAATTTTCCTTTTAATTAGTTTATTAGTTGGATATTTATTGTGTAAATATCATCCTTTCGAATGAAATGTTTATGTTTTCAATCGAATATGGAAGTTTGTCATTTTTTTTTCTAGAGTTTTGAAATTTAAAATTCAAATTTTATCAATTTTACAGCAAGAACAACTTAATTGAACGCATGCACACGATAACTAATACATATCTATACCTAAATATAGAAATTGAAATCGGGATATAATTTCCCTCGATTTTTAATAATTTTTTACAAAAAATTCAATGGACGATTAACATAGGAAATATTTTTCTTGCATCCACGGACGGTCAGTGACGTCGCACTTCGCTTGCATATTCTTCCTTACCAAAATTCATTCTTTATAAATATATCATTGTATATATATTTTTTTCCTTTAAGTTAAAATAATATTTGAATTTTATTGGATTCTCTCGTGTTCTGGTTATCCGCGATTGTAATGAAATGCTCGCCCTCTGGTGGGCTAAGGTGAAATTATCACACCACTGATAGCTTTCACGCTGAAATAATGATAGAACAACAAGAAAGAAGAATAATAAATACACGTGTGGCTATTATATTTACTAACAACTGCAGTTGGGAAAGCGCCATCTATCGATCATTACAAACGCGGATTAATCACAAAAAATAAATAGGAAACACAGATTATCATACAGTGAAGCTAAAACGCAACCCGGGGTGATAGTAGTACCGCTAGTGGGAGAGGGACATATTAACAGAGGGGAATTAAAAAGATCCACTCGTGTTAGGTCTACATGAATAGCACCTTTGATCGAAAATTCTTTTGCTACTTCGCGAATAGTTAGTAGCAGGTTAGTATGCCGGCCTGGTGGTTTGGTCGGTAGGGCGCTGCCTTCTAGATCTCCGGGTCCCGAGTTTGAATCTTGGTACGGGCACGGATGTTTGTGATGTTCAATGTCTACAAAAATATTGAGTGCATTTGTTTCTGTGAATTTCTGTAAAAATATGGACTATCCTACTGAGAAATAAAATTAATTTTTATAATGGTTAAAAATATACTTTGACAAGCACATTCATATTAACGTACAAATGAAAATTACAAACAGCACAGCTGGAAAATCAGTATGAAGTCGTTGAATATTTAGCATTGCTTGGCTTAAATAACACAAAATGCTTTAACATGAAAAGATATTTTTGAACATATATATTTTCAAAATTTATTTGCTTTATATTTAGTGCTTGCTTCTTATAATAAATTGCTTTTTGACAGTCAGATTTGTAAACAAGAACAAAGTTGTCAAATGAAAACTCAGATGCAGTATAAATAAGACAAGCAATTGTGTAAGCTAGAGAGCTCGAGAAACTTACAGCCGTTGTCAACAAGGTCACTGTAGTCACATTTTGGTTACTATGAGTATACGGGAGTGTTCTATCTGTATAATAATATGTGGTATGAATCTAGTTGAGAATAGAGTTCTAACAGATGACGTCATGAGCAGACGATATTTGCTTGCTGAGGGACAGTTGACCCCATTGACCCATTGTTTATCATTGCGGAATAGTGCTACAAATTTATTGTAACACAGTGTTGTAAATGTATTTGTAAAAGCATAAAAACATTCGACTACTACGCTTTCAAAGGCATGAAAAAATTAGCGTTGTCCTTCAGCAAAGTACGGTTGCTAAGAAGAAAGTCACGTGGTTGTTAGAACTCTATAGCACAGAAAAACCCACAGCGATAAAATAATTTTTTTAAATAATTTTTTAACAATTTTGGTTATAGTGTATGCTTTTAATTCCCTATAAGAAATATTTAAAAAGTAATATATATTAAAAAATATCAAATAATATTAGTAAGTAAATAAATATTTAAGATTGAGTTATTTTCCTTATATATATATATATATATAAAGAGCTTAATTAATGACAAATTAGATTCCATTTACAAAGCATAAACTTAATTCCCAAAGATAAAAAATCTGCATCTCTCTATGGTTTCAGGGAGAAACAGCACGTAGCATAAAATTAATCTCACTTTTTTTTCCCTGTTTTCATTTACAAAGAAAAAAATTATATTCCTTAACATAATGAGTTACGAAAGAATTGTTTGTTTTTTAACACGTTGATTAAATCATTAAGGTAAAGATAATCAGATTTTCGAGTGGAACCAATTATTTTGATTACACTCATCCTATTTACGTCAAAAAAATCTTTTACTTAATGTTAGAATTTTTCGAAATAATCTTCTTAACATTAAAACGGATTTCCAATGGACTGAAGATAAGAATATTTTGCTTTATTTTTTATTATTATTATTCCTTGTTATACATGTAACAATTATTCTATTTGTATTTTCATATAGAAGGGGCGAGATTTGTCTATTATTATTTTTTTTTTATTATTATTATTTATGGTAAGACAAATAAGAATAATATTGTGTTTTATGAAATTAATTTTCTTACCTATTTTAAATCTGTTAAATATCATACAATTTGTTTAATGTTTTAATGTGTTTTATATTATATATCTATTTACCTATCTATCTCTCATATATATATAGTCGGCAACAAAATTATTCGAGCGCTAGCAATAATTCCTATGTAAAAAATGTACGCTTAATGATGCTTTGTTAAATAAATCCTTGTAGAGTCATGTTGTTGATTCGACAAGATTTACTTAACAAAACTGTATTAAGTGTGCTTTTTTTATATAGGAATTATGACTAGTGCTAAGATACTTTTGCTGCCGAATGTAGTTGAAGGTGTTGAGCAGAGGTGAATTTGGGTTAGCATGAAGTGTCTAGTTATTGGATACAGTCGGCAGCAAAAGTATCCGAGTGCTAGCAAAAATTTCTATGTAAAATGTACACTTAATACTGTTTTGTTAAATAAATCTTTGTCGAGTCATGTTCTTAGTCAGTCTAAGAACATGATTCGACAGGATTTATTTAACAAAACAGTATTAAGTGTGCTTTTTTTTTTTTTTTTTTTTTTCATAAAAATTATTACTAGCGCTCGGATAATTTTGCTGCCGACTGTATATAGTATTATTTTTGTTAATATGCATAAATTAAAATGAAAATTTTATTTTCTCTAATTCCCGCTTTAACTATATCGCAATTTGTATAGTAAGGCATTGCGTTGTTTATGATATTTTCAATTCTTTTAAATTATTATTATTAAAGACAACAATGATTTTTTTTTAAATATTTCAATTCAATAAAAATAGTATGGTAATAAAAAAATTATATTAAAGAATTTTATCTATTTCCTACAAACCGGAATATTATTATGGATCTTTGTAAATTTCTAGGCTAAAATATTTAGCAGACCAGTGTTGCGAACTTGTATAGAGGTTTCCATTTAATATTTACAACTAATTTTCAGGTTGAGGTTGAACTGAGTGGATTTTACGTCTCACTATAGCTACACTATCCACTAATTTGAAAAATGGTGTTTTATATAGAAGACAATCGATTAGACGAAATCACAGTTAGACAACCCACATAGCAATTTCAATTTGCAGCGAAATTGCAGCAATCTTACTTTGTAAGCCAACAAACTTGCAGCAAGTTCAGTCTGACAAGCTGTAAGTTCATAACAAGATTGAAGCAAGTTAACGCAAACTCCGAAGTCACCATACGCCAAATTTGCAGCAAACTTGTCGTGCAAGTTGCACTCTTACTGTATAAAATTTGCTGCAAATTCGTTGCAAACTAGTAGAAAAGTTAGGTTTAGCTTAGGATCTAGCTGATCTGCTGTAGATGTATCTGGTGATTCAGTGTTCGTAAGAATGGGATTACTTGCTATCCGAGAGAGCTATATGAATTAAGACAGAAACTTGGTTTGACGGTAAAATAATTTAATCACACACAAATATATATACCTTTATGCCTATAATATAAAAAAAAATTGCTTTTCATCATATTCTATTTAAAAAAAAAAAAAAAAAAAAAAAAAAACTTACAAGTAAACAAAAAAAAAAAAAAAAAAATTAATCTAAAATAGAATTAAAACATACTCAATAAATAAATAAACAAATAAATAAATAAACTAAACTGTCAACAAGCTTCGTATAACTGGAGATAAACGAGTGAGGTTGCATCATCTATTTAAGAGAGTTAGACGTGAGGTGCCAGGTTCTAACCCAGGTCGCGCTCGGCTTTTTCCGCGGTTTTCTCCGAAACTTGCGCAAATACAGGATACGAATACCTTAGAAACCCAACCCCCACGGAGGGCATTTCCCCTGAGACCTAGGACCCTATTGCAATTAATCGGCCTTAATCCCCACAAACCCACTCATAATTTTTGCTCACTTAAAAAAAAAATAACAATAAGCAAACTTTAATATTATTTCTTAAACTAAAATTTATTTAAAATAAATGTATTTCATCATACATGTCGTTATAAACTTTCACACTAATCACATTAAATTTGCAACATTTCTGACAACATATTTTTGTAATATTCCTGGAAGCTTTTTATTCTATCGCTGTGCAATATAAATATTCAACAGTATAGAAAAAAAAAGCAGATTTTGTTATAGGTATATACATATAGATTATTGTGGATATTAACTATGTCACTTAACTACAACATTTTGGTGGTATAGAATAATTAGAAGGATCGTGTGTATCAACAAAGTTCTAACTTTACTCAGTCGAGTTTTAAACGCAGAAGTCCTTAAATATTAATTTTCTGAAAGTTTGTAGATAAAACTGGATAATCGTAGTTTCCATTTCCTAAAAGTTTTGTTTAAATAGAAATAAGTCGTAATTACGGGGAAACGTTTAAATGTATTTTAAATTTTGATGTCAAATATCTAAAAGATATGTAAATCGATATTTCATACAACATCACTGTAGATAATTCATTTGCATTTTTAAAATCAATTTTTTTAATTAACACTTTGACTGCCAAGCCAAAATTGCAAATGTTTACTACGATGCCAAAAATTCTTTTGTGTAATTTGTATTTTTTTTTTTTCGACATAAAATTATATATATATAAAAAATATTTTTCAATCTGATTCATTTTGCAACACATGGGGAGGTTCTCATCCTCCAACAATTAAACTCCAGTACGATTTTCATGTAACTGATATCGTTTTTCCAAGAACTGAAGTGTTGAAACACCATGGCTATCATATCTGATAGCCAGTGTCCCCAACGGAAACAACACTGGCTATCACATATGATAGCCATGGCAGTCAAAGTATTAAATAAGAATATAGAACTAATTTTATAAATTTCTGAAATATAGTTTAAAATTATGCTAAATAAATTTATTGGTAATGTTATTAATGCAAATCATATGCTTTGTTGTCGCGTATTAAGGAAAAGTGAGACTCTTTTTTCTAATATTTATTTAAATAAAGAAATTTGGTTAATTATTACATTATGACAATTACATTATGAGTGTTATTAAAAAGTAAATCGCAAATTGAATTAAAGTAATTTCGGAAAACAATTTTAAAACTGATAAAAAGTTATTGATTTATGTTTAGTGTTTGAATCAAGTAAATTATATTCAATAGAGATTTTTTTGAAAATCCAAATCAAACAGTCTGAAGGGAAATCTGTCACTGCTATCAAGTTTCCTACTTGAACACTGAAAGTTAAACAAACTTTCCCAAATATTACTTCCAAAAATAATACAGGAACAACAATAATAAAAAGATCCCACCCATTTATGTATGAAATGCATACTTCCAAATAAAGTTCATTTTTTTACAAATAATAATAATAATAATTAAAGTTAGTGGATCCGCAGGTAAGAGGCTTCAACATCTTATTTACATCACTCATTACCAAGACAGCACATCGCCTCCCCAGGATATCTTCAAGATGTCTTCTGGATGAAAAGACATCCCAGAAACGTCCTTAAGATGTACTGTGGATACGTTAAGCATAACTGTGCTGATAGGGTACTCAGAAGAAGATAGGTTTTATCTATTCCATATTATTAAAAATAATTATATGTATATATATATACATCCCGCGACAAAAAGAGAGGTACAAAGGGTTTTTTCTTTGATTTTTCATAAAATAACAATTGTGCTTATCATTTATTATTATCATAAAATAACACTATACCCGGACTAATTTTTGTTTTAAGACTAGTTTAGAAAAGTTTTAAGACTAAAATTTTTCTAATTTAAGACTACACTCCGCGACAAAAAGATAGGAACAAAGGGTTTTTTTTTTTAATTTTTCATAAAATAACATTATCTAAATTGTGCTGATCATTTATTATCATAACAAAATATTATCATATCAAAAACATATTAAATATTTGAATCATATACAAAATATTCATATTCAAAATCATCATATTCAAAAATTTAAAAAAATCCCTTTGTTTCTATCTTTTTGTTGCGGTGTGCAGTCTTAAATTAGAAAAATTTTAGTGTTAAAAATTTTTTTAATTAGTCTTAAAACAAAAATTTGTCCAGGAATAGTGTTATTTTATGATAATAATAAATGATAATCACAATTTAGATAATGTTATTTTATGAAAAAAAAAGAATAAAATAAAAATAAAAATAAAACCTTTGTACCTATATTTTTGTCGCGGGTATATATACATATATATTTATTCATTTATTTACACATACACATGATTAGATTGCTACATAACCAGATACATTTCTGAGGCAACCAATTGCTCACCCAACTTCTCATTCTATCTGTATATATATGTATGTAAATATTTCATTGTAACTCATAATTAATTTACCAGATTGGATGCCCGAAAATTAATAACTTATCGGAATTGTTTTGTGTAGCCCTGTAAACTAATTACCAATTCTATGCCTAAGGTTTTCTATAGAAACCATGTTTTTAAATATTTTAATAATAATTTTAATAACATATATTTATTTCCTTGTGTTTAATGAAGTGTAACCATATTAAAAGGCACTGATCGGAAATACCATCCATAGATCATAATGGCACGAATTTCTTTTGTGTGTCCCTGTATACGAGCCACTGATATAATATACACCAATAAAAATATATAACTCTTACATGTATAAACAATTTATTCTAGTTAACGTTTACTATTATGAGAATTTTCTTATAATTTTACAATGGTTGGTGGAAAACCATCCTCATTGAGCACATTTATACGAAATTTTGTCTTAGGTTGTCATATTAAAAATTATTCATCATCAGGATGTCAACGGTACTTGTTAGAAATTTTTCACAGAAATTTCATAGTAATTATTATAGGATAAAGTACAACTTCAAATAAATTTATATAAAATTCTGTGCAAATGTTCCTGAAATACCTTTGCCATAAAATTATCACGCACAAGAACAGGTATACATTTTAATCATGATCAAATCGTGTTCAAGACACTGTGATTCTCAAAACATGTAAATCCATCGAAAACCAGAAGTCCAGAGCGTTTTCGAACCTAATACTTTCTTTCATTAAATATAGGAGAAGGTAATATTCATAGATATAGTAATTGATATAGATCTATCATCCTCATGTTAACGAGCAAAGATTTTTGATGCCGAAAAAGTTTTTTGGGGCCTTTAGCGAGTAAAAACTCGAAAATAATAATAGAATAGAATATTAATGAATTTTGAAAATGCCGAAATATTGCGTGGCTTTTAAGTGGCTTTTTCTAATAAATAGATGAAAAGAAATGGGATAAATAAGATATATTTAAGTAATTTATGAAAAATATAAATTTTATAATCAGTTGATTTGTTATTATTATGAAACAATTACTGTCTTCATATTTAGTGGAATGCTTTTTTAAATTTTAATATTTTGTAAGATTTTATATTTGTAAGTAACATGGAATTCTCAAAATTCTTTTAAATGTAGTTAGCAGCCACGGAAGTTTTAATATATAACTAGTATGTTGTGACCACCACAATACTTTCTTCTATATATAATCCTATACAAATTTATGCAATACAAATTATTTGTTAAATTATAATTTATTAAAATTATTTTTCATGATGAATGTAGACGATTTTTATCTCGAAGAAGTATAATAATAAATACGAAAGAAAATAAGTCAGTTTTGTGCAGACATGAGTATACTAGAGTATAGTAAAAAAAAAAAGAAAGAAAGAGAAAGGAAAAATAAAATAAAGAAAGAAAGAAAAATCGGTATCTCGGTTTTTCATTCTCTTTTAGTACATAAATTTTATTTGCTAAATTATCTTTGTCTATTCCCGTGTATATTTACTCGGGAAAAGATATCTATAAGAGAGTAAAATGGCCGTCTTTTTCCAAATGAAAAGGCATCACTTCCCCCCCCCCCCCCCATTGATCAATCTATGTCTTATTACTATATCTATGGTAATATTTCTCTCTCTTTTTCTTTTTTTTTTTTATCATTTTAAATTTGCGGGGGAAAAAAAGAAAAAAAAAAGTCAAATTTCCTATTTAATAAATTAATGGCAGTTAAAATTTGAATAATTGAAAATTATAAAGCTGAAACTTACTAATTTAAGCTACAGTCATACTTCAAAATTTTTCTTTTAAACTGTAGTTTAGTTTTGCTTAAAATATTTACAGTGAGATTAAATTTAAAAAAATGGCAATTTTTTAGATTAATTAAATAAACATTCTAAATTTAAGATACTGATAAAAGAAAAAATAAGAGCTTAAATGAAGAATTTAAAAAAAAAAAAAAATGTACAGATTAAAAAGAAAAAGAAAAAATAGAAAATGTAAATCTTTAAAGAATGTAACATCTGCTTCTGGACAAATCATTTTTTATTCATTTCTGTTTTTAAAAGAAACTATTTAAGAGATAAAAACGATTAAAAGGTAAGTCCTTAAGGAATGTAACATCTGCCTGTGGAATAATAACTTTTCTTTGTCGTTTCTGTTCTTGAAATAAATTATTTCAGCTCTTGCAATTTTTTCTTGAAGTTCATGAATAATGGATTAACATTAGGCATTTTCTTCATTTCCGAAATAGCTTAAATTTTCAGCCTTTCATTAAATTGGATTTTTTATTTGAAATTCGATACATGAATGAATCAGTTTCGTTTCTAAAAGTTTTTGATTCATTAGATAGAATTTTTCGTCTATGAACAGATCAACTAATAAAATTTGAGAGTGACAAATTGAATTTTAATAATTATTTTCCTTGATAGTACTTACGAATAGTGATAAGGTAAAAAAGAAATGTTGAATTATCTTATTTTCTGTGTCATTTACAAAATGATCTGAAACTTGTGTTCATTACACACACACACACACACACACGTAAATACTCGTATGTATATATATATCTATATATATACAGGACGTGTTAAAAGTCTTTGATGCGTTTTATACTTTAATATAAAATCAAAAAAGTTACTTACGACAATATGGTGTGCATTAAAATGCATCTTAAAATGAAAAAAAAAAAAAAAAAATTAAAGCGAGTAAAGCATTAGTCCAAAGCATTTTCCTCAGATGGCGCCACTTGTTCTTATGTTCGAATTATACAGTGTTTCTGATTGTTATGACATGGACACCAAGATCTCGAGACCAATCTCTTTGTAGGACAATTTCGACCAAAAAAAAAAAAAAAAAAAAACGGTAAATGCCATTTGGATATATATATATATTTATTTAAGAACAAATATACTACAAAACTAAATTTTTTTCGGCCGGGGAAACTCTGTAACTTGCACGAGTGCTTCCTGGTTAAAGAAGTCTCTAACAAAGGCTATATTTCACAAGTTGCAAGACGTATCGTTTCTGTTCAATCCAGGATACTGTACAATTCTGTAATTTTTTTTTTTTTTTTTTTTTTTTTGTATCTTGTACAGTTTTAGATACTGAAATGCTAATTCCGCTACATGATAATACTTATTTAATTATGTAGCGTTAAATCAAATATTATCGTGTAGTCATTAATAGCACTATACGCAGATACCAGATACCATGTTTATGTTACCATTCTCAAATGAACTTAGTAAGCATATAGCTATATTTTAAGAAGTGTTTAATACAGTACTGTTTTATGGAAAAATCTATGCATTTTATTTGGAAGTATTAATCTGAAAGAATGTATTATGCACCTAACATCGATTTCCAATCTTTTTAAAATAGGTCATATATTAATGAGAATAAATGGCTGTATTTTGCATGAGAAGTCGTAGAGAATGTAGATAATAATGATGTGCTGAAAAAAATATATATAAATATCCGTAATGAACAGCATAATAGAGTAACTATATGTATGCTATGGGCTAATACTGCATTGTTTAAAAATTTCTTTTTCTTGGAAGCCCCACCAATGGCTGAGCGGCTCTACGCTCAAAGCTAGTAGATGGGAAGTGCCAAGTTCGATCCCAAGCCATAACTCATCGACTTAGTCGTTCAAAGTTTTCTGTGGTTTTCTCTAAATTTGCGTAAATACGGGCTAGGACCACATAGAAAAACTTCCAACGAGGGCATTCCAGATCTAGGACCCTAGTGTAGTCAATCGGCTTTAAACTCCACAAAAAACCAACCAACCAGCCTTTCTCTTGGAAAGGAGCATTAATGATAAAGAAATTTCCCATGTTGCGTTTCATGATATTAAAAAGGCATTTGATAGGGTATCTCTTGATACTACCATTCATGCACTTGACTTAGGAGGCACTAATCCCATCATAACTAGATGGATTGCTGATTTGTTGTCTTTCAGGTATATTTGTGCCTCTCTTATGGGTGCTTTCATGAAAGTTCGTGTTCGCTTTAGTTGTCCACAAGGGGGAGTTCTTTCTCCTATTCTGTGGTGAACTATTGTTGACTATTTACTAGACCACCTTGCCAACCTTGGCATTCCTTATCTTGGCAATGGTGATGACGTGACTATTGTTGTCAGGGGAAGTTTAGGAATTCTGTCTCTAATATTATTAATGCTCTCCAGCATGTTTCACGTAGGTGCTTTGTTCGTCTTATCTGTTAAACTATGTTACCTTGTTGCCTTTTTTAACAGTACATATCTAAATCTTAGTGATGTTTAATTACTGGGTAATGAACTATTGCCTCCAAGAGAGGTTAAGTTGCTGGATGGGTTCATAGATAATAATTTGAACTGGAATTAGCATGTTGAGTTTTGCTTACATAAGGTCATAAAATTATTTTAGGCTTGTAAGAGCTCCGTTGGGAGGCCTAAGATCCCTGTTCATTGTACCATAAATATATGTCCTATCCTCATCTATGACTCTATCGTCTGGTGTTCTAGGACAAAGCTGATTTATGTTAGAGTTTGTTTTAATATGCTGTAAATTGATTATCTGCGTCGCTCTTTCGGGCTACATTAAGACTACTCCCACTACTAACCTTGAGTATTTGCTCTGGCTCTTTTCGTTTCATTTGTGTATTGAAGCTAAGGCTTTAACTTGTATAAAGAGTTTCATGCTTCTGGGCTTCTAGAAGGCTGATTCTATGAGGTTCCGTCATTTCACATGTTTCTGATGATCCTTCTTTTATTAAGCCTATTGATTACATTGTTATGAAATATGCTTATATGCTTTTCATAAACGTTATAATTTTTTTTCCTTTCTTCAGAATATTAGCTTACATCCCCTAAATGACTTTTAGGCAACTGTTTGGTGCTAAGCTTGGTTCTCATTCTGGGGCTGGTATTTACTGCTCCAGTCATAGAAATCGGCTTTCATACCGCGGTCTTCGCTTCGGTTCGCCACGGTCTTCCAAGCTAAAACCTTTGCTATCCTTTACGCTGTAAAATGTGCTTTTACGGAGGTTATAATAATTTAACTATTCTTATCTGTTCAGCTCTTCTTCTTTCATTGCTGAGGAGTAAGTTTACATCTTCCCTTGTGTAAAAGGGCTACAAGGTACTTCGTGACCTTTCCTCCTATAATAAAGTTAATTTTCACTGGGTAGCTGGTCATACGGGCTTTTCTCGTAATGAGTTGACAGATGAACTGGCAAGGAGTGGCTCCAGAGCACTCTTTTGTGGCCTCGAGCCTCTACTTTTATATTGGATTTTGTAGGGCGAATATTTCTCTACTACTTACATGGCTTCTATTTTCAAGCTATTTGGTACGGAGCATTATAATTAATGGCGCACTTCTGATAGTCAAAGGCAAGTAAAACAGCTTAATCGTAACTGTCCTAGTCTGCATAAAAAGCAGTTTTTAAAGCTTAACAGAAATGTTTTGAGAAAGTTTATTGGACATCTTATACGGTTCACAATTCGGTGGTAATTTGAGACAAAATTTGTACTGAAGTAGCTGCAACCACCCGACGATTTGGACCCCGAAAGTTTTACCCAACCCGAACCCAACCTCGAACCTTTTACCCAACCCCGAACCTTTTACCATAATTTGGTAATTTTGTTAAACAAAACCTTGGTATTATGTTTTAAACTTTAAAAAAATTTTAATTTGACCGAGACAGGGATCGAACTGAAGACTTTTTTCTCTCAAGTCAAACACTCTGGCACTATTCCGCGCTTACTTGTGCGCTAATTCTATTTTGTTTATTTTGATAAAAGGGGCTAAATTTTCTAGGACCCTGTCTTTGCCCATGGGTGAGTTGTTGTACAAAGTTTGCACTTTACTTTATGTTTTCGACCACGCTCTTTAAATTAAGCTATGGTTTTGTTTCAATAGAAATTTTACTTATTCATACTTCCCTTGTGAGTGGATAAATGATAGCTCCAGATTTTTGGTGCAACTTAAATTCAATTGTAAGAAGTGGAAAACTTAAAAATGAGTTTGAACTATATTATGGTATTGCTAACTTCACTCCAGATAGTGGTTCAAGTGAAGATATTTTACCTCAGCTAAGAATTTCCGACTCAATATGCAGTGATTAGTGTTGTGATTCATTCGCTATTGTGTAATCACATTTCTATAGAAACTAGCTTTTAGGACCAGTCCAGTGGCTTGGAAATGTGCCAAATTGACCGACAGGTTGAGATTTGAAAAACACCCAGTCCTTTACCGCTATTTTCTCTCAATCACCCCTATTTAACACTGGACCCCTGGAATCAGCACTTGCGTAGAAGCTTCCATAGTCACAAGAAAAGTGGTTAAAGGATAATTGTAATTTTTAGTTATTCAGGACAGGTAAAATAAGAGTTAAATGTTTGTAAAATTTTGCATGCAAAAAATATAGCTTTTCATGAAAGTATGTGATTTGCTCACATACACCGCCCTCTATCGACGAAAGTTTTAAACTAATTTCTTTACGAGAATTACTTTTTCTCAAACCACGTTCAATTCTACCAATTCTTTCAATTTTTATTAATTTTTAAAATGGCTACAGACATATGGGATACCCGGTATATATATAGAAATTTTGCTATTTAATTATAGTAATTTTAAATTTATCAAGAATTTAAATTAATTTTATTTAATTTTATTTTTAAATAAAACGCAGTCTGTCTCCTTAATTTATATACCATTAAACTTTTTTCAAACTGCTAAAAAAACATCATCATCTGGAAAGAGTTTGAGGGCAAATTGCATGATATTTTGAAAAACTGTTCATGTCACTAAAGATTTTAAACAATAAATTGACATATTGCGCTGTCAAGAATGTTTAAGGGTTATATTTATAGTTCTACTACACAATGATGTATTTTATGGTTTATGGGTTTTCATTTTTCTTCTTTT
Source organism: Salticus scenicus (assembly GCA_963930645.1). Lineage (NCBI taxonomy): Eukaryota > Metazoa > Arthropoda > Arachnida > Araneae > Salticidae > Salticus > Salticus scenicus. The sequence continues at coordinate 228,741,654 of OZ005655.1, forward strand.
CAAAAGTCTATAAAAGGATTTTTATTGATAAATAAACTCCTCTCTTAGTAAATATTCTTCCTTTATTATCTTCAAAAGCGAGTTTACTTTGACAAATTATTAAGGCAAGACTCAATACCATTTTTTAAAGTTTCCCCCTATTTTTCAAAGGGATAATGGAAATTGCAAATAGTTTTTCTAAATTGCTGTCGTCAATTTATTAAATTTTATATCCATATTCATTGAAATATAACGATACTAAGTATATTAAATTTTCTCAAACGACTATTTAAATTTTAAATAATAATAATAATATACAAAATTTATTTATTTATTTTATTTATTTATTTTTAAATGAGCCATCTAATTAGGGTTTTTTTTTCTTTCCTTTTCATTTCATTTTACATTATAATAGAAAAACAATATATTCTAAATATATTTAAGCATTTCTTTGTATATTGCTTCATAAGTTCATTTTATTAAAAAAAAATTATGTTTGAATTATAGAAAACTGCATAAAATTTCAACATTTATACACAAAACTATTTTTTATATGAAAGCTGAATTTTTAACTAATACACAAAGTAACAAACAACCAAATGTGTTTACATTATATTATAAAACAATGATAATGCTACATAGAGTGGAAAATTAAAAAAAAAAAAAAGATAGTTTGTTTAAGGAATATTAATATTTTGAGGGTTTTTTTTTTTTTTTTTTTTTTTCTTTTTTTACATTATCTTTAATAAAATTCAATATACTTAATATGGTAATATTTCAATGCATGTATATCCAAATTTTTACAGCCTTAAGATGGTTAATTAAAAAAGAAAACTACTAATACGTTTAGTATACCCTTATATTAAATGCGCTTACGATTTGTAATAAAAATTAATGTATAAATGTAGCAGTTGCACAAAAGTAAATTTAATTACCATTTCTAAAAGTTATCAGTCTGAATTAGTATAGAAATTTTCATCATGATTATCCAGATATAAGAATAAATAAAGTTAATTTAGAAAATATAAGTTTTAAGGAAGTACAAATGAATGAAAAACAAAAATAGATTAACTTTTTTATTAATAGCCTTCCTAATTACTGTATGTTAATAGATGTTTTAAAATTTTTAATTTCAATGTATGTTTCATACACTGTACTTAAAACAAAAACAAAAATTGTACACATTTTTACATCGTTTGCTTAATTATGTTTTATGTTTAATTCTAGGTATCATTAAAACTATTTTACCTGTAAGTTTACATATTTACGTATACATAATATATTTACATAACATATACAACAATACTTTATCCATGTTATATAATAGCGGCTACCTGTGATTTAGTTCGCATAAAATTTTAACAAAAATAACATGTTAATTTAGAAAATTTTTACTTGTGATAATAAAATTTATAAGTTATATATCTGCTATATTTATAACTCAAACTTAATGTAAAAAGAAAAAACCCAACTTAATATGTTGAAATGTTGATTACTTTATCGGACTGTAAAAGCTAGCATGCAAAAAGTTATACACAAACGCATCGAAAAACTAAAGGGTTTTCCAATAGGAATGATACAATTTTAAATGGTTAGAATGGCAACACAGCGTATTATATTTTGACATTTCTTGTGTCATTTGTGTTTAGTATGCTATGCCATTTAATCATGCAAAGATACACGCTTGAACAACATTACGAAATTATTAAATTGCTTTATCAAAATCAGTGTTCATATGTGAGTACTGAGAGAAATTTGGGAAGAATTCACAGACGACATTACTCAGTTAATCGACTCGATCGATTGTGAGTTTTTTCTGTGGGGATATGTCAGGAGTTTATGCAGATAATCCTGTAACAGTTGATCAATTACAAACCAACATTGAATGTGTTATTCGTAAAATAACACCAAATTTATGTGAAAGAGTGATGGAAAATTGGGTTGACAGAATGCGGTATGTACAAAGAAGTCGTGTTGCTCACATGAACGACATTATTTTCATACTTAATGGCATAATGTAAGCTTTCAAATTAAAATAAAATATTGTGTCTCATTGAATTGTTGTCTCATTGAATTGTCTCATTGAAATATTGTGTCTCATTGTGTCTCATTGAATAAAATATTGTGTCTCATTGTGTTTTTTTTTTTTTTTTTAATTGTATCACTCTTAATGGAAAACCCTTTATATCTTTACCCCGCAGGTAAACACGCTGTTAAAAATTTCACCGGAAAACTACAGTAATCGTTTATCTTAAGTCTTATGTAAAGCAACAAAGAAAAATAAACAGAGATGTTAAAAAATCTATTTTATAAATGCATTTTCATGACTGATATTAGTTTTATTAATTATTGCATTGGTGACTTAGAATGGATTTTATAATGTAGAAACGTTTATTTAATTTTTTTTATTGAGAAACTAAATGATAAAAATAGATAAAGATACAGAATAAAGATTTAGAATCTCGATTACTTACTCCTAACTAAGAATTTTTTTTAATTTACACAGACTCTTGATAAACATTTCAGTAAATTTACCGTAAATTTTTACGGTGCACCATTCCTATTTTGTGAAAAGAGTTACCAGCATGTTTTTGATGCGCATACTTTGTTTTATATAGAGGCACTGAGAACTATGTCAAGTCACTATAAAGGGGATAGGACAGTGGAAAATAAAACCATGTCCATATTCTTCATTAATGACAAATTTATTTCATTACGACATCATTAACATCATTCCTAAAAAATTATATTTTTGTGACATGTCGTTTACCTCCGGGACACAGATATTCAAATATTTATTAAGTAAATAACATTTAATTTTTTATGTAATCGTCACAATTTTTTTCTTCTCTTTAACCTTGTTTAAATTGTATCTTAATAGTGTACAGCATTTCAATATATTGCATCTTAATAGCGTCATTTTTCATAGAAAAATCATTCTTTTAATTATTTTTTTAATTTTTCAGTTGTTTATAGTGTTCCAAATACGTGAACACATACATGCCTATTTTCTTTTCAAATATGATTAAAATACACACACACACATATATATCTATTTATCTATCTATCTACCTACCGAGTGTCCCATAAGTCTTTAGACATTTTAAAAATTCTTGTAAAGAGGTTTTTTTTTTTTTTTTTTTTTTTTTTTTGTAAAAGGTGGAATAAAATTAAATTTTTCATCGATAGAGAACGCTGCACGGGTGAGTAACGAGAAATACGCAAATCAGAATTTTATAAACAGCGTGGTTTTACGACTAACACAGCATATTTCTTTATTTGCCTCTTACTTACGCATACATGTAGTTTTAACTGTGATGTTGACTTGGCGGATAAAGCGTTATTGGTGAAGATGTTTTCCTCGGGTAATAACCGACGACTGATGATGCAGTTAACGATGTTGTAAATCGTTTACAAACTCTAATTTGTGGTGATGGAAGACACATACAATAGGATTTATTTGCATGGTAAATATAGTTTTTCCCGGAAATGTATGATTTGATTGCGTAGAGCGCTTTCTAAAGACGAAAATTTCAACTATTATTTTATCCTTTTTATTTAAAAAAAATAAAAAATAAAAATCCCCCTTTACGACAATAACTTTATCGCAAGCCACGTTTAATTCTATTTATTCCTTCAATTTTTATGAATTTTTAAAATATCTACAGACTTATGGGGCGAACGGTATATATATATATATATAACCATATCGCCATCATCCATACCGAAAACTTTACCTTAAGTATTACTTTTTAAAATATCCCAGTTTTCAAAAATCCTCAATTTTGTTTCATTAAAAGTTTAAAAGTCATTGTTTCTTGGTCTTACTTGTACAGGGCTCCCAAAAGATATTGAAGCGCGTTTTAATTCTATACCTAATAGAGAAAAATGAGCAATACAAATTGAACAAATTTTCAAAATATGGTAAATATAATATTCTGTTAAGAAAAATATCCGCTCGTAAATTTAAAGATTCTTAAGCTTTTATAGATCTCCTTATGCAAATCTGATCAATTAAAAAGTTTTTATTTTTCATTCAACAAACATATTAGGAAAAAACCACTTTGCTCTATCTTTAAAAGCAATTGAATTATGGTGCAATAAAAAATCTTCTTATCAGGCTTATCTTCTTTGTATATCTTTTAAAGCTATAATGTATTCTTCCTTTAAAGTTAATAAATCGTAATAGCAACTTTTTGCCTCAAAAGTTCATAAGTATAATACTACGGTTACAGATTTAAATCTGTAAAAGTTTTGGAGTAATACACATTCAAATTTTGATTAAAATTTTGTTTTAATAACCTTTAAATATATCGCGTTATTTAACCCCTTTTAGTATAAATATACCCTTTAATTGGTGAGTGTATAACTTAAATATTTATTAATTTAAATTCAAATTTCTAAAAAGAAAAAAAAAGGAAGAAAGAAACTATTTAAAAAGCTCTTTTAATAAAATTTAAAATAAATATCAACATCTACCGAAAATGAAGAAAAATTATCTTATTTTATTTTATTATTTTATTATTGTTAGTATTATTATTATTATTATTTGCAAAAACAGAAAGTACTTGAAGTTGTAAATTGTGAAATTATTCAAAATATTTTAAGATATAGGTAAAATTTTAGATTTTAAAGAATAAAAAATCCCTGATGTATTATGAGACAGTATAGAAATTATAGTCCTCGTAAAAAAAAAAAAAATAATAATAATAATAATAATAATAATAATAATAATAGATAAATAAATAAATAAACTTGCTAAAAGATGAAAGTCGTTGAAGATATATGTTTTTGATAAATTCAGAGGATACATAAAGAGAAAAACTCATACTCCCTTCAAGAGCAAAATACTTCTTATGAAAGACTTCATAAATGTTTATATGCATTAATACATATACACGTATATATACTATACGAAAAGAATATAATTCCCTAATTTATAATTCCCTAGAGCAGCGGTTCCCAACCTTTTTAGTTGTGCGGACCACAAATTTTGTAAAAAAGACTTTGAGGCCCACTAATTAATTAACCCTACGTCAGGAGCACCCGTAGGACGAACAAAATCGGGCGCACCCTGCCTGAGAGGCCCATTCTGGTTTTTATTCTCTAAATATCCTACACATGATTATTAATTCAAAACCACCCATATGGTGATCGTATTAGGAGTGAATAGAATGTAATAAACGAAAATTTGATGCATAAGTACGAATCTATTGATTGTAGTACAAGTATTTTAACAAGAAATTATTTACCTGGCCTCTGAGGCTGGGTGCGTCCGACGGAGGGTTAATATACAAGTAAAAAATATAATGGCAAATAGACACCTATATATGTATAACGAGTATATATATATATATATTCGTCAATATTCCACGGCCCAGTACCAGACTGCCTGCGGCCCACTTGTGGGCCGCGGCCCATTGGTTGGGAACCGCTGCCCTAGAGCATAGGGCTCAAATCTTAAAAAATGAAACAAATGAAATATTCTCTCTAGAATACCAAATTCAATATGTCCTAAATTATTTTATATGAAAGAAAATCTTTTAATTTTTAAATACTCCTGAAGTGGAAAAGATAAAGATATAAGATAAGTAAAAAATTCTGTTTTATGTGTTTTTAATTCAGTTTTAGCAGGCAGATCGTACCTTAAAATTGTACGGGAAGCAATTTACTACAACGGGAAACGTTTCTATTTAAGAATTTATCTACCTTAATATCTATAGAAATGAATAATCTAAAAATAATAGAGTTTATAAAATGATTAATTCTTGATGATTAATTCGTAATGAATCATAATTTTGTTTTGCTAGAATTAAATATAAAATCGGTCAAATTCTAAGGAAATCAATCTAAAATAATTGATTTCAAACAATTACCAGTACTATAAATTTTACAATATTTTTTGATTACTTTAATATTTCTGATTTCTATATTTAAAATATATTGTTATTAAGGAATTAAACCGAATTCATGTATCAAATGAACAAAAAAGCGTACATAACGAGAAGGAGGACGCAAATACACACCTGTATATATTATGATATATATACAGTAATACATTAATAAAATAATACCAGTGCAAAAATTTTTTTGAAATTTAAAGATAAATTAACTTCAGTATTAAAACAATTATTCGGATCATAAGCGAAGACTACCCATATCAAATTTAATAAAATCTTTTTGTAAAAAAATAGAACCGACTCCAAAAAGCATCTACTATTCAAACAACTACAAAAAAAAAAAAAAAAAAAATCGGTATGAAATGAAACTGCGCCTAAAAGTATAAAATAATTTCCTTCGCTAAACAACCTATAGCACTACAATTAATCATAACTTTTGAAGTCGGCGCAAAACTAAATAAAATTTAATTAGTTTTTAAAGGTTTGTTTTTAGATCGGTAGCAACAAATGCTGTTGTCTCGAATGATCCATTTTCACGTTTTCTTTATTATTTTATTACTGTATACAATTGGTCCATTAGTAGCATCTACATAGAACAGTGAACATTCTTCACAATGCGGTATTTATGTTTCTACGAAGTTAGAGTTTCCTTTGAAAATTTGTATAACTTTGATAACTATCATCATTGGTGGCTTTTGGATTTGGCGATCAAAAGTAATGCAAAAATATACACGCAAGATGTATATTTTCATATTATATATTGTACGAAGTATTGTTTCATATTCTTGATTACTCTCTTAATACACCTTATCAAAACAATCATGATATCCCAAAGAAATTAAATATGTTTGCAGATAATTTCTTTCACCATAGACGTGAGAAGTTTTCTTTCACCATAAACGTCAGATACCAGCATCTTCGCCAACTATTGCTGCTTACGAAATCTTATTTATTTTCTTGAATCAAAGTAGTTTTCGGCTGCGTTTTACAGGTGACAATGTGAGATGGATATTTCGAATAGGATTTGATTTTTGTATTGAATAAAGGTATCAATTTTTATTTAATTTTGCGCCGACTTCAAAAGTTATGATTAATTGTAGTGTTATAGGTTGTTTAGCGAAGGAAATTATTTTATACTTTTAGGCGCAGTTTCATTTCATACCATTTTTTTTTTTTTAGTTTTTTGAATAGTAGATGCTTTTTGGAATAATCGGTTCTATTTTTTTACAAAAAGATTTTATTTTTCTCTTTTCAGTGAAAATAATTCATATAGCAGAACATCAGAAGACGTTCGACGGGACTTTCACAAATCACAACTTCCAAGAAAAGTGACATAACTCAAAAAATGGTTTATGTCACTGAAAAATACATGAAATGCACCCAACGTGAACAAAAAAGTTACATCTTCATCTAGAAAGTTGTCACTCGAGAGACAGTTCTGCCAGCTTTATCCTAGTCAAGTTATTATTAAGTTGATTTTTCTCAAATGCTGCATTTTTAAGTTGTGTCACTTTTCTTGCCTTTATCGGATATGAGCAAAAAACTATCTATTGAATGAACATACCATACGTTAAATTAAATGTCTTTAGAAATGTAAAGAACGGATACGCTGTATTCGTAACCAAAAATTCTGTTAGAAATATATATTGAACTTTACAGTGAATACGTGTCACCCGCTGCGCTGGAAATTGCGAAGCGTAAAGTTCAAACAAAGAGCAAAATATGCATTGCAGTTGACGGACAGAAGTTTCAACATCGATACTTACATACTGCTTTTACCAGTGTAGCTCCATGCGTTCAGCAGTTAGAGTGAGAACAGACTTTTGTGAGTATCCTGTAATTTGTTTATATCTTGATGAAATCATAATGAAACCTATTTCAGGCTAAGATCATTACGAAAACAAAAAAAAGTATTAAAATTAAATCATCTCTTACGAAGTTATAAGCTAATAAATTTCAACAACAGCAACAACAGCAATGAGAAACATGGTTTGTATTGATAATCTCTTCCTTTATGCAGTCGATTTAAAACGTCTATGCGTTAATCGATGTGACCGCTTACAATAACCATACTTTGAATTTTACATAGCATAAATGTCACCTGCTACGCTACAACATATACAATGTCGGTCAAGTGTGCACAAAATAGGAAATTGTGAACAAACAAATGCACGTTTTAAGCGTTCTGTTTTTATCATTAATCTCTAATCTTTTTGTACTAAATCCATGATGCTCTGCAATTTTATAATTCACTTTTTTCCCCTGTCTTGAACCGTTTCCGAGATAGGAAGGCTAACTCCACCGTTTTCCAACAGGTGGCGCTGTAGGCGGTTGAATCGCTTTCCACATATCCACTTTACTATACCTACATACCATTTTTATGACTATAGCTGCAGCTGTTAAGCAGTTAAAAGAGTTGGGACTGACTTTTTTGGGCGCCCTGTATTTTATTTTGATAGTAAATATATTATAATGGGACCTATTTCAGACCAAGACTTTTACAATAAAACAAAAAGTATCAAAATCGGATCATCCGTTCAGAAGTTATGAGCTAACAAACAAAAACAAAAACAAAAAAACATACGCTTTGTATTGAGAACCTCCTCCTTTTTGAAGTCGGTTAATTAGAGCATCTCTTACGAAGTTATAAGTTTACAAACACTATGAACAACACATAGCTCGAAAGAACACCCTCCTTTCTGAAGTTGGTTGAAAACGACTTTGCGCTAATCGATGTGACCGCTTACACTAACAGTACTTTGAACCACAGAGTATACGTGTCATCCGCTACGCTACAAAGTGTGCAACGTAGTTCAAGTATGCTCAGTGTAGGAAATTGCGAGCAAGCAACTGCACATTTTAAGCGTTCTATTTTTAGCAAAAATGTCTAACAACTGTCTTTTCGTGGTAAATCGATGATGCTCTATAACATCGTAATTAACTTTTCTTCCATCTTAAACCGTTTTCGAGATAGGAGCGCTAATTCCACTTTTTTTCACCAGATGGCGCTTTATTTTCTTTAGATTGTAAAGATATTACAATGGGACCTAGTACTTCAGACCAAGATCTTTACAATAAAACAAAAAGTATCAAGTAACCGTATTTTGAACTATATATCGTACAGTCGGCAACAAAAGTGTCCGAACACTAGCAAAAATTTCTGTGTAAAAAAAGTGCACTTTATACGGTTTTGTTAACTAAATTCTTATCGAATTATGTTCTTACACTGACTAAGAACCGGATTCGACAAGGATTTATTTCACAAAACCTCATGAAGTGTACTTTTTTTTACATAGGAATCTTTGCTAGTGTTCGGGCACTTCTGTACCGACTGTATGTCTCACCAGCTACGCTACAACGTGTGCAATGTAGTCCAAGTATGTATAGTGTAAGTAATTGCGAACAAACAAATGCACGTTTTTAGCATTGTATTTTTAGCATCAATGTTTAAACTATCTTTTCGTACTAAATCGATGATGCTCTGCAATTTCATAATTCACTTTTCCCCCTGCCCTGAACCGTTTACGAGATAGCAACGCTAGCATGAATGTCTAAAAAATCTTTTTGTACTAAATCGATGATACTCTTCAATTTTGTGATTCACTTTTTTCTCTAGAACCGTTTTCGAGATAGGAACAATAACTCCTCTATTTTTCACCAGGTGGCGCTGCAAGCGGTTTACCCTTGTATTGCATGGCCACTTTGCTATACTTACATACCATTTTTATCACTAATAGCTGCAGCCGTTTTGCAGTTAAAAGAGTTGGGACTGAATTTTTCGGGCACCCTGTATTTTCTTTAGAGCGTAAAGATATTACAATGGGGCCTATTTCAGACCAAGACCTTCTCAACAAAACAAAAAGTATCAAAATCGGAGCATCTGTTCAGAAGTTATGAGCTAACAAACATAAAAAAAAACATATGGTTTGAATTGAAAACCTTCCTTCTTTTTTGAAGTCGGTTAAAAAGAGTTAAAGAGAAATTGAAATGGAAATTGGAATGAGAAAAAAGCATAATTTGCATTCAAACGTTTTCAAGGGCCTGGTAGAATGCAAATATGCTAAAAAATGGATGTTTTTCTGTAACAAAGAAAGCTAAAGCTAAGATTTTCTTTGTTCACAGGCCCGAAACACCCATTGAAAATCCATATAAATAATGATCAAAATAAAACTATTACCTAAAATGATAATCACAAACAATATAAGATTAAAATAAAAATTCCATAATACAAAAGTACTTAAAAATATATATTTGAAATTGACCCAGCTCAAACAATACACATGTAAAGAAACTCACAAAGTGATTCAGAAAAAACGAAGATCATAATAATACCATTACTTAAATATGACAATCCAAGACCATTTAAATTGAAAATTAAAATAAAAACCATTAAAAATTAAAATACAAACCATTAAAAATGTAGAAAAAAATAAAGATAACTTTTAAATTTGTAAATTTAACAGACGCAAAAACCGATACACATGTAATAATTTAACAATCAGATATCAGTTATCCACACAGTTAATTAGTTCAAAATTGCAGTAACCATGGAGTAAGAATATGGATTCACAAAAGTATAAATTGCAGTGACCATGGAGTAAGAAAAGGATTCACAATAGTATTCAGAGAAGGAATACAAGTCCTAAAAAGCAATCAGATTATTATTCATAATTATTGTAACATGAATAGTGCTGCCATCTGGAGTAAAGAGATGAAAATAATAAAATGAATAAATAATAAAAGAAAAAGAGAAATAGCATATATATAATGTCTGTATTAAATAGCCAGGAAGCATGGAACACATTAAAAGAAGACCAAAACTTTTTATTTCTTAGGATTCAAATAATCAATGTATATGATTGAAAAGTGTTGCTATTTACGATTTTAAATTACTACAAAGTTTAAAAGTTAATGTAGATACATGCTAACTATTAATTATTACCTAATTTTTAGACCTAAATTTAAAATGGAATAAAAACTATAAGTGAAAAAAAATAAATAAATAAATAAAAATAAATATATATATATATATATATATATATATTTATATATATACAGAGAGAGATAAATGATGAAATAATTAAAAGAATTTTTGAATTAAGTGTTTGGGATAGCCATTAATTAATGCTAAATTTTTAAAGAAACGAAATTGTACTTGTTGATGTTTATCAGACACTAAATATTTGATCCGTAGATTAAAATTAAGAAGAATATTGACAAATACAGATTTATGTAAACATGTTTTAAAGTTAGTAAATAAATTTACCTTAAAGGGGAAATCTTTCTTTTTATCATATAAGTCAAATTCTAATTGGCCATGATTATAAGGAATAATTTTTAGATCTAAGAAACTAATGACACTAGATTCCAAATCAGTGCTACTTAGAGACAGATTTTCAGGATAATTAACAGGTAAGTCTAGAGTGTTATGATGTTTATCGAAGTATAATATAATTATATCATCTATGCATCTTAGTAATTTAAAGTTGGTACACTCAATGTTACGCTCATAATAATATAAGTAGAGGTCAGCTAATATACTAGAAGCAATGCCACCTTGTGGCAAACCTAAACGTTGTTTATATAAATAATTATTGAATAAAATGTAGTTATGGTAAAGGATAAACCTAGTCAGAGTTTTAAAGGCTGAAGGAGTTATGTTAACATTTAGATTTAAATACTGCAGATTTTCAACAAAAAGTTTATTTATAATATCAAACATGTCTTTAATAACAATATTATTAAAAAGATCATTGAAATCAAAAGTTTTTATACCTGTAATATCAGTAAGATTTTTAATTTTACTTTTGAGTTGAAAACTATTTTTTAGAAAAAAATTACTTTTGTTAGAAACAATATAACTATGTAATTTTTTAAGGATATTTAATAACATAAGATTAGCATTAGAAGAATAGGCATTACAAGCAACAGTAACAGTACGAAATTTTATGGGATCTTTATGAAATTTTGGAATTACAACTAAATAAGGATTTTTTAGTTTTAATCAGCTTGTAATAATTAAATATATGCCTATTTTTAATTTCTATACTGTCATTACTCTTCACAAAAATATTACTAGTATCCATAGTATCAAAAAGAAGGTTTTTATAATACTTTTTGCAAATAATTGCATAGTTATTAGCCGCCTTGTCAACATAAGTAATAATAAATTTAGACTGTAAGTCTAGAATTGCTGAATTAATTTCTTTGAAATCATAGTACTTGATATTAGAAAGATGGTGTATATTATAAACTAAATCAAGTTTAAATTTCTCAAGTAACTTAAATTTCCACTCATTAAAAAATTCCACTGGTTTATTATAATCAATAGCAATTTTGTATATAAAGAGATCCAAGTCCAAATTAAATTGAGTAATGATATCAATAAATTTGAATTTTGAAGGCATACGACATTTTGTACCATACTTCATCAAAGATCTTAGAGTAAGATTTTCCACAATATTGATATCGCCAGTAATAATATGACCATGAGATGTATTGAAAAAGGATTGATATTTGGAATCAGAACAATAGCATGGAGGCTGATCATTAGAAGTAAGAAATTTAGCAAATTTATTGTAGTTAAATATTTTTCTTCCTAAAGTAATATTGTACTTAAAAGTTTTTTGAATGATGAAGTTTTTGATAGGAAAAGGATTGGATGGATCATTAAGTATATTGTGTATATGAAGTTTGTTAAAAACAGGATGAGAAAAATTTATCACCAAGAGAGAGTTATTTATTTTTTGACCAGATTTTAAGTCAAGTTTAATATTAAAACACTCAGCCCTGTAGTGTAAAATATCAAAAAATACGTCACTGAAGTGTGAATCAAAAGAATGAGAATGGAATACTTTAAAATATTTAAGAAGATACTTCTTTTTTATTCCAAATATAAAATTACGTATATTTTTCCAATTATAAGACTGAAGAAAAATACTTTCTAAGGATTTGAGATTTTGTAAAATATATGAAATGTCCAGAAGTTGGGAAGACGACCTAGAAGAACCCCTAGAAGTTCTGGTAGTCTTTTTAAATAAAGAGTGGTTTAATGTTTTATAAATATTACTGTAAAATTCAATTTTTGAAACCTTGGAATAAACAATATGTTGTTTATTATAAACATTAGAATTTAAACCAAAAGGATAAATTGTATTCAGTGATTTAATATATAGTGATTCGAGTAAGAGACGTTCATTCAAATTCTTCTTAAAATTAAGAATTTTCACAGTAATATTATTAAAGTCATGTTGATGGAAGTGCATATATTCAAAATTTGTAGTAAATTGACGTGATTTTTTAATATCAGCTCGATGTAAGTTAATCCGCTTGTGTAATGGATTACTAGTTTGTCCAATATATATCATATTGCATTCATTGCACTTGATAGAGTAAATAATATTAAAAGCCTTACAAAATGTAACATGAGAAGAGCTATCTCTAAAATGAGATGCATCAGCAAGAGGGCGAGTAAGACACCTTGTAGAATTACATTTTTTGAAAGATAAATTGCGAAGAGGAGGATGATATAGGTAGCAGGATGACGATCCAGAGTAATCCCTATACATTACTCTGTACCGAGCACAAGACAATCCATAAGATTTGCCTTTTTTGCCAGGCGCTAGGAATTTACTAAGAACAATCATAATGAATAAAGAAGATATATACTACAAGTATAACAAATTGAGACAATAATTAAAAAAAGTATTAAGAATTTAACTAAGCTTGCATAAATTTATAACTAATGCATGATAAATTCTTAAAAATAGAAAAATAGATAAATATTTAAATCTTTTGAAATTCTTGATTAAAATAAATAATTCTTTTGAAAGTCTTGATTAAAATTAAAGGAGCACAATTTAGTATAAATACAGAATCAACCTTGAGTAAAAAAGTTTGAAAAATGTTTTAATATTTACAATAAGTAGTCATAGCCATGATGAAAATTCATCAATGATATATACAAAAATAAGTATTTTAATTAGACCCCCCCCCCCCCTTTAAAAAAAAAAAAAAAAAAAAAAAAAAAAAATGAAAGACTAATAAATAATAATGTAGTAAAACAAACAATATTACTAGTAAAACTATTAGATCAAAGATTCAAAAGGAAAATGAATATGCAACATATGAACTTGCTAAATAAGTGATAAAAGTAGTTACAAATGATCATTAAATTGCAAAACACTGAAAGGGAATTGTAATACACTGAATGAGAATTGAAATGTTGTGAAAAATACTGTGATAAGTAATAATAATAATAATAATAATAATACATAAAATGCGCAGATAGCAGCTATAAAATGATGTATTTTAAAATTTTTTGAAAATAAAAACTGCTTAAATAATAGCAAAAATTGTGCATACACATAGTGAAATAAAAATAATAAAATATTAATAAAAAGCTTCATTTCCAAATAAAGCGCTATATGCAGCATTACCTTAGAAATTAAATAAATATAGTAATACATTAATAAAATAATATCAGTGCAAATTTTTTTTTGAAATTTAAAGATGAATTAACTTCAGTATTAAAACAATTATTCGGATTATAAGCGAAGACTACCCATATCAAATTTAAAAAGAATTAAAGAGAAATTGAAATGGAAATTGGAATGAGAAAAAAAGCATAATTTGCATTCTAACGTTTTCAAGGGCCTGGTAGAATGCAAATATGCTAAAAAAATGGATGTTTTTCTGTAAAAAAGAAAGCTAAAGCTAAGATTTTCTTTGTTCACATGCCCGAAACACCCATTGAAAATCCATATAAATAATGATCAAAATAAAACTATTACCTAAAATGATAATCACAAACCATATAAGATTAAAATAAAAATTCCATAATACAAAAGTACTTAATAAAATATATTTAAAATTGACCCAGCTCAAACAATACACATGTAAAGAAACTCACAAAGTGATTCAGAAAAAACGAAGATCATAATAATACCATTACTTAAATATGACAATCCAAGACCATTTAAATTGAAAATTAAAATAAAAACCATTAAAAATTAAAATACAAACCATTAAAAATGTAGAAAAAAATAAAGATAACTTTTAAATTTGTAAATTTAACAGACGCAAAAACCGATACACATGTAATAATTTAACAATCAGATATCAGTTATCCACACAGTTAATTAGTTCAAAATTGCAGTAACCATGGAGTAAGAATGAGGATTCACAAAAGTATAAATTGCAGTGACCATGGAGTAAGAAAAGGATTCACAATAGTATTCAGAGAAGGAATTCAAGTCCTAAAAAGTAATCAGGTTATTATTCATAATTATTGTAGCATGAATAGTGCTGCCATCTGGAGTAAAGAGATGAAAATAATAAAATGAATAAATAATAAAAGAAAAAGAGAAATAACATATATATAATGTCTGTATTAAATAGCCAGGAAGCATGGAACACATTAAAAGAAGACCAAAACTTTTTATTTCTTAGGATTCAAATAATCAATGTATATGATTGAAAAGTGTTGCTATTTACGATTTTAAATTACTACAAAGTTTAAAAGTTAATGTAGATACATGCTAACTATTAATTATTGCCTAATTTTTAGACCTAAATTTAAAATGGAATAAAAACTATAAGGGAAAAAAATAAAAATAAATAAATACAAATAAATAAATAAATATATTTATTTATATATATACAGAGAGAGATAAATGATGAAATAATTAAAAGAATTTTTGAATTAAGTGTATGGGATAGCCATTAATTAATGCTAAATTTTTAAAGAAACGAAATTGTACTTGTTGATGTTTATCAGACACTAAATATTTGATCCGTAGATTAAAATTAAGAAGAATATTGACAAATACAGATTTATGTAAACATGTTTTAAAGTTAGTAAAAAAATTTACCTTAAAGGGGAAATCCTTCTTTTTATCATATAAGTCAAATTCTAATTGGCCATGACTATTAAGAATAATTTTTAGATCTAAGAAACTAATGACACTAGATTCCAAATCAGTGCTACTTAGAGACAGATTTTCAGGATAATTAACAGGTAAGTCTAGAGTGTTATGATGTTTATCGAAGTATAATATAATTATATCATCTATGCATCTTAGTAATTTAAAGTTGGTACACTCAATGTTACGCTCATAATAATATAAGTAGAGGTCAGCTAATATACTAGAAGCAATGCCACCTTGTTGAAAACCTAAACGTTGTTTATATAAATAATTATTGAATAAAATGTAGTTATGGTAAAGGATAAACCTAGTCTGAGTTTTAAAGGCTGAAGGAATTATGTTAACATTTAGATTTAAATACTGCAAATTTTCAACAAAAGTTTATTTATAATATCAAACATGTCTTTAATAACAATATTATTAAAAAGATCATTGAAATCAAAAGTTTTTATACCTGTAATATCAGTAAGATTTTTAATTTTATTTTTGAGTTGAAAACTATTTTTTAGAAAAAAATTACTTTTGTTAGAAACAATATAACTATGTAATTTTTTAAGGATATTTAATAACATAAGATTAGCATTAGAAGAATAGGCATTACAAGCAACAGTAACAGTACGAAATTTTATGGGATCTTTATGAAATTTTGGAATTACAACTAAATAAGGATAATTATATGTATACCAAAATTATCCAAAAGAACCAAAATAGATATCAGAAATAGTTTTAAGAAATATATAAAATTATTTACAATACTCATATTTTAATGAATTTTAAATACCCGTATTCACTAAAAACGAACTTTTATCCATACCAAATACTATATACATAAATAATTTAATTTCTTAGTATTACCTAGTGAATAAATCAATTTCAGCAAAGGCTTGAATTATTGATGTAAACTCAATTCAATAATATGATATATCTTCAAAAATAATTAAACTATTTTTATCTATTATATAAAATAAACTAGAACAAAAATAGTAGTAATAATAATAATAAGAAGAATATATTTTATTACACATAAATGCATATATTTAGTCAAAATTTGCTATACAATTTAGACTGATGTTTAGAAAGTTTTTAATTCCAAGTACTCTTCTTAGTATTAACAGAATTTTGCTTTCCATATTTCATTATTGTTTTTAACATCCACAGATCTCATTCAGCTATTTCTCAAGAACTGTCTTAACTCTGCATACTACAGGTTACAGTCGCATGAACTGCATAAATTTTAGTGAATCTATCAGTTATAGTTTTTTTTACAGAGCTACAAAAAAAATTATTTATCTTTATGGCTTATGGGCTCCAATTTTTTTTTATTGCAATATCGCTTAAAGGAATTATATGATTGGTCTAAAAATGTATATACAGTCGCAGTCGTACCAACAGCATCAATATTAGTGTATACAACACTTATAGATTTTTTACAAGTACACAACGAAAAATTCTTTACCAATATGATTTGTGGTCTCAAATTATTTGAAGTACAACAACGTTAAGTTAAACAACATACATTATGGAGAAAAGTACTGAAGCACCCTATTATAATTTTCTCTTTTGTTTATATAATGACTTTCCTTACAGTCATTTGCAAAAGTTTAAGATCACCCATAGAAAAATCAGATTTAATGGAATTCCGCAAAAATAACATATATATTTTACATATAAAAGGGCACAATAGACTGTACATCGTTATTTACTGTAATTAAAGTCAGTATTTTGTAGGAGCTCCTTTGTTTTTAATAACTTGTAAAATCCTCTTAGTCACGATATAAATAAGAGACTTGCAGTAAGCTGTAGAAATGTCTGTGCACCAGACATGCTTTATTACTTCAAATGGGCCGTAGCAGTGGATGGTTGTTTTTCGGCGACTTTATTTTTCACAATACACCGCCGATTCTCAATTGGATTCAAATACGGGCTGTTTACCTGGTCAGTCAAGCACTTTAATTTTCTGTGTCCTTAGATGTTTCTTGACAGTCTTCGCCCTGTGACACGGAGCCCCATCATGCATGAAAATTGAACATTTATGAACACGCATGTGAAGCTTCATCTTCTCACGTAACAAATTCAGGTACCGCTTTCCGTTCATAGTGGCTTTAGGTGACACAAAATACAGACTAGCAGTACCGGACACAGACATTGTACCAAATATCATTTGGCTTGGAGGATGTTTCACAGTTTTAATCATATCTCTCTCATCATATCTCTTTCCCCTTGTGCGGCGAACACTTGTAACACGTGCAGAATATTGCTGCACACTTGACTCGTCCAAAAATAAGACCCTACTCCAATGCTGTACTC
This sequence comes from Salticus scenicus, assembly GCA_963930645.1. Classification (NCBI taxonomy): domain Eukaryota; kingdom Metazoa; phylum Arthropoda; class Arachnida; order Araneae; family Salticidae; genus Salticus; species Salticus scenicus. Next base: position 228,759,766 of record OZ005655.1, read on the forward strand.
AGGGCCCGATTAAGCTTTTAAGCAAAGGGAAGCTCAGTAGCATTTTGGGGCCCCCTTTCATTTCATTCTTGCCTTATTGTCGTTATTGTCTTATAAAATACTATAGATCAAAACTTGGTGTGTGCTTATAGTTTTTTTGCATTTATTTGTCTGGAAGATTTCTACCCACAACATTAAAATCATATAGCTTATTGATTAAGAACATTCAGATTTTTGTGATTAAATAACAGAATTTTTCCAAAATAGTGTGTATTTTATCTAAATTTAAGCGAACTTTCTCAAAAGAAAATTCAATCTCAGTGTGAAAATTCAAGATTCTAAATTTAGTCATTTTGGGGCCCCTTTTAAATTTTTGAGGGGAAGCTTGTGCTTCCTGAGCCTTTTCGGTAATCAGGCCCTGGCTGTACTGTCTAGTTCTGATATTGTCTGGCGAAAGTCAGTCGTTTCTTTTACATACTTGAAGTAAGTCGAGATTTTCTTGTAGGTTTATGGGATGATAAACCAAAATCTTTGGCCAAACGTCTTGAAACAGTACTCAAATTGACGTTGGTGTCTTTTGCAACCAAAGAATTTCTAATCGTATTGCAGGAGGTTCCTGGATCTCGTGCGATCATCCTTCTTATCAAATGATCATCACGTTATTTTTTTCTATGGCGACCGCTTCTCTTAAGGTCCACAATTTTTTCCGAAATTTTAAATTTACTTATACAGTCGGCAGCAAAAGTATCCGAACACTATCAATAATCCCTGTCTAAAAAAAGTACACTTAATACTGCTTTGTTAAATAAATCCTTGGCGAGACATGTTCTTAGTCAGTCTAAGAACATGATTCGACAAGGATTTATATAACAAAACAGTTTTAAGTGTACTTTTTTGATATCGGAATTATTGGCTGGTGCTCGGATACTTTTGCTGCCGACTGTAGCTTCTTGCTCACATTTACCTTCGAACTTATTTGACGTTCAGAAAATTCAATTTTATGCAGGGTCAATATTTCTGACCTTTTTCTAATAGTAAGTGAAGATTTTTTACCCATTATAATAATTACACAACAGCACTGCCAACGAGAAAATCCGATAAACAACTGGCGATAAACATACCGGCCACCTTTCATTTATAACAGTAGAATGCGTCTGGTGCAATTGGTACATGAGATTTGATACGTGAGATTTGATTCGTACATGAGATTTAACGCATTGTATCATTTGCGCAATAATCTGCGCAAATGATACAATTCGTTAAAATACTGAAAATCGGCTGCTGGTCTTAAACTTTTGCAAATGACTGTATTTTAACGTATTTATAAAACCGTTAATTACTTAATGTTCAGAAAGTAGAGTGGAATTCCTCCAGATTATTTAAATACTTTATTCATGAATGCTTTAATTCACAAATACATGAAAATGCTTTCTTTTCTTTACCTACCTTGCTCAAATATGAAAACTATTGATAAAAAAATAAAAGCCTTTCTTCCTTTTCGTTTAATGAGTTTGCATTTTCATTATTTTCAGAAAGATTGTAATTGCTTTTTTATCATACAGAACTGAATGTAAATAAAGGAATTTAAATTGGGGAAATCAAAATTAATCCGAGTAAGATGCTTTTAAAATAAGAATATTTTTTATTATATTATCGAGATAACAATAGATTACTTTTATATATAAATGTCTCAGTATAACGAAAACAAAGAATTTCAGTAAAGAAAGTAACAAAAGAAAATGCGTTTTTTAAAGAGATATTGCATTGGCTAACAAGTATAATTTTAAGAATAACTGACAATTATATTCTTTTAAAGAACTATTATTATTATTTTCAATGAAGTAAAAATAACAATAATGCTATTCATAAAATATTAATATAAATATAATTTTAGGTTTTTTTTTAGATAACTTTATATTGTATTAATCATTTTTTAAGGTACAGTATTTGCTTTATCCTATAAAATAATTAAAAAGTTTAGCATGATTTGCACTGATCAAATAGAATACAACAAATCTTGAAGTAAAATAAACTCTTTTTTTTTTTTTTTAAATTAATTATGCTATTTAAAAAAAATAAATTTTCAAAATAATATAATTTTTTTGTAAATAACTGAAATAAACATAAATTAAGATATTAACATAAAAATTTAGCATTGCACATGAAGGGAAATTTATACTGTATGTGTGAAAATTATTTCATGAATAAAAATTACAAATAGACTAGTGCACCTTAGATCAGACCTAGTCATGAAGTAAAAAATGCCAATAGGTAGTTATTATATTATAAGGTATAGAACAATATATATATATATATATATATATATATATATATATATATATATATATATTAATTTTCCAACAACATACACTATAACTAAATTCAAAACTGGTGTACACTACTCAATATTTAATCCTTAAAACTTCTTTACACATCATAAAATTGACGACAGCACGACCGATTTCGAAAGGACGTTGCCTTTCATCATAATGTGCAAAAAACACATTCTATCTTGGAAGCAAAAGCAATGTATGCTTTTGCCGCCAAGGCAGTAGCACGTGTTTTTTGCACCTGATGAAGAAAGGCAATGTTCTTTTGAAACCGGTTGTGCTGTCGTCAATTTTATGGTATGTGAAGAAGTTTTAAAGTTTAAACATACACTATATTGTGATTGGCTGAATTAAAAAAAAAATCATTCGCTCTTTGTCTCTCTCTCTCCCCCTCCCCCCCCCCCCCTCTCTCTCTCTCTCTCTCTCTCTCTCTCTCTCTCTCTCTCTCTCTCTCTCTCTCTCTCTCTCTCTCTCTCTCTCTCTTTCTTTTTTTTTTTTTTTTTTTTAAGAAAGAGAGGGAGGGAGAGCATCCGAAATTTGGTCCACTTATCCATGATAACGCTTTGAATTATCGAGAAAGTTACTAAGGATTCTTGTATAAAAAACTCTGTATATTTTGCCAATTAATTACAAAAAATTTAATCTCTTGAAGGTTTGTGTATACGCAGTTAAAATTATTTAGTAAAAATCTCATATTTAATAAAATACTCAATCTTTTTTTTATTTTGATCACACTTTGTTATCTCTACTGTAGTATGTGAGGTTTTATAAAAGTAGAATTGCATTAGGTTGAAGTCCTAACAAGTTATAATAATAATAAAATAATGGGTATTTTTTTTAATAAACTTTTTAATTTCTCTTAATAAACGTGTTATTCCGATACAAATGAATATACTGGGTGTAATAAGAAGTCTTAAAGCGAAATTTCTGTGACGTATACTAACTATGTGAAAAATACCAGAGCCGGGAATCAAAGTCACCAAGTCTGCAAACACAGCTGTAAGTACAGCTGTGTTTGCAGACTTGGTGACTTTGATGGTGACTTTGCCAACGAATGTTATGTGAGAAATGCTTAGCTGGTAATCAGCCAGGGTAGCTCGATAGTTTGAACATCCGCACGTAAACCGGAAGGCCCGGGTTCGGTTCCAAGCTCTGGTATTTTTCACATAGTTGGTATAAAAAATCAGCCTTCCACTCCATCATTTTCCGAAATGAACTTTCAGGCTTGATGAATAAATTTCTGAATTAACTTTTTAATAGTTTTAGAAAATGTAACATTTTCGATAGATCCCTTTACAATAATTATTAACCGTAACAGTAACTTATAACAGCATCTAATTGTATTAACATATTATGCACGTCAAATAAAGTATTCAGTTCTGTCAGTTATTTTAGCTGGCAAGCAGAGAGATATGTTATTTACGTTACTTCTTAAACCGTAAATTTTAGTCACTACCAGAGAGAAACTAATAACCTTTAAATATTTGTCTATCTCGATAAACATTTTGTTTTTCTTCCTAAACTAAAAATTCTATGTAGTTATTTATATAATTTTTTGTAACTTAAAGATAGGATATATAGTAATTTACGTAAAAAAAATTGTATTTTAAAATGTGTTTTTTCAAAATATCTTCAAAATAATGTATTTTATTTGATCTTATTTAGAACTGCCTTGGGAAAATATTCAAAGCCTCACTCTCAAAACAGAAGAAAAAAGTTATTTACTAGATACAATACCTTCTAGTAAATAAGTTATGTGCCCTAAAGAAAATTTTCCTTCATTTTATTCACTCTTTTAAAAGAACTTTATAAGTTGTATTACGCAAAAGATTCATTGCTGCTTGAACAGTTCTCAAAAATTTGAAAGACGTGAGTGATATTTTTGAATTAATTTAAAGTTTTTTGAATAGACACTTAAGTAATTCTTTGATATGTTTCTCAGAAATTTCAATAAATAATATGTCTTTGGCGAGATGTTTTCTAATACCGTCAAGGATTATTTTATTTTATTTTATTTTTACTTTTTTTTACTTTTTCTTACCCACAAGGTAGAGAAAGTATTGTTCTTAGGTCAAATTTTCGAAATTGAGTTTTTATTTTATTTACACGTTTTGAGATCCCCTCAATCCAAAAATCATGCTTTTAGTGGTTGGTCTGTGTGTGTATGACTGCGTGTTTGTGTGTGTATGTCTGTGTGTCTGTCTGTTATCAGCATATCTCAAAAACAAATTATAACAGAAAGTCCAAACTTGGTATAATAAATGTGTATCACATAGGGATGCTAAACTAAGCTTTTCGTTGAGATCAAGCAAATGGGTCTTTTACAGGGACATCCAAGAGAATTCAAATGCATTATGTTTATGGGGAAATTGATGGTAAGCATAGTTTAACACTTATAGGCTGATTTAAAGGAAACGGAAACAACAAAATTTATAACATGCATAAAAGCCTGCTTTGTAAAAATTGTTGCACGGAAATCATTCATTATTCATTTGCAGGGCTACCCAAAATATTTGGATGCATTACGTCTATATTTGAAAATTGCTGGAATTGTAATTTCTTTTGTGTTAGATGTTTTTCAAGTAAGACTAAATTTATGTGCCCAATATTGTTTATAGGGCATATTGATTATATAGACAATATACAGGGCTGTTGAATGTAACTGATGGAAGTGCTTTGCTACATTTTATTATCGGCGAACACTGTTCAGGAAGCAAAATTAATTTTTTCATACGCATACTGTAAACAAAGTATTATTTGAATTTTCAAATCTGGATTTCTGCATAAAATCCCGTTTTGATGTGCCCTGATTACGAAAGTCCAATTTTTAGAAGTCGACCTCTAGGAACAAATTAAATTTAGGAACAAAATTAAAATAAAAGAAATAACTGACATTTAAGCTATGTTATGAAAAAGATGTTTAAAAATTCCAGGATGAATTTTTGCAGTTGAGACTTAATAACTGCATTCTTGCAGCAATGACTCTGTATCTCAAAGTGTTAAAATTACTTAGAGCGTTAAACTTACATAGCTAATTTTACTGAATTAAAATTTTAAATATGAGTAAAAATATTTTCTTGACAATATATTATTGTGATATGTATTCTTGTGGCATGATTTAAAATTAGCTATATGCATACCGATTACGTTTACCAGAAATTGTCATATTTCACCCGAAAAATAAATTGTTCCGTTAAAAGTTACTTTTATTTAAAACAAAGAACCAATAAATTTCCATTTAAAGTCAGTCTATAACACATTAAAAAGAATTTATTCTTCTTTGACAGAATGGCAGTGTATATCCTAATTTTTCTTTTTCTTAAATGGGTAGATCTTGCTAACTAATCTTGCAGACAGCCGTGGCCCACGTTATTCTATGGGAAAATTTGTTTTCCCACAATTACTCATACCAACTTTTTTTTTATTCCGTTTTCACATTCAGAAAATTCATAAGCGTTAAATTAGTACTCATTTTCGAAAAGAAATGATTTTTTTAATTTTTTACATTTTGCGTTAAAGAAAGCGATTTTTCGCAAAGTGCATTTTTCTCATTTTTAGCAGCAAAATCAAATATTAAAAAAAAAAAAAAAAAATAAATTTTCGGAAAATAAATACTAATTTAACACTTATAAATTTTCTGAATGTGAAAACAGAATTAAAAAATATTCGTTAGGTAATGTGTAATTTTGGAAACAAACTTTCGCATAGGCCAAATGGGCCACGGCTGTCGGCCAGATTAGGTATTGTCTGCTCTTAATTGAAAAGAAAGGAGTAGGTGCAACAATAAAAGTTATCACAATTGGAATAATAAAAAAAATAATACCTAAAACGTGGCTATGTTTTATTGTGCTTTTAAATAACACTACATTATTACGTTAAATTTCGTTAATAATTTAAAAAAAAACGAAGATTATATTCCTGTTCTAAGTAATATATATAACAACAGGAAAAAAAACCCGATGTTTTTTAATAAAATGGCATTACGATAAATGTGTTGTGTTTATTAGCAATGGTTACTATATTTATTTATTTTATTTATTTATTTATTTATTTATTTATTGCCATCTTCTCTCAGTTTTGTTTTAACATATTTTTTGACTTGCTGTCAAAGGAAACACTTTTTTATTGGTCTAAATATACAAAAAGCGTAAAATAAAAAGTGATTTTTTTTAAAACTTAAAATACGAAGCTGCATTCCTTAGTAATGGTTACTGTTTGCATTTCTTAAAATTTCCTCTGCACGCTTTCTCCCAGTTTTATTTTATTTATTTATTTATTTTTTTTTTCACTTCTTGCCAAAGAAAAAACATATTTTTTAAGGGTTTTTATTTTTTCTTGAAAGCAGTGCTACTGTCATCCTAATAAAAATTTACTAACTTACACTGCTAATTTTTTTGAACAGAAATAAACATACTATGAGAATGAATTCGCATATCATTACATCTTTTGTAACTAGCATAATTTTATTTTTTTCCCAAAAAAAGTAATGTAAAACCTAACGATTTTTTTTTTTTTTTTTCTAAATGCAAATTGTTAAAAAGATAAAATAAAATTTTTTATTTATATATTTTTTATGTATTTTGTTCGATATTATATATATTTGTTTCGCTTATTATATGTTTTGTTCGTTACATAGTTTAACTAAAAAGTATAATTAAAAGGATCTAAACAAAGTAGTAATCATTATATAGCGTAAATGTCTTTTCACCAGAATGACCTCAATGCTCTGTAATAATAGTTTCATTTCTTAGCATTAGAAGTTCCAATAAATGACACAACATTATTATGATTTATTTACTAGCCGGATTAAACATTGTATGGAGTTTCTGATAAAACTCTGCAATTTATCTTATGACCCGTAAAACTGTCACTGAAAATATTTTTTGATATTTCAGTGGGTAATCAAATTATTATTAATATTTTATTTTATTTATTTATTTATTTATTTGGAGGGGGCGGGGGTTCGTTTTCTAAAAAATATTTAACGAATTGGCCTTGAACTTCAAACATGCAAAAAACGTTTATCAACTCACATTTTTCACTATCGATTTAGTCATGAGTGCAATAAGGAGACCAAACACAAATGCTTTAGTACACCCTGTAACACAAATACCTTCAACACATGATTTCATTTTACTATGCACAATATCTGTATACTTTTTTTGTTGAAAAGCACAATTATTTAGATATATATGAAATATTATCACAAGTCTTTCTTAAAATTAAAGCTCCTCGTTACCTTGTCGCCCTCTGTCGTGTGGAATCTCTGCTTTGGCGACCTCAGTATTTTTTTTCTGTTTATGCAATAAACAACGGAGGAGGTTTAATCTTTAGAAACGGGCTCTTTTGAATCTCCACAGTGCCACCAGAGCCCCCACTAAAGGTTGAAATCGCTAAAAACTGCTGCATAGTGGTGAGCGACCACCTTCCGTCTTAGAATCTTAGAATTAAAGCTCCATTTCTCAAACTTAAATGATTCTGCCTCCCACTAATCTACAGGTAGTGCCCTAATTAATATTCATTTGCTAAATATTTCTGTACAGTAGAGCCTCGTTTATCCGAGGTAATGTGGACCGAGGGTACCTTGGATAACAAGAAATCTGTCATACGGGGAAAACATATGGTGAAGTTTATAATGAATGAAAATGTAGTCAGTAAAGTAAAAGAATACATCTATTACATATTTAAACGTAACCAGATAAAAAATGCAATACTCGTTAAATAAATTATAAAATGCAGTACTGAATAGTAAACTGTATCCAAGTTAAAAAGTTACTTATTGAAAAAGTCATTAACTGACTTGTGTTAAATGGAGCTCTCTCACTTCTTTGCCGCCGTTTCACGCAATCATCGTAGCAGTTGGCATGTAACAGTATATACTTTGCCTCTGTCTGAGCTTTAGAGGTGCTTAATAGTTTTTTCTATTGCTTTGCATCTTTCACTCAGACTGATTTTACCATTCACTATTTCCATGATTTAATTGTTAGTTTCACTTCCTTCCGCCTTTACATTCACTGCCTCTATAAGCTCTACAATTAACATATAGTCAGTCATTTCCAATGGACAATGGACAATATTCCTGTGACGTCGCAGTAGGTAAAATCGCCGAACACGTGGCCAATGTTTTGTAAACAAATTAGATTCAAGATGCCATTTTATTGTTACGTACAACATTTTCCAGTCTAAATATTTCTCCAGTGAAACTTAATAATCAGATATCTGTTTAAACAAGAACAAAAGAGAAATGTAAACAACTGATTCGAATGGTAAAGTTAAGACTATTCCATATCGTAAAATTGCAGAACGTTTTATATATACACACACACACATACATATATAATGAATAAAATATAATAAAAATTAAACGCGTCAAAAAATGCGTAAAAAGTTAATCAATCATCACTTATGAATCATGAAATTAATGTCAATGTTTAAAACGAAAATTGCGAAGCCTATTGCGAACAAAATAATAGATTACAAACAAATCACATTACAAATTAATAAATAGAAAAAAGATGTCTTTGATTACATTGGATATAGATATCAAAGCTTAAATAATTAGAATTTCGATCACTTTAATAAAGGAATTTATTAAATGGAACATCCATTTAAATTTGTTAACATCGCCACAGTTCACATGGCAACTTTTAATATTACATATATTAATTAATATTAAAGTATATTACAAAAACTGGATTAAAAACAAAACAAAGGTATCATTATATCACTTTTACTTCAGTTTCATATAATCTGTAACTCTTATAAATAATATTGCAAGATAAAAATTTGCAGGCCACAATGCTTTGCTATGGTAGAGTTGAGGATTGTTTTCCGAAAACAGCTGATTTCCTATAGTCTCGAACCCAAAGGAGGAATATTGTCCGTATCCGTTTTCGTGGGTTCGAGGCTAAATCATACCCAACGTGTGACTTCCGATTCTCCATTTCCCTATGAATTTCCCTCTAGGTTACAAATATTTCCTTATAGAATACAAACATTTCCCCATGAAACACAAATATAAACATTATAATTCTGCATTTTTCCCTGTAGTAGTCACATGTCAAAAGTTTATTACGTAACGCGGATAAAGTCCATTCTTCGTCTACGTTGATGCATTGGGGCTACAACGTTTTCGAGGCAGTTTGTTTTCTTTTAAACACTTTACAACCTGTGGCACAAAATTAGCAAAAACCCAATCTTTAAAATTTTTAGCGTCCATCCATGCAGTTTTCACTAATCCACGCATGCATTATTATTATTATTATATATATATATATATATATATATATATATATATATATATATATATATATATATATATATATATATATATATATATATATATTATATATATATATATATATAATGTTATTGTTCTTCTGTTTCTTACGTATTTAATTTAATTATAAATAAGCATTATTTATATTTTGATAATAGTTATAGTCTTGTGGCTGCAGTTATTCGAATTCCAAAAATTTTATTATTGCTTATTATTCATAGTTAAGTGGCAACGAGAATTACGTTACCATGGTAATAAGAATATTATACTTATTTTTTAGAATGGACTCTCCAAAACAGAATACGCTCTGTTTTTATAATATTATATGAAAAAGAAGATTTCAATGCAACATACTAGCTAGGTAAGCTACATGTTTCATTTCCCTACGTTTGGTTGAATTTTACTGTTAAATTTGAAATTATTAATTTTAATTATAACTTCACCATCTTTAAATTTAATTTATTTTGTTTATATTTTTTCAATATGCTAAATGAAGAAATTTCAACTCCTGATGATCAGATTGTTAAATTAGCAGTTAAATTACCTCCTTTATGAAAACAAAGTATTAAATTGGGGTTTGCACAAGCAAAACGCAATTTCCAATTATCCGTTATTACTGCTGATGCCACAAAATAAAGTAAAATTGTAGCAGTAATCGATCCCTAAACGTTTTCCGCTGTTTCGAATATTTTATTCAATCCACCAAGATGTTCTGTATAAATAAATATAGGTGTCTGTGTGTCTGTGTGTTTATCTGCACTCTGGGACACAAACTACTAAGCAAAGCTACAAAATTTGTCAAAATGTAACTTGGATCCAGCAGGTATGCAACCAACGAGATATATAAATTAGAGTGCTGATTCAATGGATGAAGGATTAGCTTTCCGTGGTTCAAGATGAATCACGTGACGTGCTCCAATAGGTTGCTGCGTTTGGCCCTTTATCGCTATTTTGGCATTTAAAATATCAGTTCGACAAATTATCATTATTATTAGGTAACATGACAGCCCTATGACCGAAATAAATGGTTTTTAAAATAATTTTACACATGTTTCACATTTTAATAAATAATAAAATATCTTTTTTTCATCGTTTCCCAACAAAGTTTAAAAGTGTTTATAAAAGAAAATTTAAACTTTTAAAGAACTAAATTTAACAACAAATAATAATTTTTCAACTATTTTTAAGCATTTTGTCGTTCAAAGTTCAACTACACGAAATAAAAACGAAGTAAAATCAAAATCAAAATGATTTAGAACAAAAGAATACTAAACTACGTAAGTAAACAAAAACACTGGCGGTTATGACTATGCGAAGAACAATCTCCAAACCGTTGCCATAGAAATTTACTGTAAATAAGCTGTTACCAAGGGAACCACCGAATACTCAGGTGTAAGGAGAGCATGTCACATGACTCATCTTGGACCTTCTCAAGGGTTACCATTTATCAGTCTACTTTATATATCTCGTTGTATGCAACTCATCAAAATTATTTTCGATTTTAAAATTTTTATTTTTATTTATTTATTTATTTTATTTTATTTTATTTATTTATTTTTATTCTCTGACTTTTCTGTTTCATTTTCTAAAATTCATTCATTCGTTTCAATCGGTTGCGTATCTCAGCAACAATTCTTATCATTATTATTACTGTTATTATTATTTTAATTCATTCATTTGAAGGCGAATTTTATTTTTCCTATTTATTATATTTATTGAAATCAAATGATAATATGGTAGAAAACATGGAATATATCAAATTTTAAATTTAAAAAATATATTTATTTAACAGTTATGTTTATATATGATTTTTATAATAAAACTAATTTTATAGTAAAATTGTAATTTCATTCTACTTGAAATTTCATTGTTGCAGAGTTATGACTGTAAAAAGGGAGTCATTAGGTCTCGCTAATACATGGTACTAAAATTATTTTTTTTTAATCACTCCTGAGATATATTCATCTGTAAAATCGTTGTTCTTTAATACTAGCAGCTCCATCTGTCATCTAATAAATAATCAAATTGAAATGCTGGGAAAAACCGTTGCAGCAGACAGTGGGAGAACTGATTCAGCATAGCATGAGACGCTGCTGAATGCAGCGAGTACCCAAACAGATGTTCGCATTGATTTCAGTAAGATTTTTTTTTTAAACTATTATTCATTTGTTAGAGGAAATATTCAATTTTGAGAAATTTGAAATAAATAATCAGTTTTAATTTAATTTTGAGAATTAATTTTAATATTTTGACCCGGGTCGCTGGAAAAGCCTGCTAGTTTATAATATATAAAATCTGCAAAATGTGAAACCACTCATAATCGAAAATTAAAGCATATATTGTTTCCAGTTTTGGTATTATTCAAATTATTTTCAATGTTCAATATGTACTTATGTCTTATTAAAAAAAAAATGCTTTCAATTACTTTAAAATTTATACATTTTTGTTCTTCAATATTGTAAAATAATCTGGTGTGTCATACACATGGCTTTCTCTTCCCTTAAATTTAATACTATAAATTCAGATTGGAGATTAAGGGTAAGATAACGATGTTATATTAACTTACATTAAAAAATTAAAATTAGGCTTCGGATCAGCTTTATTTGACAAATAATTCAGTGTAAAGGAGGGCTACTGCCCCCTCAAACACCTCCGCCATCACGGGATTACTGTACCTACAGTTATATAGAATTCAAATCTGTTATTAAATTTAAAAATCTATTTAAAATTTATTTAGACAACTTTCACACGCACCATTCCTTGACACTTATCAATCTTGATCAAACTTTTCTACTAACAAACTAATATTAACTTCAAAATACAATATTTGAATAGCCTGAATTTTTTTGTTTTTAAGTTACTCTGATAAGAGACGGAGACAAAGATCGAACGTTAAAAACTTGACTTCAGTATTCAGGAAACCTCAAAATGTGTAAATATACAAAAACAAGCAACGAATAAGTAGCTTAAAAAATATATTATTTGCCGTATGGTTATGAGAAATTAATTTCAATTTCTGAGTAGTTTTCCTGGGCATGGTAAAATATTATCGTAAAGCACTTCCAGTAATTACATTTAATAAAAAAAGAATGTTTTCGCGTAAATATTGGCAGCCCTGTATATCTTCTAAAAATTATGAACGCCCCACATACTGCACATTAATATAATTCTATAATAATAACATAATGCACAACCTGAAATAAACTTCCATATATTTCCAAGTACTGCCCCGCTGTAATCTAGTTCTTTTGTGTTAAACAAACGGTGAATGATTTTCACATCATATACATGAAACCTGCTTTTAAGCATGTAAAAAATATACAGTCATTTCATTTGCTTTAGTGCAGCCTACAGATGTTAAACTCTACTTACCTGCAATGTGCCCCATAGACGTAATGTAATTGAAATCTCTTGGATATACACGAATTCTTTGCTTGATTTCAACGAAAAAAATCAGTGTAGCATTCTTATATGATGCAGATTTAGGATACCAAGTTTGAACTTCCTGCTGTTATTTGTTCTTGCGATATGCTGATAACAGGCTCACAGACAGACATGGTGCTTATATAGTTCTATAATAATAACACAATGCACAATCTGAAATACACTTCGGTTGTACATTTGCCGCAATACATGTTGTGTATTTCACAGAGACACATACACACAGAGCACACATGCAAACACATAGACGAACCGCTAAAAATATGATTTTCCGATTCAAGGGACATCAAAACATGTAAATATGACAAACATTTAATTTCGAAAATTTGACTCAGAAATAATACTTTCTCCACAATATATGAGTAAGAGAAAATAAACATAAATAGAGAGAAAAAATACCAATTTTTTATTTTGCGCCTTAAATTGATGTACTAGCAGACGACATGAAGATTTTTACTTTCTGTACTCATGGCAAAGAAGATATTGTTTTGGGGACAAATTTTCGAAATCGAGTTTTTGTTATATTTACAGATTTTGAGATCCCCTGAATCCGAAGATCCGGTTGGCCTGTGTGTGTGTGTCGGTCTGTCTGTGTGTATTACCAGCAGATTTTAAGAACAAATAGCATCAGAAAGTCCAAACTAGGTATTCTAGATGTGTATCTAATAGTGATGATACACTGGTTACTTTCTCTTACCCATAAGGTAGAGAAAGTATTGCTTTAGGGTCAAATTTTCGAAAGTGGGTTTTTGTTTTATTTACATGTTTTGAGGTCCTCTGAATACGGAAATAATGTTTTTAGCAAATGGTCTCTGTGTGTGTCTGTCTGTGTGTGTGTCTGTCTGTCTGCCTGTGTGTCTGTTATCAGTATATCTCAAGAACAAATAGTAGCAGAAATTCCAAACTCAGTATTCTAAATGTGTATCATATAGGGATGCTACACTAAGCTTTTCGTTGAGATGAAGCAAATGGTTCGTGTACAGGGACACTCAAAAATATTCAGATACATTACGTCTATGGGGGAAATTGCAGGTAAGTAGAGTTTAACATCTATAGACTGCACTAAACCAAATGAAACGAATATATATATATTGTAATAGAGATAGTCAACTGGGAAAAAAATTGTGTATGTAGGAGCCTCGCCACCCCCCCCTCCCCCTGGGGGGCAAGTCCCCCCCTCAAGGAGAGTAAACTTTCATGACGGGTATCTTTCAAAATATCTCGCCAACAGTTTTAAAACGAAGGTTTGAACCATCGATCTGCGATAATTTAAAATGAAGTTATAGTTACTTTTAAAGCGACCATCTCAAGCCCGCCGTCCAGCATCAGCGCAGATGCATAACTTTCTGTCCAAAACAAAAGTCTTTTTTCAAAACGAAAGTTACTTTTCTCAGGGTAGGGCCAGTAGCTCCCTCTCTAATCAGCCTAAAAGTTATTATTAAAGTCTGACGTCATTATAAAATCAAGCAAAGTATTCGTGTACAGGGCCATTTAAGAGAATTTGAATATAATACGTTATACACGCAATTTATGTTAATATCCATAAGCTATAAACAATATGCAATGACCATCCATAAACAAAATGCAATGACCATAATTTTATACGCATAAAAGCATGTTTTGTTTAGATTGTACAGGGAAATCATGCAACATTTGTTTATAGAGATACACGAAGTACTTGGATATGGGTATACATGAAATCGCTGCTAAAATATTTATTTTTGTGTTAGATTTGTTTAAACACACAATGTGATGTGGATATATATTATAGACAATAATAGGACTACCCAAAATTAAGCTAAACGTTCTTTTCTATGAATATAATTTGCAGAAATGCTTTACTACCATTTTTTATGTTGAAGAACACTGTTCAGGAAGGTAAATTAATTTCTCATATTGAAAACAAACATTTTTTGAATTTCAATTCTTCATTCTAGATTTTAGTATAATATCAAATTATGAAGTTCCTTGAAAAAGAAAATCAATTTTTTTTTCATTTGATGTGTATATATATTTATTATCAGCATAATTAATAAAAAAAATAACTGCAGAAGATTCAAATTTGTTATTGTAAAACTGTTATATAGTTACCACTTGAAAAATTGATCCTGATTGGCAAGTTTGAAGGCAAATTAATAACAGCCTTGAATTTTATTTTTTAAAATAAATGTAGGTACTTTTATTAAAAGGGTCGTTAAGGACGACGGTGACCCCTCCTTACACTGAATTATACATTAAATAAATCTATTCCTAAACCTTTTTTCGATTATTTTTAAACAATATTGAACTTTATTATCTTACCTTATTAATTTTACATCTCAATCTGCAAACTGCATTTATAGTATTGAAATGCTGAGTAAGAAAAAGTCGTATGAGTGATACACCAGGTTATTTATCTACAAAATGTATCACTTTTTACATAATTAATACACTTTTTAATAGTATATAGGTATCTTAACACATTTAGAATGAATATGAATATGTTGTGAAATTTTCAAAGAATATACCCAACTATTCGAAGAAATATTACTGAATTTTTTTACTTCCTATTTTTATTTCTACTGCATTTTCTTATTAAATTCAAATTTTTACATGATTTAAAAATTCCTAAAATTTTCTATATTTCATTCGAAGTTTTTCTGGTCATTGTAAATTTACTTTTCTTTAAAAACTAATCGAACTTTTCCAGGCATAAACAAAATGTGTAAAGCTCATCCAAAAGTGCTTATCTTCTTTTATAAACATCATATGTTCACTCAAGTGAAATATTTTCCTTCTTTATTTTATTTATAAGCCCCAAGAAAATGAATGCTGAAAGTATTGTTACTCAGAAAATATATTTACAAAGAATATAACAATATATTTTATTTAATAAGTTTTTTATTCAATAGAATTTATTTAATCTTTTCGCTTTGTGTAAAGCATTTTATTTTGAAAGGTTGTATTTATAGAGTATTCTCCAAGAAATTTTCATTGTTTAAACATGATTATTGTTAAGAAATTATAAAAAACAGCTCTTGTATAAAATAGTACATAATAGCTTATTTATTTTTTAAATTATCACTGCAGTATGAATTTAAAGAATTTAATTTCCTTTTTAATAAACCAATCTTTAGTTTAAGTTATTTTCTCTGGCAAAGTTCTCAGTTTTCGTCATTAAATTTACTTGAAAATTTTTAATAGAATTTTAATTACATTTGTTTCAACAGATTTGTCATATCACAGGTGTTTGTGATTAAACTCCAGAGCTGAACAATGAAATTTTTACACACAGAGGTGAAAATTTTCTACACTTTTGTTTCTATTATTTTTGTACAATAATCACTATTTTATTTAAACACAAACAATTGCTTAAAAATACAATAAAGATTTCTGTACATAAATAATGGTGGCAAAAAGAAAAAATTCATATACGACAGCAAAATTATTCGAGTGCTAGCAAACGTTCCTATGTAAAAAATGTACACTTAATATGGTTTTGTTAAATAAATCCTTATTGAATCATGGTCTTAGACTGACTAATAACATGATTCAACCATAGACATAGTATATATATATCTATTATTCCCATGTTATCGTGCAAAGATTTTTGATGCCGAAAAAAAAGCTTTGGAATCAGCTATTAAGTGGTATTGAAAAAAAAAAAAAATGAATTTAAAACTGTATCTGGAGTTTTCCATTCACCCTTAGTAAATAAATTATTCATAATTTTATTTGCTAAAATATTCATGTGTATTCCCGTGTGTATTCACCAGGGAAAAGACGGCCATATTTTGGTGAAATCACCGTCTTTTCCCAAGTAAAAAAGAATCACTTTTTTCCTCCCCAATGATGAATCTATATATTATTACTATATCTATGGATTCAACAAGGATTTATTTAACAAAACTGAATTAAGTTATTAATCTGTTTTAATCTTAACTTTTTTTTTTTTTAATATATATTTAGTTTTTTTTTTTTTTTTTTTTTTTTTTTTTTTCTGTTGTTTATTTATTTATAAAATTGAAATATCCACTTCTAATACAAAAATATTTGTTAACCTTATAAGATTTTAGGTTAATAAGATTAAACCTTATATAATTTAAATGCAATTATTATTGTTAACAATTTTATTGTAGTTATAATAAAGCGCAATCACTCCTGCCCTATTAAAGTAGTTCCCTTGTTTTTATTGTAACTGTTGCTTTAATTTATAGCATAAGAACAAAATCGTAATGCAAATGCATAGTCTACGAATGAATTCAAAATTATTCAGCTCTAGTTTAGCAAAAAATTAATGTTTGGATTTTTTATATCATTCTTTTGAATTGTGCATAAACTCTCCTAGTTTTACCTTAAGGATTTATATTTTTCGTTACTTTATTTGTAATTATATTTATGGATGATCAATCTGTGTTGTTTGTTTTTTCATTTATCACTATGAAATCACTGATTAAAATATTTAATCTTATTGCCTCTTACATCAGCATTTGTATTGTATTCAATACTTTTAAATTATTTTTGCGTCGTGAATACAAAGACAGTTTCAAATCTCATTTTTATATGACAATATGATCATATGACTATACTGTTAATTAAATTTTTCAAGCATTTTACGATAACTTTAGTTTTTTGTCTGCTTAAATATTTTTATTCTTATTATATTTATTTATTTATGTTAGTATTTATTTATTTATTTATTTATTTATAGTAATTATTATCTTCCTTTTACCTTCTTACTTTGTATTAAATCATATTGTTTTGCAGAGGATTTGGAAAAAGTTGGGAACCCGCCAAACTGGTTTAACCTGCTCCACCCGTCTTAAATCGCGGTAACCTTTGCTCTTTTTTCTAGTTATAAGTGTTATTTATTTATTTATTTTATTTTTCCTGTTATACTTTTTTGTTATTTGCTATATATGATCTCGTACATCAGTGTCCTAGTTATTTGCTATATATGATCTCGTACATCAGTGTCCTAGAAACAACTCATATTAACTTTTTCAATATATTTTACTTTGAATAAGGCTTTACTTCTATATGTTATTCCTCATTGTTCAATTCTAGTCTTCTTACCTCGTGTTTGATCACTGTAAAGATGAATTATTATTAATATTACTACTATTATTATATAGAACATTGTTTTTGTTTTTACTTTTTCAACCCCCCCCCCCAATATATATATATATATATATATATATATATATATATATATATGACAAAATTTAAATATAGGATGGAGTAAAATTTGAATTATTAAACATATAGAACTAGAACAGAGTTTTTATAAACCAATGCGCAAATGCAGCAAAAGAAATATAGAACTATAATAAATAAGCAAAATAATTAAAGCCAGATGAAACATTAATCCCAAAACACATGACGGTCTTCATCAGGGGAGCTCTCCCATGTAGGGAAAGGTGAGAAGTTTCTGAGAAGTTTCTGACGAAACACTGATAATTTAACCTTTTGAAAGGGGCTCTTACGAAATCATATGGTGAAGCGTGCCAGATGCTATTTCAAAAGGTTAACCAAAAAACACGTTTCTAGCCCCCAACTTCTCACAGATGGAAGCAAAACCATACAGCAAACGAATTTTAATTAATACAAAGCATAAAAAGCAATTAAATTCAGAAATCAAGCACAAAATATAATACATCAGTATAAAATACAAGGATATATAAATACGTACCTGGACAAACTCGAATAGTTTTTAGAATATGGAAAATTGAAAACCACCCCCCCCCCCCCCCATTAAAAACTGGTAAGTGGACCTACTAGCTGAAGCGGGTTCTATGTTTATAATGGGGGGTGGTTTTCAATTTTCCATATTCTAATGACTATTCAAGTTTGTCCAGGTATGTATTTATATATTCTTGTATTATTTATATTCTTGTATTTTATATTGATGTATTACATTTTGTGCTTGATTTCTGAATTTAGTTGATTTTTATGCTTTGTATTAATTAAAATTCGTTTGCTGTATGGTCTTGCTTCCATCTGTGAGAAGTTGGGGGCTAGAAACGTGTTTTTTGGTTAAATTACCAGCATTTCGTCAGAAACTTCTCATATTTCTTTCCCTACATGGGGAGCTCCTCTGATGAAGGCCCTCATGTGTTTTAAGATTAATTTTTCATCTGGCTTTAATTATTTTGCTTATATATATATATACATATATATATATATATATTCCAGGTGGTCTATAAAACAACGGAAAAAAATATTAAACGCCCTAAAATATTAAAAGGCTTCAATCTATTTAATGTAAAATTAAAACGATTAAGTGATTCCTTTTTATTAAAATATCAGAATCACAACAACTGAATTACTTAGAAGTAATATTGAATTGAATCATCTTTGACAGAGATATATAGAAGTAAAACTATCTAAATAATTTTGAGATAATATCAGCTTCAAAAGTAAGTTTCGTGCTTAATAAGCTCTGTTTAGATTTAATCCTTGTTTTTGTTTAGTTTCGTATGAAATAATCAGGGAGGCGACAGACCCATATTTTTCCCCTGGTTCTTTCACCAGTATATTTATATGACAATTTTTTACTTAATAAATCGTGCATGCTTCATATTAAAAATTCCGAAAGAAAAATACTGGTGGAAGAATCAGGGAGAAAATGTGGCCTGTCACCACCATGAATAATCATATCGTCAGTTTCTACATAAGACTAAAACGAGCTGAAACCTGATAATGGCATCAATTAAATAGCAAAAGAGCATAATCGGAGTTTTTCCATTGTAATTATGTCTTCAAATTACATTTAAAAAAATAAAAAAAAACTACTGTACATAAAAAAGATTTATCCAAATGGTAAAAACTGTGTTTACTTCTTTATATGGCATAGAGGAATAAAAAAAAATTGTCGGTAAATAAAAGTTTTAAAAAATAGCTCTGTCCTAACTTATTTTTCAAGAATTTGCATTTTTATTGCTTTCTCAGAACTATTAAAATTTCTACCTTTCTTTCTCTCTTTTTTTTTTCCAGTGCACTTACAAATATAAATTAAGTCATGTATTATTCAAAGTTTGCGTTAATAAAAGAATATCGTAAGTAAAGTATAAAAATGCAATTAAAATAGAAAAAAAAAAAGGTTATTTAAAATATATATATATACCTAAACATTTCTTTTAGGATTCTAGGATTAAAGATAATTGTAACAAGCTCGAAAAAGGTATTAATAATTATCTTGGCAAGAATAGAGAGTGATAAAACTTAAATTTACAACAAAGTTCTTCTTACTTTAAGATAAGAAAAAATTAGGGCATATAAATCTGAGTAGCAAATTCCATAAGAAAAACTTTTTCCATCTTGCAACATGAAGGTGATCAATTAAGCATAAGATATATTGTTATAAACTTTAAATAAGTTTAGAAAAAAATATATAATTTTTTCAAATAAGTAGTAAATAATTGTTAAATAATTAGAATTAAACACGTGTTATTAAAAATAAGTAAGTGGTAAAATAAAGCACTGAATAAAAATAATTCAACTTAATATATATTTTTATGCTATTAGAGCTCCACTGACCAAATTGAAAATTATACTTTTTTTTTTTTTTTTTTTTTGTTAATGATACAAAAAATTTCTCCGCCATATTTTTGTGATGTATTTATCAATAAAGTAAACTTTTATTTTTCTTCTTCTTCTTTTGACTTACTCTTCCTAATTTATCTATATTTCATATTGTTTCTATAATCAACCATTAATCAGAAATACAAATGCATAAATTCAAAATTTATACATATACATACAGATAAACAAATAGATAAACATATACATGTAACTATAAATATAGATAAACCTTTAGAGTTTTTACACAATAAAGTTATACAATGTAATATTAAAATGTATACACCATCACTTTCTTTGAACTCACTTTCTAATTCAACTTTAAAAAAGAAAAGAAAAATAGAAGAAAAGGCAATAAAACATATAAGAGTATGTAAATACAATATTAATAATAAAAAAAATTAATTTAAAAAAAAAATCGAAGAAAATTAAATATTTTTCATATGAAGTGTGTGATTTTTTTTTTTTTTTTTTTTTTTTTTTTTTGAGTCATAATACACCAACAAAAAATTATTTCCTTAAATACTATGTGATGTTCTTCATTAGCAATAACGGTGAATTTATCCTAACAGAAGAAAGCACCAAAGGTTTTTTTTTTTTTTTTTTTTTTTTTTTTTTTTTTTTAAGCTAAACGCTACAAGTAACAAGAAAATTGCATATAAGTATTTTCTTAATATAATTTTATCCCACTTTCTGTTTTCTGATAATAATTAATTGATACTATATATTTCATTGCTCTTATTTAGAAGCTCTATAAGAAACCAAATAGAATTTATTGTTATATTTACTTTGTTGATATATATGTATAAACATATACGTTACTCTAAACTAAAACCTCTAAAATAATAACATTTCCCCACAGTTTAGCTTATATTGTTTCTATATTTTTTTCTTATTTGAAATTGTCAGGGTACAGGCGTTCCTGGATATATCTAATCCATTGTTGTAATCACTAAATATTTTCACAATGTATATTATCATGTGCTTGTTAATACGGCAGGACTATTTCATTCAGACAGGTATTTTGCGTTGCCACAATTTTGTGGTTTTCCAGTTTCAATATACTAGGATACCTGCCAATATCCAATTTTACCATTTAATTTCTTATATTAACTTAAAATATTTAGAAATTTTATTGATAAACTCATGAACCGCGAATTAAGTAGTTTGGATTATAAGGTTTTATATATGTATGTATATATATATATATATATATATATATATATATATATACCAACTAGTAACTATGTGAACAATGACAGAGCAAATAATCGAGCTCGGACCTTCCGTTTAACGTGCGGATGCTCTTCCACCGAGCCACCCTGCCTGATAATCAGCTTGACATCTGCGTTTGCAGATACGGAGACCTTACCAACGGTTATTACGTGAGAAATGTCGAGCTGGTAGAATGTCAGCCAGAGTGGCTCAGTTAAAGAGCATTCGCTCGTTCAGCGGAGAGTCTGGGTTCGTATTCCTGCTCTGACACTTTTTCACACATTTGGTATAAAAAATTAATCTTGTTTTCCAAACTACTTAAAGTATCTTAAAATATTTTGTCAAATTCGTAAAAACTTCTACATTTTTAAAAACCTACTCTTAAGCTAGAGATTCTTCCTCAATAGCATGTACAAACCAATTGCCAATTTTGGTATCTGAGACCATCAATATTCATAAATTTTTCTAAATATTTGTTGGCTATTTCTTCTGGATATGTTTTGATAATGGCTTCTGGACAGATGGCTACATCTTTCTAATGGTGATGTCTTCTGAATAAGTTGGTGAACGTTTCTATACATCTATATATATATTATTCTGATATTTATTTTATATATCGTATATATTTATTTCATTTTGTTAATATATATTATATTTATTTATAATTTTTTTAATATAATTTTTTTTTATGTTAAAGTAATACATGAAAGTAACACTGGGGAACAGTCATTTTGCGACATGGTAGCTTAAAGTCAGTTCTGTATAAGACTAGTGTGCTGAAACTAGAGAATTATTAATTTTGTCAAATTGGCTCTAGTTTTTGAGATAAAGACTATTAGCTGTTTCACTGAAAAAACCTAAATAAAAATACCAATATGTATTGAAAAAATATTTTTATTAAGATCCTTTATAAGAACGATATAAAAACAAAAAATATACATGCTGTTCATCAAATAATTAAAACAAAAATTACAAAAAACTTTTTCTGCAAGCTTTTTTGTCATGGTTTTGCTCAGGACAATCCCTTATTAAAGTCCAACAGTAGCTTATCAGCATGTGGCGATCCCATCGACCTTAGTATCTTTCTTCCATTATCCTGATGTTCTGGTGGAACCCTTCTCCTTGTTCCTCACTGTAATCGCCCAGATTATCCGGTCCAAGTGGCTATGCAAAAAATGCAATTTAATGCTCATAGTAACTCCTAATGTGTGAAAATTTTGAAGCATTTTAGCAACCAATTCTGCATAGTCTGGTGATTTATGATTCCCCAAAAAATGTTTGACTACTAAAACAAAGCTTAGCATGCTTCAGATTCAATTTTTGTCATATGGTTTTCAAATACAGTGCCTTTTATAAGAGTACGGATTTGCGGTCCATCAAAGATGCCTGCTTTTAATTTTTCCATACTCAGAGCTGGAAATTTTTGACACACTTATTTAAAACAGTCACCAGTCTTATCAAGGGCTTTGACGAACTATTTCATTAGCCCAAACTTGATGTGAAGGGGTGGAAGAAGGATATTCTATTGGCTTAGTGATTCATGAATCACGTTTGCTCTTCCTACCTCCATATTTTACCTCAAAGGCCAGCTTTCTAATCCAATGTTCTGTTTTTGCGCGACTATCCCATAGACATATGAAACAGGGATATTTAGTATACCCACCTTGCTGGCCTAATAAAAAATTCACCATCTTCAAGTCGACGCATGCTGACCACTGATGTATTGCGTACGAAATCTTTTCTAAAACAATTTTAATATTTTGGTATTCCTCTTTTAGTTTCGTATTATGACCAACTGGAACTGAAGCAAATTTATTTCCATTGTGCAGCAATAAACATATCAGACTTCTTTTTGAGCTATCTATAAAAAGAATCCAATGTTCAGGCTTATATTCGGGAAGGCCCATACAATTTAAGTGTCCAGAAACATTGTTACAAAATACAAGCTTATCTTCTTCGGTAAAGTAAGGAAGAAGGTCTTGCTCTCTGGTCCTAAAGGATGTAATGGTAACACCAGGTTGAAGACAGTGTTTTTCTTTTAATCTCAAAGCAAGAATTTCGGCCGATTTTTTTGATAAATTCAAATCACGAACCAAGTCATTGAGCTCCTCTTGAGAAAATCCCTGTTTTGTAGAACTACTTTCTTCGAACTCACTTTCACTGCTGCTTGTCTGCTTGTCTGATCCGTCTAACATTTCAACATCATCACAGTTTGCACTAGATGGTCCTGAAAATACTGGAATTGGCAAATCATCGCTGTGCAATACTGGGGGTTTAGCCGATTCCACATTAGGATAAACCCAAGTACGTTTTTTATACCGGTTGGTACCTTTTACATTCACTGCACAAAAGTAACAGTCATTTCAGTGATTAGTAGGCTCAGTCCATATCATCGGCACTCCAAATTGAAGCCTTTTACGGCTTCTTTGACTCCAGTATCGCAAAGATTCTACACAAGGCTTACAGACAATATTGGACACCCAATATTTATTCTTTTGTGCAAGCTTTCTCCCAAAGTATGCTTCGTAGGTTTTTATCACAAACTCCGTGATCTTTTTTCTTTGCTTTTGTAAACAAAATTTGCCACATATATGACAAAAAGGTTTTTGTAACGAACTCATATTTTTCAAGACAAAAAGCACTTTTAAACTTACAATAAGACACGAACTAATAATTTCAAGGTCTAATAGCTGATTCGTAAAATTGTTGTAGCTATATACGTGAATAGATAATAAAATTTAGAGGTGTTAATCAAATTAATAGATCTTTAGGAGGGTAGTCTAAATTTTTTCATTGATTTCTTGTGTTTCGTTTATCTGAAGAACCAGAGTCAATCCAAAAAAAGTAAATGCATACTGTGTATGTCTAATATATGTGTTTACAAAAAACATTAACAAAATAGATGCCGCAGATTTATATATATATGTATATATATATATATATATATATATATATATATATATATATATATATATATATATATATATATTTGTTCCACAGTGTAATAAATAAGTTAACAATTTTTTAGTGGTTAATCAGCATGTATATCTTATTATCAGCATAATTAGAAAACAAATAAGTATATAAGTATAGAAAATTCAAGTTTGGTATTTTGAAGTTCTCATTGGGTTGCCACTTGGAAAATTGGATCCAAAATAGCAAATTAGGAAACAAATTAATAACAGCTCTTTTTTACTTATAGCCCCACTCACGCAAAAATATATGTGAAATGAAACTGTTCCTAAACCTATTTTTGATTCTTTTTATTGAACTTTATTATCTTTCCTTGTTGATCATACGATTTAATCCGTAATCTGTCTTTGTAATACTGAAATGCAGGGTAAGAGAAAGTCATGTGCGTGACACATCAAAATATTTTATTTCTATTGGTTTCTATTCTGAAACTTTTCCCGGAAACGCGAATCGTTTAAAAAAAAAAGAAGAAACAGATATCCCTTTCCGACCTAGGCCGCACGATCGTGCGGGTTAGACGTCCACGGCATCCACTTCCATTTTTGCATCTGGAACATCCGACCCAGACCGCACGATCGGGCGGATTAGACATCCACGGCATAGACTTACATTTTTGCATCTGGAACAGTTGTATGTAATAAAATCAGAAAATGAACAATCGAGCTAATTAGCAGGAAGTGTAAAGTATAATTTTCAATCAACAAATGTCGGCTATAGTCCATATTTTGCTTTCAGTTTGCAAAAACAGAAGAATGTAATGTTTTAAGGTAAAAATGTTTCGGGTGGGAAAGGGATAAAAGTTTGTGGTTTTTATTTATTTATTTATTTATTTATTTTTATTTTATTTTATTTTATTTTATTTTTTGTCTATATCAAATGCATATACAAACATTGCGTTATATATATATATACACTGCTGTTTGTAAAAAATGCAATACCAAGAAGGAATGAGAATATCATAATGATATTTATTGGGCACATACATTATAGTAAGAAGAACAATTGATTAAATTTTCAGAAAATTTGGAGTAACATATACTGAGAAAACAGTACATAAAGCAGCGACCTCTGTGAGCAATAACAGCACATATCTGTCTAGGCATTGAATCAAACAGCGATTGGATGATATGCATGGGTATACACTTCATGAAGCTTCAATTAGATGCCACAATTCATCGATCGTAGTTACTGGTGAGTGGTGGGGGACCAGTCGCTTTTCAACGATTAAACAGACATTTTCATTGGTGCGAGATCAGGAGAATGCGCTTACCAAAGCAACGGTTGAACACATTATGTATTAAGGAAGGTCCGGACAATACTGACAACTTGCGGTCGTGCATTATCCTGCTTAAATGTTGCGCTGCGGAAGCCTTGAATATAGAGAGGAAGTGAGGGCGTTAACTCACCAGAAATTTAATGACCGCATTTCAGAGTACCAGAAAAGAGAACAAGAAGTATTCGAGACGTGTATCCAATAGGACCCCATACCATCACTGCATGTGGTGGACAGTGTGACGATGTTGAATTCCAGCTGGCATTGTGCATTATTGACAATGACGTTAAATACGGATAAGGCAATCTTGATGCTGTAAACAGGATTGTGATTTATCTGAAAGGCGACTTCACGCTATCCCTGCGTCCAGGTTCGTCATTAATCTCACATTAAAGGCGCCCGTATCAGTGATACAGTTTTGAGGGTAATCAATATTTTGGTAGCTGCATACTGGGTCACAACCTGGAGTGATGGTATATGGTACCATTGGATACACGTCACGATCACCTCTTGTTTTGATTCCCGCCACTCTGAATACCAGCCATTACATTTCTGATGAGTTAAGGCTCTTCGCTGTGCCATAAGTTCAAGGCCTACAAAACGCAATACTTAAGCAGGACAATGCACGACCGCAATTTGTAAATATTGTCCGGATCTTCCTTGATGCAGGATATGTTCGACTGTTGCTCCGGCCAGTGCGTTCTCCTGATCTTGCACCAATTAAAATGACTGTTTTATCGTTGAAAAGCGACTGGCCCCCACCATTCACCAGTAACTACGATCGATGAATTATGGCATCGTGTTGAAACTTCATTAAGTGCTTTACCAGTACATGTCATCCAATCGCTGTTTTATTCAATGCCTAGGCAGATAAGTGGAGTTATTGCTCACAGAGGTCGCTGCTTTATGTACTGTTTTCTCAGTATATGTTACTCCAAATTTTCTGAAATTTTAATCAATTTATTTCTTACTATAATGTTTGAGCCCAATAAATATCATTATGATATTCGCATTCCTTCATGGTGTTGCATTTTTTACAAACAGCAGTTTATATAGTTTATATAGGTAAACAATATAAAATGTCATGTGTATAACAATTTAAGAAACATGCCAACATATTTGGATTTCTTTCAGTTAAGAAAATTTTTCATTCTTTTTTTTTTTTATACATATTTTTTTTTTCCTAGCTGAACAGCTAACAGTTTATTATAATGAATTAATAAATATGTTTTAATAAAACATTTCGTTATTTTTTGCAAATAGTTACTTTTTAAAAAGATATCAGGGAAATGTCAACAATTTTACTAAAAGACAAAACTGTTACTTTTACAGAAAATTTATTTACAAAAATAAGAAAAAAATCTATATAAAAATTTTATTTAAAAAACAAAATCTGTGCCAAACAGAAAATTTTGAAATTAATCATTAAAAAGTATTTCTTTATAAAGAAAAAAAAAAAAAAAAAAAAAAAAAAAAAGAAGAAGAAGAAAAGGAAGTAAGGAAGTAAGGAAGAAAAATGAAAAAGAAAAAGAACTAGTTAGAAAATTACTGTATAGCAAATGTATATCCAATATTTGATCTGGCCAAGCTATCTCACTAAGCGCAGCTTAGAATAAGCTTTTCTGCTGTTTTATCATTAAAACTTAGCTTAATCTACTTTTGTTTAGTATAGGGTTTTCGACTATTTTCTCATTGCAAATAAAAAGGTTTTTCCATGTATTCTTGGAACTTACTAAAATATCAATAATATTTTTCAATATTAAGGATTATATGAATTCATTATATTATATTATATTATAAGGGAGTTAGAGAGTTTTCGAAGATTAAGAAAAGGTACATTTTTCTCCATTTATTTTCAATATATTAAATAAAAAATTTTATTCAAAGTTTACAGCATGTAATATAGCAGTATTTAAGAAATATTTTATAAACTATTCATTAAAAATTTTAGAAAATTCAGCTGAATGATATTAATTTCCCGAAACCCTATGTTCACCTTCAGAAAATCGATGGACAGGGTTTCCTTAAAAATTAATAAACGATCATATTGAAATTTTGTACACTTTTACAAAATAGAATTGCCTAGTGCATGAATGAAGGATTAAAGAAAAATTGAAGTTTGAATTTTTTGGCAAAGTTCTATGCAAAAGCAAGTACAAATTTCGGCACATTTTACATCTCGTATAGCCATGTAAAATTAGTTGTAATCGAAAAGAATAAAAATCCTTCGTTTTAGTACTAGTTATTTATCTTTTAAAGAAGTGTGCAGAATTTGAATAAGATTGGCGCAGTAATTTTTGAGAAATCGTGTCCAAGGGCCTCTGAAAACTAGGACGTACAAGCTGAATTTTCGAGAATTTTAATAAAAATTTTGCAAAATAGTGTTTAAGTATTGTTTTTTAAAACGCTCAAAATTTTGAATAAAATTTTATTATAAATATACATACCAGGTAATAATTATAATTAATTCCAGAGTACTATTAACGCTACCTTTTAAACACCAGTATATAAAAAAAAAAAAAAATTCTTCTTATTTAATCGGAATTACATATTGAAGAAAATTTCTCTAAAATCTCCATAATGTGAAAAATAAAAGCAGAACTAACAGCACTCCGGATTAAATAATAAATATTACCAGGTATGTATATATGTATCTATATGAAAGATAATTACCCCCCCCCATTAAAATTAAAGCTTCATATCTCAAGCCTAAATGGTTCTACCTCCCACTAATCCATTGATAGGGACCTAATTAATTCTTTATTAATTCATTTTCTAAACATTTCATTAAATACAAATTCTTTAACTTGTTCTCAATTCTTAATTTTTATTTTATTTTCTGATGAAACAAAACTGTTATTTATTATATTGTGCAATGCAAAGGTAAATTTAATCCAGAATGTTCTGACCCCTCCTTCTTGTGTATAATATGACTCCCCTAAGTAAATTAGAGCGCTCGCCATCACGTGATTGCCCTCGCGAGAAGAGAATGTTCGAGTCAGTTGCGAGTTGTTCATTGGAGTGGTTAGAAGTCAGGAGTTAGATTTTTAAGATGTGGGTTTTAAGAGGAAAGGGCTCATCTTCGCGTTATATTTCGCGTTATATTCGCGAAGGTCATATGGTCATATGACGTATATGACCATATGACCTTCGCGTAATATGACACACACACACACACACACACACACACACACACATATATATATATATATATATATATGAGTTTAAAGATTAGAAAAACCAAAAGGAGAATTACAAACCAATGCGCAAATTTGCAGCAAAAGGAAATGCGAAACTTAAATGTAGGAATATGTAAACAAATGAGTGAAATAAATGAAATTAAACCCCAGAAAACACTGAGGTTTTCATCAGGGAGGCCTCTCAGTGTAGAGGTGAAAGAGAAGTTTCTGAAAGGACAGTAGCAATTAGATAATAACTATCCTTAACCCCAACTTCTCACCAAACAGAAAAACACCATTAACTGAAGAGAAATCAAACATGTATATAATGTATAAAATACTAAAAAAGTTATAAAATTACAAAATTGCAGACGTTATAAAATTATATCAATTCATTTAAAAAATATACAATAATATAAGGAATTACTGAAGGTATACAAGAAAGTATAAAATGAAATAAAATAAAACCCTTTACCTGATAAACAAACCCACTTCGGCCGACGGGGGCAACTCGCCTGTACTTAAATATCGCCCTTTGAATGAGGAAATAGAACAAACCGAAATAGAAGAACACTGGAAACACACAGTTAAAAATTGGGACGGGTAACAGTTAATTTGCAAAGTGTTTTTTAGATCTTCAAGAGCATATTTTAAATCATTTTCATTATTTCAAATAGTACGAATTCTTTTAAACTGTGCAAACATAATATTTTTAAAAACTTTTCTACTGATATTTGAAAACCAATTAGTAAGACTATTTACTTTAAAATTTAAAAAACCTTCCTTATGCCGTATAATCCAATGAACCATTTTTCTTTATTTCTCTTTATATTTAAATCTATAAATGAAATTCTATTAGTATCTGTACGGTTTAAATTTAATTCTTTAGGATATAATTTTCCAGAAATATTTTCGAAACAATTACAATTAAAAGCAATTAAATCGTCAATATATCTGAAGAAAGTAATATTTATAAAAAAAAAAATTCGAAAAAACATAAAAATAAATTTGCGAAAGTACTGGAAATACTCGTTCCCATCGGAATCTCCCTCGGATGTAAAAAGTAATCTTTCCTGTTAAACATAGTATATTATATATGCTAAGCTAACATAATAAAATAACTATCGTTTTCCATTATACAGTTTATTAGTTAACTTCTTTATAAAATTTCCCACTCCCCTGTAAATCTTCATCATTCCTGCATTTTATCAGAAATAAAGAGAGAAGGCTGGTAAAATTTATCTTTATAGTGGGCTTTCGAAAATCAGTTTAATATAGAATAAACATGTAATACATAGATATGATATAACTTTTATGTTGACATCTATAAGCTTTTTCTACTAGCTTGTAACTGGAGTCATTTCTTTAATTTAAATAGAAAATAAACTGAACTAGCAGCTTCATTGTATTACATTTTAATGTAAATGTAATCAATATTATTTAAACTTTAAAACTTTCACATGGTGTGTGAAAAAGTTTTATGGTATGTGAAGAAGTTTTAAAGTTTAAATATTTATTTTAATTCTTTAATTTATTATTGTAACCAACCTTAATCAAACAAAAATTTATTTACAAAATCTAATATATTATTTACTTTAGTAACGAAGTCTGAGATAAGATGAAAAGAGAATGTGTATGTATGTAAAAAGCATTATATGAGATTACTGTCATTAAATTTTAAGAAACTATATATTTTCAAACTTCAGTCATAATATCCTGGTCTTTTATAACGTTAGTATTTTAAACTTATATTGTAAAATAACTTTTAAATAAAATGCAAAATTTTAATTATCCCACAGCTACTTCATGAACAAATACTGCGCAAACTGAAAGTTATAATTATTTTATATGTAAATTGTTAAATATGTTGCTAATGTTATTAATAACGTGTTACGTGTTTAAATAAATCACAAAATATTACGTAAATTCCAGTTTGGTTTACTTTAAAATCATTTAGAGCCTTCTCAAATGTTTAATGTTAAAACGTCATTAACAACACAAATTTACAGTAAATATAAATTATTTTACTTTTTTAAATAATATTTTTTTAATAACATTAATAATTTCTTGTTAATTTATATAGGCGTACACCGAAAATTACAAAAAGTTAATTATTTATTTTACATATTTTTCCTTCTTTGGCACAAACATAGTTTTTCAGTATTTAATAAATAGTCAATATCAAAATCCAATGTAACTTTTTTTTTTTTTTTTTTTTTCGTGCACTTTTTAATTAAAAAGCATCTAGAAGCATTACTAAATTGTAAATTTACAAAAACCTTTTTATAAAAATTATACATATATATAGTGATTTTTCATTTTCTTATTAATTTTTCACAGAAGCTAATTATATCCAAATTTTTTGCCTTCTGAAATTTGATAAATCTGAAATTTGATAAGTATTAATTATTATATTTTTTTATTATTCTGTGCACTTTTAATTAAAAAGCATCTAGAAGTATATTACTAAATTGTAAATTTACAAATTTCTTTAATAAACATTACGTAAATATATATATTGATTTTTGATTTCGTTATTAATTTTTCATAGAAAAGCTAATTACTATATCGAAATACTCTGCCTTCTGAATTTTGATAAATTATAATAAGTATTAAATATTATATTTCCATTAATATTTACAATTACATTACAAATATTATTTTATTTTATTGATTTTTATTATTTATTCTCTTAACTTTATAAATTTTAATTTAAACTCTTTTTAATCTTTTAATGTTATTTAAATCTCAATTTTATCTGAAAAACATTATCAACGACAGTTTTAACCAGACCTTAACAGTAATATTCCCCATAAAAATATTTCTATCTATTGTTGCATACTTCGTGAACTGTTCGTGAATGAATGACAGGTCTTAAAGATGCTTAAAAGTTTATTTACAAAACATTTCCGAAGATTACAAGTTTGCCAACAACTTCATCAGAAAACACAGCTTAAGTAATAGCGGACAACATAAAAATCACAGCATACACTGCAAATAGAAGTGTCTTAAATTCAGACAGAAATGTGTCTGAAATACCAATTTAGACGCATAAATGTCTGAAACACGTAAAGATACAAATTTTCAGACACCACACAGTCTGAATTTAAGACACATAAACGTCTGTATAAAAATAGACTAAGTTAAGAATCTGAATAATATTAATATGTCTAAAATTAAGACACATTGCACTTTTGACACTTAGAAATTAAGACATTTTACAATTCAGACACCTAGAAATTCAGACATTTGACAGTTCAAACACTTAGAATTTCAGACACTTGTATTAACTTTGCAAATTTCACACGGAATCTATTTTAAGTAATATGCATTATAAATGAAATACCAATTTATACGCATAAATGTCTGAAACACGTAAAGATACAAATTTTCAGACACCACACAGTCTGAATTTAAGACACATAAACGTCTGTATAAAAATAGACTAAGTTAAGAATCTGAATAATATTAATATGTCTAAAATTAAGACACATTGCACTTTTGACACTTGGAAATTAAGACATTTTACAATTCAGACACCTAGAAATTCAGACATTTGACAGTTCAAACACTTAGAATTTCGGACACTTGTATTAACTTTGCAAATTTCACACGGAATCTATTTTAAGTAATATGCATACGAGGTTTAAGTTTCTTTTCACATCCGCTTCCTTTAGTAATATTTTATATAATAAGTGTTTAAGCTATTTAGACCATTTAGCTTTGTGAAACTGAATTTTTAAAGGAAAAAAGAATCGGCTATGTAAACGAGCAATTTTGAACAATTTGTAAGCGATTCCTACTTAATTTTTTATTTAAATAAAAAAAAAAATCCGTATGTGTTCTTACATATCAGTGTAAATCAACCAATTTTCTGATTTTCAAGTAAATTGTTTGTTTTCCGTTAAATATAATTTTTAAAAAGAGTGAGAGAGAAAGAAAAAATAAACCGTTTTCGAAATATCATAGGCTGCACTTTTTACTCATTTATCACTCCTATTTCAAAAAGAAAAGAAAAATATATTCGCATAAAATTTAAAACGGAAATGTATATTAAACTTTAGGTATTTTGTCGATAACTTTTATTAATAAATAAATAAATAAAAGATAAATTATATGTTTGACAAATACTACATATCTATACTACTAACCAAAATAGGTGTATTGTCGGTGGTTGTAGCTCAGTCGGTTTGACGCTGGCTTGTTAATCCATAGTTTCCCAGTTCCAGTCCAGCCTAAGGCTAGGTTTGCTATGTGTAGAAATTTCTGCATAAACATTTTCTGCATGCTCTAGGAAATTCCATATCTAGTTTTTAACCGGTAACTAAACCACACGCAAGCTTATACATTTATTTAATGATTTTTAATTCATTTATAAAAAATGAAGTTAAAAATGGCTGTTTTAAGTTGCTTCAAGTGTTATAAATCCAGCCATATTCATGTCTTAACTTAAGACATCTTACGTATCTTAAAATTTAAGACGTGATTTTGTGTTGAAAATAATGACACTCATTTAAGACACTTATGTGTCTGAATTTAAGACACCTGAATTTGAAGTGTAAACTGTATCATAAGCATAATACACGCAGCATGGGCTGTATTCACTAGCAGCAGCCTGATCAGCCAGAGTCATTTATACCGCAATGACTTGGCTTAAAACTGACCCATTGGCCGGAATGGCATTCCTTTGTATAGTCTCGTATATTTCCAGATTTTTCCAATATTTCGAGAAATATTCGATTTAGAGCTTAGATTGTCGATATGTCGATAATAAGGATTTTCTCGCCAAAGTCACCAAAATGTCAATAAGATCGCCAAATGCATCGCCAAAGCCATAACCTACCCTGGTGAAGCTTTTTAACTTTTTCTTTTAGAAAAATGAGCTATTTTAATGCCAAAAGAGCTAGAAATGCTGAAAAATAACATTTTATAATATCACTATGCCTCTTTAGGTGAAATTACATAAAAATAACGACTACGTTTTACAAATTCGTATCAATGTTCTTTAAATATTTAAAAATAAATAAATTGGAATTTAATATCATTTAATGCGAATTTTATGATTCTCCGCTAAAATACTATGTACTAAAAATTATTTTATTGTTTAAAGTCAGGTGTGAGTTACAAATCTCTTTCATCCTTTAAAAAAAGAAAGTATTTTGTTTTAACAAATCTAAAAATCCCCATCTCTCGAGTAATTTAAAAGTCCTTTTAAATTATTTATGTCGAAGAACATAAAAGTAAACCGAGATCTTTTCTAAAAAGCTTTTCAAAAATGTAAAATATAATGCCCCAATACCAGTTTGGAAGCCGATGTATTTTTTTATTTTTTTCTTTCTTTAAGAAAAAATAAACTAAAGTAAAACATTTGAAAGGAGCAAGCAATTTTTTTTTAATGTAAATTTGTGTTTTCTTCTTAAAAATATTTTAGAAAATTTGAGCAAGTGATAGTAAATACATAATAAATGAATTTTCGAATCTATATATATATATATATAATTATTATTTTATTTATTTATTTTTATTTTTATTTATTTCAAAATATGTATTCTTTTGGAATTTAAGACTGGAAATACATAAAAAAAAAAATATGTCAATTTATTGTTGCTGAAAAATTATATAAGATATAAACAAAATAACATTTTATTTCGTATAGCAAATTTGAGTTTTAGAAATTGTATTAAAGTCATAAGAAAGAAATGAAAAAAAAAAAAAATAGATTAAAAATGCCTATTTTATTTCTAAGAAGATGTAGTCAGATGAAGAAAAAATGAGCGTACTAAAATTCACAATGAAGAAATTCCTAATTTAATGGCTAAAAATATGTATACCATCTCCATTCAAATTTCAGTTACAAAAAGAACGTTAAAACTTTAAAAATAAATAGAAAAAAGATTCTACCTGTCTTAAAAATAATTATTCTGATATTTGTGTATGTTAATGTAATACAAGCTTTCAGTAGTCAAATCATTAATAAATCAAATTAATTTATTTGTTCCAACTTCTATGTCATTTCTTTAAATACGGAAATCTTTACATGAATTTTTTTATTTACAATAAATCGGAACTCTAACAAATTTCAAAATCGGAAATTTATGCAGTACGAGTACTTCAAAATCGAAATGCTTATACAGCATTTTCCCTATTATCTGCAGAATTGAGTGATACAGGTTCAAATAACGCTAATGGCATATAAACTGCAAAAAGACTGGAAATTAAGAATAAATGAGATTTAAAAAAAAAATGTTCTAGATCAAAAGCCAGGTTGTGTTGCATTTGAATTATAATTAAGACAATGAAAATATTCACAACTAGCAGGCTACGCCCACTTCATTGGTCACTAATATTAAATGAATTTTCAAAAGAATTGAATCACAATTTATTTTTTAAATCACATTTTGGGATTTGTAACACAATTAAAAATTCCTTTTAAGGCCAAAAAGTCAACATAAAATATTACAAATTAAATTAAATCAAATATTTCTTCCATTTTGCACTCGTCTTGAAACAATGCTCTATGGTTTTATGTGAATGATTTTCAAGAATGAATCAACAATTGCTTACAAATTTAATGGATTATATATGGGAAATAAGTGCGCTGTAATTTAAAAATTGCAGCTCTTAGAACTTCAAACTGATAATTTTTAAAAAGTTATTCATTATTCTTTAATAGTACATTGTTTTTTGTTTAATATTAGACTCTCATTTTATGATAAAAGCATTCGAATGATATCACATTGTGAAACTTTTCAGCGTAATATCTTTAAATCTAATAGCTTGATGTACATAGTGTCTTTACAAAAAACGAACTCTTTTTAGAGGTTCTTTTTAAAAAGTATAACATCTATGCAGTATCTTTTTAAAAAAATCATCAGTTTTTACTAAAAAAAAGATCTATATCAATCTAAACCAATCAAAAATAGGAGTGGTCTACCCGGATGTGTTCCGCCGACAAACTCTTTGCTTTACTTATATAGATATAGTAAAAATAAGCTGATGTGTCACTCACACGACTTTCTCTTACCCTGAAATTTAATACTATAAATACAGATTGGAAGTTAAGGGGTAAGATGACGAGTACTGTTATGTAAACCTATGTTAAACAATTCAAATTAGGCTTCGGAAGTGTTTTGTATGATAATTAGTTCTGTGTGAGGGGGGCTACCGTCCCCCTCAACCCCCCCGTTTCATTAATGCACCTACATTTATATAGAACTCAAATCTGTTGTTAAATTCAGAAATCCATTTAAAATTATGCAAACAACTTCACACCACATTTCTTGAAACTTATCAATCTCGATCAAACTTTTCTAGTAACAAACACATTAACTTCAAAATACTACATTTAGATCGCCTGAAATTATTTTTTTTATCTACTCTAACAGACACAGAAAAAGTTCAAACGTTAAACTCTTCACTTCGACATTCAGGAAGCCTCAAAACGTGTAAACATACAAAAAAACCAAGCGATGAATATTTAGCTTTCAAAAATACATTATTTATCATATGGCTAGGAGGAATTAATTTCAATTTCTGAGGAGCTTTCCTGGACATGGTAAAATATTACAGTAAAGCACATCTACTAACAATAAAAAAGAATGTTATGACTTAAATATTGGCAGCCCTGTATATCTGTAAAATTATGTACATATCAGATGAGGGACATAAATATAATACTATATTAATAACACACATTCCAACCTGATGTACACTTCCATCAATTTTCAAGTATTGTTGCACTAAAATCTAGTTCTTTTGTGTAGCCCTGTTAACGAACAGTGAATGTTTTCTATACCACATTCTACATGAAATAAGTTTTTACGTATAATATATATATATATATATATTCGTTTCATTTGGTTTAGTGCAATCTATAGATGATAAACTCTACTTACCTGCAATTTCCCCAATAGACGTAATATATTTGAATTCTTTTGGGTGTCCCTGTACACGAACTATTTGCTTGATCTCAACGAAAAATTTAGTGTAGCATCCCTATATCATAGACATTTAGAATACCAAATTTGGACTTTCTGCTGTAAATCCTTTTTGAGATATGCTGATAACAGGCAGACAGACACACACACACACACAGACTTATCAAAAAAAGGAAGTTGATAGGGGGTTTTATCAATATTTATTTACAATCAGTGAATAGTGCATTGCCATTGGGCATTGATTGAACGAAAATAAAAATGCGAATAAAAATTATAGTTTAGCTTTTTTTTTTGAGAGAACTGAAATTCTGTTCATTCTACCTTTCATAACTCTTTAAATTTACACAAAATTTGTTTGGGGTTTTCGTATAAGTTACTCAATACATTTGGCTATTAAAATATGCAAATGAAACTTTTTAAAAACTAGCGCATGCGTAGATAAATTTTACTTAGTAAAAATGCTCATATTTTGTAATATACTTAATACTTTTGCATTCTGATTGCAGTATTCTGTTTCTAATAAGTATACCAAATTTTCTGAAAATGTCTTTGATTTGGATCTAATACCCTACATGTTATAATAAGAGAAGTGGAAATTTCTTTGCAATGCTTAAAAAAACTGTTATATCTCCATGAATGTATGGAATAGCCTCTTAAAAATTCATACAGATAATGAGAAAATTCCTCTTAATCACATATGTTACATCCAAAATGCATTTCAAGCCTTACTTTTTGCAGGGTGATCCAAAACATTTTGATTTTTCTTTAATTTTTTACTATTTCCCTTTTCATTTTCAGGACACTTTTGCTGAAATATATGAGGTATAATGTGTTCTAAAAGCTACCAAAGTTTCAAGATAATTCCAGAAGAACTTTTTTTAGATATTTGACAAAATGTCTAAATTCGAAAGTATCTAAATACTAAAAATTTAAGTTACTAAATACTTATATATTATTCATACAGTTCTTGTTTCTAGGGTGAATTCAGATTCATATATATACATTATTTTACTCTTCATAAAATCGTTCATCGAAGAATCGAAATTTTTCTGACCAAACACTTTTACTTCTATTTTCAGCAATACAAAGCCACTTATCCTCCAGTAATTGCAAGGAAATTCTTTCTTGTCTTTCATTTAGTTTCTGTTTATAAACATTGGCGAAAAGTATTTACTAACTACGTCCCTTTTGTAACATTTCACACTCAATGCATTGTATGAATATTATTGTCTCTTCCGCAAATATTCATTTAATTGTGAACGTCCCTTTTCTGCGTTCTTCTGTGTAGTACATTGTTTGCTGTAGGAGAATCAATACACATAAACTATTCTATTAAGTTCTGACTGTGATGAATCTTAAGGGATTTATAAAGAAACTGAACTATCAGATAATTTTATATAATCGTTTATTAACTAATATGTATATGTTATGTATATCAACAGATGTCACAGACATAAATTGCATGCTATAAGTTCTGTTAAATTACAGTATATCAGCAAAAGTATTTCTATTTTCTTTTACACGAACATCTTTCAAAACTGCAAAACTTCAAAGGTTTAGAGTATTTACACATATTTAAATGTAAATATCAAACTTTATAAATTACTGATGATTATTAAAATATATTTGCGTAGCATTTGATATAAATATGCTATAAGTTTATCAAATTACAATTAAACAACATACTAAAATCTAAACCTCAAAATATACTATTTTCATTTAGTATGCGATTATAAACTAAATAACTAAACAAAGTAATATTTAAACATCAAAATCTGTTCACACACTATAAAATAAAGGGAAGCACTACCGGTTTCGAAAGAACGTGGCCGTTCTTCATCAGCTGCAAAAAACTCATACCTTGGAGGCAATAGCAAGAAGCTCTTGCTTCTGTTTCCAAGGTAGAAGTACGTATTTTCACCTGAAAAAGAAAGGCCACATTCGTTCTTTATTTTATGGTGTGAGAAGAAATTTTTATGTTAAAATATTTATTTTACACCAGTTCTTTAGTTTATAATTGTAAACAAAGTAAAATACAGTGGCTCTTAATACATAAAAACTTTTTTCTTTTTGTCCCCTGTGTCTTTTCCGATGTGATATATTTCGAAAACTAAACAAACACACACGCACACACACACACAAAAAAAAAGCAGGTTTTTCAAGCGTTAATAGTACATAATATAAAACTAAAAATATATATTCGGTATAATAAGGTAAATTTACTAATGCGATAAGCAAAAACTGATGCAAAAATTCTGATTTTCGGATTTCATGGTTTATTTGTAAAGTTACATTGCCCTCCCTCCTCTGGAAAAACAAAATTACATTGCAAAAATGATAAAATTATTTTGGCATGAAGATTGATTACCTTTAATCTCGTATGACTTTTGACATCATGCTAAAACATTAAACTAAAGTATAACATTGAGGTCTATACCATAGCTTTAAATTTATCTTCCATGCTGATAACCATTGAACTATATTAAAGCTAAATTAGTTTGGATATTTGAATTGGTAGAAGAGACGAAGTATTTCATATCAAACTCGTGACTTGGTGAGGTAATTTTATAACTGCTTCGTATAGTTTTATGATACTATATTTGCTAAAGATTCCATTACTTAAAAAACATTAAATACTTTGTAATAGTCGTTTGTATTGAAATAATCTTTATCGCGTCCATATATCATAATCCAATAACCTGTGAAAATTTTTTAAATGATTAATCGAGATTTTTATAATTAAGAAAAAACTGAATAAAATCTGTATTTGCGTAATCCAGCGAATATATTTGAAAAAGAACTTATGTTCAATTCTAGGTTTATGTTCTACGTCTTCACATGATAAAAAGTAATATGTGCTTTATAATTATCATATATATTTAGAAAATACAAAAACTGGTCTAGCTTGACTACATAAAAAACAGAATCCCTAAATTCCGTGATGTCAGATTTAATAAAACAATTTGTTAAGAAAATCCCTTTCATTAAATTTATAATAATGAAGGCGTAATTAACCATTATTAACTTCTGAAAATTTCTTTCTATGCACTAAAGTTTTTCTATTCAATCTCTCTTTATAAATATGAGACAAAACTCGTTTACTAAAAGCAGACTTTTGCTGTTTTTTGTATGTGTACATTATGTGATGAGTAGTTTCTAACGTAAATATTCATTTTGTGCAAACTTGGAAGTTTTATTTACTTAAGCATTGTTTTATAAACATACCATCACATGTGGAATAAAGAGTATGGTTAAAGCTTTCGGTGATTAGAATAATGAGGAAATTTTTAATATATAGGAATTTCAAAACGGATATTTGCAAATTCTAATTAATTTCTATCAGAAATGATAGCATTTTAATTTAATAAATATTGTTGAGCGAATTTCAGCTAAATATTTTGAGTGGAAATTAAAACTTCTCTATCATCCACAGTAAGGTTAAACCACTCTATTTGAATGATATTTATACTGAAAAATTGGTTTATTTGTTTCCATAAATATCAATCATGAATTTTAAGAATTTATAGATAAATTAAGTTTAATCGATCAGAACATCTAAAAAATACTATTTAACATGAACAAAAACTCAATGCATATCATATGACTGTAATCTATTACACGTATTTGTTTTTACAGAGCAGAATATTACTAATTAAATTTATTAAGGAAGTCTAGGGTTTAAAAGTTATTTAAAAGATACATTTTTTAATAAAAATAAAATTTAACCAGTCTACATGTCTGAAATGATAAGATAGGGCATTGATTCCGGAGTAAAAGTTAAAACTGGATATAAAAGTTACTGGGAGTTATCAGTTGTTTTCCTGTACCCAAATCAAGATGATGGATGGTTTGAGGGGCTTAAGACACTACCCACTTACATGCCTAAAGCAAGTCAATTATCTTCAATTTCATGTGGATTATTCATTGAAACCTTAAGATTTTTTTTAATGATTTTTGAATCGTGACAGTGATTTTTAGAATGGGAAGCCACGGAGGAAATATATCAAACGAAATAGAATTTTGTTGACTGTAACTGCAAAAAACTGGTACATAATGAATGTATAATCTGATATGATCTTTTTCTTTTTCTTTTTTTTTTAAGCATACAGTATTTATATTTATTTCTCAATTTATATAAGACACATTAGCTGTTTTAATCGCTACTTTCAGCATATTAAGAATGTTTTTATTACAAAATGTGTAAAGCAAAATATTTATGAAATACTGTTATACGAAATATATTCCTCAACCGCGTTTCTTGCGATCGTGGGAGCTTTTGCGCAAGAACTGTCTCAACGAGTCCAGTATTAAAATAGGGTGATAACCCTTTTGAATAAGAAAAAATAAGCGATAAGGAAACGCTGAGACTGCATGTTTACCAAATTCCAATATGTCGGTGAATTTGGCAAGCCTCTATGACTTTGAAATTGGCCTTATTACTAGGCACGAAAAATGTAGTTACAGTATAGTTGTAATAAACAAAATATCAATATTTGTAATCAAAATGTTTATATAGAGAGATAATTTATTACGTCTGTTACTTGCATATATTATATTTTATCTATAAATAAAATCTCATTTTCTATAATTCAAATAATAATAATTCTTAATTTATTATTTAATTATAATCTCATTAGTTTAATTAATATATTTTATAGGGATAATTAAATATGATTCCTCGAACGACATTTTTATTTTTATTTTGTAGATTATAAAAAAATATTTCACATCCAATGTCAATTCTATAGTAAAAATTACATGATAAACATGTATGTGTGTTAACCAAACATACTTTTAAAAAGCCCACATAATTCCATTTTTTTACTATTTATCCTTTCTGAATAAATTATCAAATTATTGATATCTTACGGAAATTTTCAGTTAGAGGTCACACAATCCATTACTTGAAACCTCTTTTATTTTTTATTTATTCTTATTCATTTACTTATTTTTTTAATAACAAAAATTAGTAATCATTTGCAGTATCTTCGATTCAATAATATGTCTATTGCTTTATAAACTTAGTGGTATTCAAAAAAGTGACAGCACCGGACCCCCTGACTAGTTCGTGTAAACTTCTCAAAGACAGTAGAAATATCACAATCCTGTTATAAAACAAACCAGTGTTTACTTTTTTTAAATATATAAAAATTAATTCTCAGCGAAATATAGAAATTTTGTAAATTTCTTTGAATTGGAATTAATTGTAGTGGAAGTGTTTGAAAATGTGAATCGAGAAAAAATACTTACCTACTTAATCAGTTAATTAACTTTTTTTCTCAAGTTTTCCAGTTCGATTATCAGATTCTGTTATATTAATTACAATTTATAGTACTTTATTTTAAGTATACATCTTGAATATAGAACACAAATAGTTATACTGATAGGACCCTCCCGTATACTCAAGATAACCACAATTTGACAGCAATGACCCTGTTGTCAACAACTGTAAATATCCATTGATATAGTAATATATATAGGTCTATCATACCCATGTTATCATGCAAAGATTTTTGATGCCGAAAAAAAAAGCTTTGGAATCAGCCATTAAGTGGTATTGAAAAAAAAAAAAGGAAAAAGAAAAATGAATTTGAAACTGTACCTGGAGTTTTTCATTCACCTTTAGTAAATATATTATTCATAAATTTTATTTGCTTAAATATTCGTGTATATTACCGCGTGTATTCACTCGGGAAAAGACGGCTATATTTTGGTAAAATCGCCGTCTTTTCTCAAATGAAAAGGAATCACTTTTTTCCCCCCAATGATCAATCTATATATTATTACTATATCTATGTAAATTTCTTGAGCTTTCCAGATTATGCAGTTACCCGCCTTTATTATAATTATTATTATTATTATTATTATTATTATTGTATCAATATTTTCGTTTGGCAACTTTGTTGACGTTTACGAACTTTATCAAAAGCAACTTATTATAAGAAGCAAGTACTAAATATTAAGCAGATAAATTTTGAAAATATACATGAACCAAAAACATCTTTTTATGTTAAAGCATTTTGATTATTAAAAACAAGCAATGTTAAATATTTAACGATTTCATACTGCTATTTCAAGAACACAGTTTGTAATTTTAATTTGAGCTTGAATATGAATGTGTTTGGAAAAATAAATTTTTAAACAATATAAAAATTAATTTTATTTCTTAGAAGAATAGCTGTGAATGTTTTGAGTGTGATTTTCTGAATTCAAAAATAATAGAAAGTGAAAAAAAAAAAAAAAACTTCACTTACTAAATTGCTACTAATTACTCGTGAAATAGAAAAGCAATTTTCGATCAAAGATGCTGTGCGTGTAGACCTAACACATGTGATAGTCCTTAGTTCCCTTCTGTTGACACTAGTGGTTCTACTATCGCCCCGGGTTGCGTATTTGCTTGACTATCCTATCTGTATGATAATCTGATAGAAAGACACATGATATCGCAGAGCTTTAAAAAAATTATTAAAAATCCAGATTCTTCGTATTTTAATAATAAATTTTTACCATTTTTTGTATTTTGTAAATACACTATTTTTTTTTTTTTTCTTTTTTTTTTTTTTATGTTTTAGTTATTACTTTGTTTAAAAAAATACATAATTTCATAATCAATATTTATTGTTTTAACGTTAAATGTATTGTGTAAAATTCTGATCACATTTCAAATCTAAATTAATTTCTATTTCTAAAAATACTTAAGAAACCGTCTTGACTGTTTAACACATTAGAATCCGACGATTTATGATAAAATCATTATAAAGTTAAACAATTAATTTTAGTTAATAGCTAATATAATATTAAATAAGAAATTTGCATATTTATTATTATGGGATTAAAGAATTAAAAAAAAAAAGTTTCAAGAAAATAGTTTAGTAAATTGAAATTTTTTGAAAGGTAAACTATATCTTTACATCTGACTTATTAGTAAATGAGTAGTTACCCACGTTTTATCTCAGTTTATGAAACGAAAATTCAATTAAAACATTACATGCTGTGTCATTGTAATTCTTCAAATTATTTATTTATTTACTTATTTATACAGGGTGGCATAATTAAACTAACAGTGTTGACAATCTTCTGTAGCACAATATAATTGAAAGAACAGCGCTAAACTTTGTAGGAAGATTAATAATGACGGGGGACGAAAAATTCCGCAAAAAAAGCCAAAAATTTACTCTTAAGGGAATATGTGGCGGTGTTTTTCTAAGTAAAATTTTTATCCCGTATAAATTAGCGTGATGTCGCCAATTTCAAAAGAATAAATGGCACAAAAGCAATGCTTAAAATATGCATAATCATCAATTTAAAATAAGGATTTCCGATAAAAACATTACTTAGAAAACAGCGCCAGATATTCCCCTGGCGGTAAATTTTGGAACTTTTGTTTCGAAATCATTGGTCCCCCATCTTGTGTAATCTCCCTACACAGTTAAGAGCTATTCTTACAATTAAATCACTATAGAGAACACTGTGAGCACTCAGTTTAATTATAGCCACACTGTATATTAAAGCAGATATAAAGGATTTTACTTGTTTTCTTTTGTTCTCTGGATGTTTTCTAGG
This sequence comes from Salticus scenicus, assembly GCA_963930645.1. Taxonomy (NCBI): domain Eukaryota; kingdom Metazoa; phylum Arthropoda; class Arachnida; order Araneae; family Salticidae; genus Salticus; species Salticus scenicus. The sequence continues at coordinate 228,804,495 of OZ005655.1, forward strand.
TAAGTTTTTTTTTTTTTTTTTTTTTTTTTTTGGTAATACGGAAGATAAATTGGAAAAAAAGGGATATCTTTACAGTTATTAAATGATAAGAAAAAAAAAACTAAATTCCTTAACATCGCTTTTTTTTTTTTTTTTTTTCATTTTCTTTTTAACACTCACATAAGGTAACGCATTGTGACAAATTGATATTATTATCGCATATGTCAAATAATAAAATATGTGTATATGCAAAGTGAAAGCAAAATTCAATCGGATTACAAAAATGAAAAGTTGTAATATCGTGACAACACTTAAAAGAATTAAAAAAATAAATAAAATAAATAAATAACTCATGAAAGCAATAAAACTTAAAATACAAACCATGCAGAAAAAGTCATGTGACACATAGTGACGAGAATGGATAAACACAGTGAAAGAGTAGAAAAGAACTAGCTATGAAATCAACAAACTAACAAATAATTTTAACAAAGAAATATAAAAAATCAATAAAAAGCTTTCAATAATAGGTAACAATAAACAGTATAATAAAGCAACGTCTCAGCAACAATTAAAAAAACATACTTATGAAACAATGGAAACTCTGTTGAAGTAATACAAAAAGAAGTCAAATAAGATGTTACAACAATGGAAGTGAGGATAACAATTGAATAACCTATTTAACAATAAATAGACAAGAACGATAACAACAGTCAATAATATAAAACAGTGTCACATGAACAATATAGAAATATATACTCATTGATACAATGGAAACTCCGTGGCAGTAAGACAAGAGGACGATGAATTAGATATTATAACAATGAAAGTGAGGTAACAATAACTCCTTTATCAATAAATAAAAAATGGAAATCTTAGAATTGAATGCGGCGCAACAATAGTTGCTAAAAAAATAAAAGAAATATTGCAATAATAAACATATTACAATATTCAGGTATAATAAACAACGTTTTGAATGTCAAAGGATATAATAATATGGCGGACAGCTGTTTGGATGGCATTTAGCGTACCGTCATCATACATTGATGACGATATGCTAAATGCTACCAAAGAGTTGTCTACTAGTTTATTATTTCCTTTAGCATTCAGAACGTTGTTTAATATTCATTTATATATATGTCTAGTATTAAATTCCATAGCAATATTGTAATATTGACATACGGGTCGTTCATTGTAAAAGTGAATTATCTCCTTGGAAACTGATATTGAAATAACGAGCATTTTCAAATTTCTGCGTAGGATAAAAAAGTCAACATTCACTAAGTGTTATCGATTTTTGTGTTTAATACAAATCAGAGTTATAAGAATTTATAAATTATATTGAAAATAATTTGAAGTAACTTAGAAACTTCATTTTTATAATGAATATTTAGAAGTTTTAGTTTTCTGGGAAAAACATGTAATGTCATTTATGGGATTTTAATGGAATTATTGGAGTTTTTCTTTTTTATAATGAAAGATGTGACAAAATGTGATACAATTAAGCAAAAATATATATATTTAAAAAATATGAAGTTACACCACTTTTACAATGACCCGTCCGTATGGCAGTACTGCATCAATTGAAAGATTTTTTTTATTTTTTTATTGCAAGTGTAAACAAGGGAAAAACAGATCAGTAAACGGCTTTTCTTTGTAGAATGACATGTTCCTCACAACGTTTGTTTTATGACATTGAAAGAAATTTTGTAATATAATATTAATGGCATTATCTACTCATATACATTCAATATTCACTAAAATAATTTTAAATACATAATTTTATAAATGTGCATATACAATATATATATTTATTTATTTAATTGTAGTGAAAAACATGTCTTTAAAATCCATTGGATGTTAAATTTAATGAAAATGTGTATGTGCCTGAAATAACAATTATAAATCATAAATTCACAAATTTATTAAAGTTAAATAAACTTTTATTTCACAATGAAATTAAGGTAGATTTTTACGATGCACTGTATGTGACATCAAAGTAATCAAAAGACGAATAAACGTATGTGAACATGAATTTACTAAGAAATAAAAGAATCAAATATCTGGATAAAAAAATATTATATATCTATATATTGTTACGAATTTTTAAATACAATTAGTTACCTTTATATAATTTCATGCATAGAGGCTTAGTTAGGTTATAAAATGTTAATTATCTGCACTTTTAGCTTGTTTTAACATTAAAATAGCTCATTTTTCTTTAAAAACCCGTTACAAAGTTACATCAAGTCAGATAATGGCTCTGGCGACAAATTTAGCGATTTTATTGATCTTTGGTGACTTTTTTGGTGAAGTTGGTGAGAAAATCTTTATTATTGGTATATAGATTATCTAAGTTTTGTATGTATAGACATGTATGGAAAATTGAATGCTACATTGTAAACTTGAAACTTTTCGATGCAAGATAAAATAACAAATCTTTTCTAGGTTTACATTTCTAGGTTTAAATTCCAAATCTATGTTTTTCAAATCGTTTTCGGGCATTTAAAAGCAAAATAAGTAAAAAGGAAATTAAACATTATTGAAACACTGACTGATTGATTTCTGAAGTCGAAGAAGGCTAAAAACTTATTTTTTGCAAATTTTTAAATAGTAACAAGAGAAAAAAAATAAAAAATTACCATAGTTTTAGACTTTTATAATTTTAACACCACTTCAATAAAATATAAAATTTTATTTTATTTCAGCAGTAAAATGGTTATAGCAATTTATAAAAGATTTCCATTAAATATATTTTATTGAAACAACCATAAAGTTTATGTATATGCTTTAATTAGGTGATTTGTAGTAAAATATCATAAAATGGAAACCTTTTCAACAAAGACGTTTATTAATAAAAATGTAACTTTAGAAGCGTTAACAGCACATTATACTAAATTTTACAAATATTTATTGAGTATAATAAGCTGATTTTAATAACGTTACAAGCAGCAGGCGGCATTTAATTTCCTAATTTTCGGATTTCATAGATTTTTTTTTTTTTAAATCACATTTACCCCCAAAATTACTACATTACATTGTATGACAAAGCTATTTCAACGAGAAGATTGAACTGGTGTGATTGTTGATATCAAGCTTTAAACAGTACACAAAATGTAACATTGAGATTTTCTTTGAGTTCGCTAAGTACCATAATTTTAAATTTATTTTCCATGCTGAAACATTCAACTAGATTAGAGTTAGATTGATTTGAAGATTTAAATTGGTATAAGAGGCGAAAATATTTCCTCTGAAACTCATGATTTGGGTCATGTAATTTTATAATTGCTTTGTCATAATAAATACTATAATTTCTAAAGATTTCATTACTTAAGAAAACATTAAATATATTGCAACAGTAGTTTGTATTAAAAAACTCTTTGCCATATCTATATATCTTAATCCAATAACCTGCGAATACATTTTATATAATTAATCGATATTATATATTTATATATATGTATGTATATATAAAAGAAAAAAGAAAGTAATAATAAAGTTGAATAAAATCCCTATTTCGCGTAATATTTCAAAAATAATTTCTCTTCAATTCTAGGTTTACGTTATTCTCGTCCATAAAAAGTGTTATATGTTTTATAATTATCATCTATGTTTAAAAAATACAAATATTAGCAGAAGTTAAATACATATAAAAACAGAATCTCTAAACTAAGTGATGTCATATTTAATAAAATATTTTGTTAAGAAAATCCCTTTTGTTAAATTAATAATAATGCAGACGTAATTAACCATTATTAATTTCGGAAAATTCCTTCCTATACATTAACTTTTCTATTCAAAGCTCTCTTTATAAATCTAAGGAAAAACTCGTTAACTAAAAGGTTGCTTCTGTTGTCTTTTGTAACACTGTATGACGACTAGTCCCTAACGTAAATTGCCATCTAGTGGTAGCTTGAAAGTTTTATATAATTTAACATTGTTTTATAAACATTCCATCATGTGGAATAAAAAGTATAATTAAAATTCTCGATGATTAAAATAATGTAGAAAATTTAAAGTACAGGGAATTTCTAAGTTGATATTTGGGATTTCTAAATAATCTCTATCAGAAATAATAGAGCGTTTCCGTTTAATAAAAATTAATAAGCAAATTTTGGTGATTTATTATGAGTGGAAATTTAAAACTCTGTATCATCTATAGTAAGATTAAAACACTTTACTTGATTAATATTTACTGAAGATTTGACTTCTTTGTTTCCAGCATCAAAACAATTTATACGTTTTAATAATTTATAGAAAAATTAAGTTTATCCGAAGAGAACATTTACAAATTATTAACTATAATCCACAAAAACACAGTGCACGTTATATGACTGTAATGTATTACACGCCTTAGATTTTACAGATATTAATAATTGAATTTACTGTTTAAAGAAGTCTAGGTTTAAATGTTCTTTGACAGATACATATTTAATGAAAAGGAAATTTAACCAATCTACGAAAATGAAACGAGAAAATCGGGCATGACTCTGATTCTGGAATAAAAGTTAAAACCCATTATAAAAGTTAATTGGAATTATCTATTGTTTTTCGGTATCCAAATAAAGATGATTGATGTATCAAGGGCATATGATCCTGCCCACCTACATGTCTGAACCAAAAAAAAAAAAAAAAAAAAAAAAAAAAAAAAAAAAAAAAAAAACGGCTATTCGTTGAAACATTAAAACATTAAATACTCTGCTTTTTTTTTTTTTTTTTTTTTTTTTTTTTTTACTTTCTTGTACCCATATATATGACAGAGAAAATATTGTTTTTGAGACAAATTTTTGAAATTGAATTTTATATTTATGCGTTTGTTATATTTATGCGTTTTAAGATCCCTTGAATCCGAAAAACATGTTTTTAGAGGTTGGTCTGTGTGTCTGTCTGTATGTTAGCAGAATATCTCAAGAGTAAATAGCAGCAGAACGACAAAACTCAACATTCTAAATCTGTATCATATAGAAATGCTACACCATAATTGCCAAACTGACCCGGAAGATTGTTAGTTCCCGCCCCTTTTTGTACACCACTTAACTTTTAGAGTAATTCTCTTCAAATATATTTACGACTAAATAAAATGTAAAGTACTCTAAAAAAGAAAAGACTTGTGTGAAAAAATAGGCGGAAAAGGGCGGAACTAACAATCTTTCGGGTTAAGTTGGCAAGTATGCTATACTAAACTTTTTGTTGAGATTAAGTAAATGGTTCGTGTACGGAAACATTCAAGAGAATTCAAATACTACGGGGGAAGTTGCAAGTAAGTAAGGTTTAATGTTTATAGACTGCACTAGACAAATTGAAATTAATATATATATATTTATAGACATAAAAGCATGTTTCATGTACAATATAGTATAAAAATCATTCACCGTTCATATACAGGAGTACACAAAAGAATTAGAATAGAGAAGGATAATACTTCGAAATTCATGAAAATGCATTTCAGGCTGTGCTATATGTTATTAATATAGGATTATATTTTAGTGCACAGTGGGATTTTTAAAAGATGTACAGGGCTGCCAATACTTAATCGAAAAATAAATTTTTCTTAAATGTGATTAGTGGAAGTGCTTTAGTATAATATTTTACCATGTTCAGAAAAAATTGCTCAGAAATTAAATTTAATTCCTCATACCCATATGGTAAATAAAGTATTTTTAAAACTATATATTTAGCGTTTTTTTCTATATTGACACGTTTTGAGGTTCCCTGAATATTAAAGTCATGTTTTTAACGTTTAATCTTTGTCTATGAGAGTTATCAGAATAACTTAAATAGAAATAATTGCAGGCAATTCAAATGCTGTGTTTTAAGGTTAATATAAGGTTGTCACTTTAAAAAAATTTATCAGAATTCATAAGTTTCAAGGAACGTTGCGGGTAAAATTTTCTGAATAATTTGAAATGAACATTTAATTTTAATAATAACTCTTCAATTCTTTTTAAATGTAAGTACAATGCCCCCCCCCCATACAAAATTATATATCAAATGAAGCTTTTCCGGAACCTATTTAAAAACAATTTTAACGAATTTTTATAAAACAGTATTCGTTATATTATCCCTTAATGTCTGATCTGCCTTTATGGTATTTAATTTCAGAGTAAGATATAGTCGTGTGGATGCCAAACTAGATTTTTTATTTTATTTTATTTTATTTTTTAAATCGTGCCCGTGATTCATTCTACGGGAAGCTACGGTGAAAAAAATATCAAATGGAAATAAAATTTTGTTGACTCTAGATGAAAGAAACTAGTGGATATTGAATGTATAATCTGACATGATCTATTTTTTCTTCTTTTTTATCATTTAGCATATATAATTATTTCTCAATTTATATAAACCATGTACAGGTTGGTTTATTCGCTTCTTTAAAAAAAACTAAGAATGTTTTAATTGCAAAAAATATAAAGTGAAATATTTATAAAATATTGCTATCCGAAATATAATTGTAAGAGACGTGTTAACTTTTAATAAGCAATATATCAATTCCTGTAACACAAATGTTTATTTATGTACATAATTTTTTATATCCGTTACCTGTACATATTGTATTTTATCTGTAAATAAAAATTTAACTTATTTTCTATAATTTAAATAACATGAATTCTTAATTTAATATTTAATAATAATTTTATTGGCTTAATTAATATATTATATAGGGATAATTAAATGTAATTCATCAAATGGCCTTTTTAATTTTATTTTATCGAATATAATATACTTAATACACATCGCTAGGTCAATTCTGTAATTAATTTTGGGAAGCCCTGTATATTGTCTACACACCATATGAACATTACGTTGTGTACTTAAATTTAGTCTTGTACAAAAAACACATAACACAAAATGAAATACACTTCCAGCAACTACCAAGCATAGACCTAATATATTCAAATATTTTGGGTAGCCCTGTAAATGAATAATGAATGATTTCCATACCAAACAAATATGTTCATTCCATTTTGTTTAGGGCAACCTATAAATGTTACTCTGTGTTTACCAGAAATTTCGCCCATAGACGTATTGTATTTGAATTATCTTGGATGACCCTGTACACGAGCTCTTTGCTAGATCTCAACGAAAAGTTTAATGTAGCATTTCTATATGATATAGATATAAAATACCAAGTTTGGTCTCCCTGCTACTATTTGATCTTGCGATATGCTGATAACAGACACATACATAGATGCACACACACACACAGACCAATCGCTAAAAACTTGTTTTTCATATTCAGAGCACTACAAAACGTGTGGAACAAAATCTCGATTTCGAAAATTGGACCCTAAAACAATACTTTCTCTACCATATTTAAGAGTAATCTAAATTAAAAATAGTCATCATTTGCAGTATTATTCTTCGATTAAACAATACGTCGATTTCTTTATAAACAAAGTTGTTTTTAAAAAAGAGACAGCACCGAACCATGACTAGTTCGTATAAACTTCTAAAAAAATATATGGAATTATTAGAATCTAATTCATAATACATTCTGGTGTTTACTTTCTTTAAAATACATAAAAATTAGTTCGCAGCGAAATACAGAAATCATTTAAAGTGCTTTGAATTGGAAATTGTTTTAGCGAAAGCTTTTGAAAAAGTAAAGAGCAAAAAAGATACTTTCATATGTTTTATTAGCTAATTTCTTTTCTTAGCTTTTCCAGTTCATTTACCAGATTTAGTTATATTAATTACAATTTCTAATACTTTATTTTAAGTATATTTCTTATTTATAAAAAGACACCTCATATCGTACAGCTTAAAAAAATATATTAAAATTTAGTTTCTTTGTAACTTTATAATACATTTTTACATTTTTTTACAATTTGGAAATACATTATTTTCGTTGATGTTTTAGTTATTATTTTGATTCAGAAAATATAATTTCATAATCATTATTTATTGTTCTTACTTTACATGTTTTGAGAAAATCGTGATAATATTTGAAATCTCAACTATTTTTTTTTTTTTTTACCTTTAAATATTTAAAAAAGGAAAAACTGTCTTGATTATTTAATATATTAGATTCAGATTATTTAAGATAAAATCACTCTAAAGATAAATAAGCAATTTTAGTCAATAACTAATATATGGGTCATTCTCACATAATGGTAAATTTTGTGTCCTTGCCTAAAAAACGTTACTTGAGCAAGTCAGCTATGAAAATTAAAAACATTTTCCAACAATTCTTTTCAAGCACTACACTGTGCAGTAATTTGAATACCAAAAAAAGTGAAATTTCAATATTTAAAAAAATTTTAAAGTTCTAAATGTCATTACCAAGGCTTGTCCCAAACTCCAAACTTTTTATTTGAACCTTTATTTTAAAGAATTGAAAAAAAACTAAACAAAGCTAACAATTTGCTAGGTATGTTTCACTTTCCTACTTTTAATATCATTGGAATTTTAGGCATAAAAAAAAGAAATCTATTAATTATCCTTATTTAAAATTTGTCCCTAAGGGTAATTCTCATTACCAAGGTGTGTAAGTTTTTTTTTCAGTACCTCACTACTAGATCGTGCTGTCATAATTATCAACCTGTCAAAAGTAAAGTGTTTCATGCCCTTACAAGCAGGCAAGTTTTTTTTTAGTTTAAGTAAATACAAATTATTTCATTTTGCTGTTTTTGTTCTAAAATTATAGTCAGTGTACTTATTGTGTGTCATTACAAAGTCCATTATTACGGAAATACGCAATTAATAGATTTAAATTTACTGAATGATTTATAAAGATCTTTGGGACCACATACAGAATGAATATTGCATTAGCTTTTAATTGCTATAATTTAGCCATAAATAGGCTTAACATTAAAAAAGTCATTACCAAGGTGTTCTGAAAGCATGGTAATGATATCTAGGAACATGGTAATGATGTCTAGGTACATGGTAATGACTGCTGGGCAGTAAAGTGTAAATCACTTTATGTCGCCTGTTAAAACAGACAGCTATAGGATTCGTATAGTGAAAATTATTCCAAAAAATCTCGCCACTATATATCGTCTAGACATTTTAATTTTTCTGTTACAAATTAGAATGATAAATTCCGCTATCCATATATAAATGTGTAATTATTTCGCCATTGGTCATTTCTGTGGTTCTGTCTGTCATTACCATGTTCACAAATGTCATTACCATGTTGCAATGGAAATTAAAAAATTAATTAATCTGTAATTAAGGCAAACGATCTCTGCTGGTGATTTTTTCCTCTATAGCGGACATGGATAATTGAATTAATGTAAAAAAAATCAGGAATTAAAACATTTTTTTTTTCTGAAACCAATATTTACCATTATCAGAGAATGACCCATATAATATTAAAAAGAAATTTGTATAGCTATTGTTATGATATTAATTGATTTTAAAAAAATTGTAAATTGAAGTTATTTGAAAAAGAAAATACGTTTTTACATCTGACTTATTAATAAATGCGTAGTTTGAGGTATTTTATCATAGTTTAATAAACAGAAATGCATGTAATATTATTGTAATTCTTTTATTTTTATTTATTTATTTATTATTATTATTATTATTTTTAACTTTTGTACTTTTTTATTAAAGCAGACATCAAGGTTTTTATGTTACATTTTGTTCTTTGAATATATTCTAAATAAGTTTGTTAATAGCGCTGAATATAACTTAAAAGAAAAGAAAAATCTGGAGTGATTCCATTCGGCTTTCCTAACATTAAGAAATCAACGGTTGTTCAATCAATGGTAACAACAAGAAAAGTCGTTAAATAAATAAAAGAGAAAATTATAGTAGGTTGTTTGAGAATTTTTCTCCATATACTATGTTGCTTAATTTATCGCTTCTACACTTCAAATAATGTATGCCCATAGAGCATAATGATTAAGAATTTTTCATTGTGTCCACGTAAAAATCTATAAGTGCTAGATCCCCCAAAATCTATATAGCTCATGCGACTGTGGCCTGTAATATATATGTATATTTTCGGCTCAATCAGGTGAGTCATTTAGGCGCTATACCACATTAAATAATTCCAGACCATTAAGATTTTTTTTTTTTTTTTGTGTGTGTGTGTACCTCTAATACAATATAGGTGCTAGATTTTCCAAAATTCATAAAATTCGGGTGACGGTGATTTATAATATGCATGTAAATTTTCAGTTTATTCGAATAAAGTGTTTAGACGATATCACACTTTAAACAATTTGAGCCCATAGACCATAATAACAAAGAATTTTTCTTTGTGTCCCTGTAAAAAATTATAATATGTAGATTCACCAAAATCTATACAGTTCGTGAGACACTCACCTGTAACATGCATATAAATTTTCAGCTCAATCTAGTGAGGCATTTAGACGCAATCTCTCTTTGAATAATTCGAGTCCATAGTTCATAATGATAAAAGGTTTTTCTTTGTGTCCCTGTGAGAAAGACTATAAGTCCGAGAGTCGGCTGCAAAATCATTGAATCCACATTTTTCATTTTTTTTTTTTTTTTTTTTTTTTTTTTCAGTTTGATAGCTAATTTTTAATTATCAACTTACTTTGTTATAAACAGTAATAAGATCATGACTTGACAAATAACTACCTAACAAACAATAATGAGTAGGAATTATTGCTGGTGCTTCATTAATTTTGTTTACGACTATAGATTCACCAAAAACAATAGGGTTCATGCTTCAGTGACCTATAACATACGTACCAACTTTCAGCTCATTTTAACAAAACGTTTAGATGCTATCGTGTTTGCTCTCACATACATACATCACTGTAAAAATACCAAAAATGAACTCAGGAGACCTCAAAACATACAGATAAAGCGAAATTTAAAAGTCGAATTTTTCATGATTACAATACTTTCCTTACGATGTGTGTTCGGCATGTAAAAAGAATGTATTTACAATTATTAAATGGTAAAAAAAAAAAAAAAAAAAAAAAAAAAAAAAAAATCTGGAATTTTTTAACGTTGCTTCTTTTTCTTCTTCTTCTTCTTTTTTTTCATTCCTTTTTTAATACTCAAAGAAGAAAACACATTGTAATAAAATGTCTTTATTTTCACATATATCAAATAGTAAAACATGTATATATGCAAAGTGATAGCAAAATTGATACAAATTACAACAAGACAAGTTTATATCATGGTGACTCTCAAAACAATGGACTAAAAGAAAACTAATTAAAGCAATAAAACTTTAAAATCTAACCACGCAACAGATTTCGTGTGATAACATAGTGACAAGAAGAGATAAACATAGTGAAAGACTAGAAAAGAATTAACGATCATACCAAACAAACTAACAAAGAATTTTAACAATTAAAATAAATTATTAAGATGTTTTCAATAATAGGCAACAATAATCAATAATATAAAAAAATATCTCAGCAACAATATAAAGAATAAACTCATTGAAACAATGGAAATTCTGTGAAAGTAACATCAAAATGTAAACAAATAAGATATGACAACAATGGAAGTAAGGGTAATAATTAAATAACTTATTTAACAATAAATAGATAACAACAATATCAATAGTCAACAGTATACAACAGTGTCACAGCAGCAATGTAAAACATATACTCATTTATACAATGGAAACCCCGTGGAAACAGTGAAATAACTCAATAAATAGAAAATAGAAATCGTGGAATTGAATGCAGCGCAACAATTGTAGCTATATAAGTTAAGAAATAATGCAACAAATAAATATCAGTGCAACGGCATCATGCACAAATGACGGTACGTTAAATGCTACCGAAAAAGCTGTCTTCAGGTTTATAATTTCCTTTGGGATTCAAGAGTTGTTTCTCATTTTTTTTTTTAATCTATCGCTAATTCGCTTGCATCCATTGGAAAAAAAAATTGCAAGTGAAAACAAAATGATAATGAAAAGCAGGTATTTAAAATCAATTGGATGTTAAAATTTAATGAAACTGTGTCTCTGTGATAACATTTACAATTTATAAATTCCCAAAGTCATTAAAGTTAAATACAGTTTTTTATTACAATGAAATGTTGGTGGAACATTACAATGCGGTGTATGTGAACATCACAGTAATCAAAAAAAGAATAGATATAGTGGAACTAACAATGAAATATCGTGCAAATCAAAAATTAAAACAATGAAATCGAAAGCAACAATGGAATTAAGGTTATTTGGTTGTGTCCGTCTAAAACACTGTTGGTGCTAGATTCTCCAAAATTCATAAAATTCGTGTGACAGTGATTTATAATATATATGTAAAATTTCACTTTATTTGTATAAAGTGTTTAGGTACGATCAAACTTTAAACAATTTGAGCCCATAATAATAATAATAAAGAGTTTTTCTTTGTGTCCCTATAAAAAAAGACGATAATTTCTAGATTCACCAAAATCTACATAGTTCGTACAACGGTCACCTATAATATGTATATTCATTTTCAGTTCATTCCAACAAAGCATTTAGACGCTATCGCACTTAAAGTAATCTGAATCCAATGACCATAGTGATGAAAGATTTTTCTTTGTGTTCCTCTAAAACAAACTATAAATATTAGAGTCACCAAAATCAGTAGGGTTTGTGCATCACTGACCTATAACATACGTACCAACCTTCAGCTCATTCGAACAAAACGTTTAGATGCTATCGTGTTCGCTAACACATGCATACACCACCGTAAAAATACGTAAAATGAACTGACGGAATTTCAAAACGTACAGGTACACTAAAATCTAAAAATCGATTTTTTTTCATCATTAAATACTTTCCTTAAATAGTACGTTCGGATTGCAAAAAGAAAATATTTACATTTATTGAATGGTAAGAAAAAAAATATGAATTTTTTTAACGTTGCTTCTTCTTCTTCTTTTTTTTTTTTTTTTTTCATTTATTTTTTAATACTCAAAGAAAGTAATATATTGTAAAAAAATGTCTTTCTTTTTACATATGTCAAATAGTAAAACATGTATATGAGCAAAGTGACAGAAAAATTGAAACAAATTACAACAAGAAAAGTTTATATCGTGGGGACATTCAAAACAATAGACTAAAAGAAAACTAATTAGAGCAATAAAGCTTATAAAACAAACCACACAGTAGATTTCGTATGATAACATAGTGACAAGAACGGATAAACATAGTGAATGACTAAAAAAAAAAAATCTAACGATGAAACCAACGAATTAACAGAGAATTTCACCAGTTAAAAAATAATTAAGAAGCTTACAATAATAGGCAGCATTGAACAATAATATAAAAAAATGTCACAGTAACATTATTCAGAATAATTTCATAGAAACAATAGAAAGTCTGTGGAAGTAACACAAAAAGTACACAAATAAGATATTACAACAATACCAGAGAAAATAATAATTAAATAACTTATTTATAAATAAATGGACAACAACAATATCAATGAACAATAATATAAAAAAATGTCTCAGTAACAATATTAAGAATAAACTCATTGAAACAATGGAAATTCTGTGAAAAAAACACAAAAAGTAGATAAATGAGATATTACAACAATGGAAGTGAGTGTAATAATTATATAACTTATTTATCAATAAATGGACAACAACAATATCAATGAACAATAATATAAAACAATGTCTCAGTAACAATATTAAGAATAAATTCATTGAAACAATGGAAAGTCTGTGAAAGTAACACAAAAAGTAGACAAATAACATATTACAACAATGGAAGTGAGTGTAATAATTAAATAACTTATTCATCAATAAAACAGAAAGTAAAACAAAAAGTAAAACAAAAAGTAGACAAATAAGATATAACAACAATGGAAGTAAGTGTAATAATTAAATAACTTATTTATCAATAAATGGACAACAACAATATCAATGAACAATAATATAAAAAAATTTCTGTGAAAATAACACAAAAAGTAGACAAATAAGATATTACAGCAATGGAAGTGAGTGTAATATTTAAATAACTTATTTATCAATAAATGGACAACAACAATAAAAATGAACAATAATATAAAACAATGTCTGTGAAAGGAACACAAAAAGTAGACAAATAAGATATCACAGCAATGGAAGTGAGTGTAATATTTAAATAACAATGGGGGATGGGACAACAACAGATGGACAACAACAATATCAATATACAATAATATAAAAAAATGTCTCAGTAACAATTATAAAATAAACTCATTGAAACAATGGAAAGTCTGTGAAAATACCACAAAAAGTAGACAGTTGTTACAACAATAGAACTGAATATAATAATTAAAAAACTTATTTATCAATAAATGGACAACAACAATATCAATGAACAATAATATAAAACAATGTCTGAGTAACAATGGAAAGTCTATGAAAGTAACACAAAAAGTAGACAAATAAGATATCACAGCGATGGAAGTGAGTGTAATATTTAAATAACTTATTTATCAATAAATGGAAAACAACAATATCAATGAACAATAATATAAAACAATGTCTCAGTAACAATATTAAGAACAAACTCATTCAAAAAATGGAAAGTCTGTGAAAGTACAACAAAAAGTAGACAGTTAATACAACAATGGAAGTGAATGTAATAATTAAATAACTTCTTTATCAATAAATTGACAGCAACAATATCAATGAACAATAATATAAAAGAATGTCTCAGTAACAATATTAAGAATAAACTCATTGAAACAATGGAAAGTCTGTGAAAGTAACACAAAAAGTAGACAAATAAGATATTACAACAATGAAAGTGAGTGTAATAATTAAATAACTTATTTATCAATAAATGGACAACAACAATACCAATGAACAATAATATAAAAAAATGTCTCAGTAACAATATTGAGAATAAACTCATTGAAACAATGGAAAGTCTGTGAAAGTAACTCAAAAAGTAGACAAATAACATATTACAAAAATGGACATGAATGTAATAATTAAAAAACCTATTTATCAATAAATGGACAACAACAATATCAATGAACAATAATATAAAACAATGTCTCAGTAACAATGGAAAGTCTATGAAAGTAACACAAAAAGTAGACAGTTAATACAACAATGGAAGTGAATATAATAATTAAATAACTTCTTTATCAATAAATTAACAGCAACAATGTCAATGAACAATAATATAAAAGAATGTCTCAGTAACAATATTAGGAATAAACTCATTGAAACGAAGGAAAGTCTGTGAAAGTAACACAAAAAGTAGACAAATAAAATATTACAAAAATGGAAGTGAATACAATAATTAAATAAGTTATTTATCAATAAATGGACAATAACAATATCAATAGACAACTGAATAAAATAGTCTCACCGCAACAATATAAAATATATACTAACTGATAAGTTGGAAACCCCATATCTGTCAATCAGGTGTGTCATTTAGACGCCATTCCACATTAAATAATTTCAGACCATTAAGAATTTTATTTATTTATTTTTGTGTATGTGTGTGTACCTCTAATACACAATAGGTGCTAGATTCTCCAAAATTCATAAAATTCGTGTGACGGTGATTTATAATATCCATATAAATTTTCAGTTTATTCGAATAAAGTGTTTAGACGATATCACGCTTTAAACAATTTGAGCCCATAGACAATAATAACAAAGATTTTTTCATTGTGTCTTAGTAAAAAATTATAATATGTAGATTCACTAAAATCTATACAGTTCGTGAGACACTCACCTGTAACATGCGTATAAATTTTCTAATCAATCTAGTAAGGCATTTAGACGCTATCTCTCTTTAAATAATTCGAGTCCATAGGTCATAATGATAAAAGGTTTTTCTTTGTATCCCTGTACAAAAGACTATAAGTGCTAGAATCGGCTGCAAAATCATTGAATCCACATTTTTCATTTTTTTTATTTTTTAAGTTTCAATAATACACAATACAATACAATTCTCACACTTATTTATCAATAAATGGACAACAACAATATCAATGAACAACAATATAAAACAATGTCTCAGTAACAATATTAAGAATAAACTCATTGAAACAATAGAAATTCTGTAAGAGTAACACAAAAAGTAGACAAATGAGATATTACAACAATGGAAGTGAGTGTAATAATTAAATAACTTATTTACCAATAAATGGACAACAACAATATCAATTAACAATAATATAAAACAATGTCTCAGTAACAATTATAAGAATAAACTCATTGAAACAATGGAAAGTCTGTGAAAGTATCACAAAAAGTAGACAATTGTTACAACAATAGAAGTGAATATAATAATTAAATAACTTATTTATCAATAAATGGACAACAAGAATATCAATGAACAATAATATAAAACAATGTCTCAGTAACAATATTAAGAATAAACTCAATGAAACAATGGAAAGTCTTTGAAAGTAACACAAAAAGTAGACAAATAACATATTACAAGAATGGAAGTGAATGTAATAATTAAATAACTTATTTATCAAGAAATGGAAAACAAAAATATCAATGAACAATAATATAAAACTATGTCTCAGTAACAATGGAAAGTCTATGAAAGTAACACAAAAAAGAGAAAAGTAAGACATTACAGGAATGGAAGTGAGTGCAATATTTAAACAACTTATTGATCAATAAATGGACAACAACAATATCAATGAACAATAATATAAAACAATGTCTCAGTAACAATATTAAGAATAAACTCATTGAAACAATGGAAAGTCTGTGAAAGTACCACAAAAAGTAGACAGTTGTTACAACAATAGAAGTGAATATAATAATTAAATAACTTATTTATAAATAAAAGGACAACAACAATATTAATGAACAATAATATAAAACAATGTCTCAGTAACAATTATAAGAATAAACTCATTGCAACAATGGAAAGTCTGTGAAAGTACCACAAACAGTAGACAGTTGTTACAACACCAGAAGTGAATATAATAATTAAATAACTTATTTATCAATAAATGGACAACAACAATATCAATGAACAATAATATAAAACAATGCTCAGTAACAATTATAAGAATAAACTCATTGCAACAATGGAAACTCTGTGAAAGTACCCCAAAAAGTAGACAGTTGTTACAACACTAGAAGTGAATATAATAATTAAATAACTTATTTATCAATAAATGGACAACAACAATATCAATGAACAATAATATAAAACAATGTCTCAGCAACAATTATAAGAATAAACTCACTGAAACAATGGAAAGTCTGTGAAAGTATCACAAAAAGTAGACAATTGTTACAACAATAGAAGTGAATATAATAATTAAATAACTTATTTATCAATAAATGGACAACAAGAATATCAATGAACAATAATATAAAACAATGTCTCAGTAACAATATTAAGAATAAACTCAATGAAACAATGGAAAGTCTTTGAAAGTAACACAAAAAGTAGACAAATAACATATTACAAGAATGGAAGTGAATGTAATAATTAAATAACTTATTTATCAAGAAATGGAAAACAACAATATCAATGAACAATAATATAAAACTATGTCTCAGTAACAATGGAAAGTCTATGAAAGTAACACAAAAAAGAGAAAAGTAAGACATTACAGGAATGGAAGTGAGTGCAATATTTAAACAACTTATTGATCAATAAATGGACAACAACAATATCAATGAACAATAATATAAAACAATGTCTCAGTAACAATATTAAGAATAAACTCATTGAAACAATGGAAAGTCTGTGAAAGTACCACATAAAGTAGACAGTTAATACAACAATGGAAGTGAATGTAATAATTAAATAACTTCTTTATCAATAAATTGACAGCAACAATATCAATGAACAATAATATAAAAGAATGTCTCAATAACAATATTAAGAATAAACTCATTGAAACAATGGAAAGTCTGTGAAATTAACACAAAAAGTAGACAAATAAAATATTACAACATTGGAAGTGAATAAAATAATTAAATAACTTATTTATCAATAAATGGACAACAACAATATAAATAGACAACTGAATAAAATAGTGTCACCGCAACAATATAAAGTATATACTAACTGATACGTTGGAAACCCTATAGCTGTCAATCAGGTGAGTCATTTAGGCGCTATTCCACATTAAATAATTTCAGACCATTAAGAATACTTTAAGGTACTTTCACAGACTTTCCATTGTTGCAATGAGTTTATTCTTATAATTGTTACTGAGACATTGTTTTATATTATTGTTCATTAATATTGTTGTTGTCCTTTTATTTATAAATAAGTTATTTAAATATTACACTCACTTCCATTGCTTTGATATCTTGTCTACTTTTTATGTTACTTTCACAGACATTGTTTTATATTATTGTTCATTGATATTGTTAATGTCTATTTATTGATAAATAAGTTATTTAATTATTACATTCACTTCCATTTTTGTAATGTCTTATTTGTCTACTTTTTGTGTTACTTTCGCAGACTTTCCATTGTTTCAATGAGTTTATTCTTAATATTGTTACTGAGACATTGTTTTATATTAATATTCGTTGATATTGTTGTTGTCCATTTATTGATAAATAAGTGTGACAATTGTACTGTATTGTGTATTATTGAAACTGAAAAAAAAAATGAAAAGTGTGGATTCAATGATTTTGCAGCCGACTCTAGCACTGTAGATTCTAGCACTGTAGATTCTCTAGCATATGTAGATTCACCAAAATCTATACAGTTCGTGAGACACTCACCTATAACATGCATATAAATTTTCAGCTCAATCTAGTAAGGTATTTATACGCTACCTCTGTTTACATAATTCGAGTCCATATGTCATAATAATAAAACGTGTTTCTTTGTGTCCCTGTGAAAAAGACTATAAGTGCTAGAGTCGGCTGCAAAATCATTGAATCCACATTTTTCATTTTTTTTATTTTTTCAGTTTCAATAAAACACATTACAATACAATTGTCACACTTATTTATCAATAAATGGACATCAACAACATCAAAGAACAATAATATAAAACAATGTCTCAGTAACAATATTAAGAATAAACTCATTGAAACCATGGAAAGTCTGTGAAAGTAACACAAAAAGTAGACAAATAAGACATTACAAAAATTGAAGTGAATGTAATAATTAAATAACTTATTTATCAATAAATGGACATTAACAATATCACTGAACAATAATATAAAACAATGTCTGTGAAAGTAACATAAAAAGTAGACAAAAATGATATTACAACAATGGAAATGAGTGTAATAATTAAATAACTTATTTATCAGTAATTGGACAACAATAATATCAATGAACAATGATATAAAACAATGTCTCAGTAACAATATTAAGAATAAACTCATTGAAACAATGGAAAGTCTGCGAAAGTAACACAAAAAGTAGACAAATAAGATATGACAACAATGGAAGTGAATGCAATAATTAAATAACTTTTTTTTCAATAAATGGACAACAACAATATCAATAAACAATAATATAAAATAATGTCTCATTAACAATTATAAGAATAAACTCTTTGAAACAAAGGAAAGTCTGTGAAAGTACCACAAAAAGTAGACAGTTGTTACAAAAACAGAAGTGAATATAATAATTAAATAACTTATTTATCAATAAATGGACAACAACAATATTAATGAACAATAATATAAAACAATGTCTCAGTAACAATATTAAGAATGAACTCATAGAAACAATGAAAAGTCTGTGAAAATAACACAAAAAGTAGACAAATAAGATATTACAATAATGTAAGTGAGTGTAATAATTAAATAACTTATTTATCAATAAATGGACAACAACAATATCAATGAACAATCATATAAAACAATGTCTCAGTAAAAATATTAAGAATAAACTCATTGAAACAATCGAAAGTCTTTGAAAATAACACAAAAAGTAGAGAAATAAGATATTACAGGAACGGAAGTGAGTGTAATATTTAAATAACTTATTGATCAATAAATGGACAAGAACAGTATCAATAAACAATAATATAAAACAATGCCTCAGTAACAATATTAAGAATAAACTCATTGAAACAATGGAAAGTCTGTGAAAGTACCACAAAAAGTAGACAAAAATGATATTACAACAATGGAAGTGAGTGTAATATTTAAATAACTTATTTATCTATAAATGGACAAGAACAGTATCAATAAACAATAATGTAAAACAATGCCTCAGTAACAATATTAAGAATAAACTCATTAAAACAATGGAAAGTCTGTAAAAGTACCACAAAAAGTAGACAGTTGTTACAACAATAGAAGTGAATATAATAATTAAATAACTTATTTATCAATAAATGGACAACAACAATATCAATGAACAATAATATAAAACAATGTCTCAGTAACAATTATAAGAATAAACTCATTGAAACAATGGAAAGTCTGCGAAAGTAACACAAAAAGTAGAAAAATAAGATATTACAACAATGGAAGTGAATGCAATAATTAAATAATTTTTTTTTCAATAAATGGACAACAACAATATCAATGAACAATAATATAAAATAATGTCTCATTAACAATTATAAGAATAAACTCTTTGAAACAAAGGAAAGTCTGTGAAAGTACCACAAAAAGTAGACCATTGTTACAACAACAGAAGTGAATATAATAATTAAATAACTTATTTATCAATAAATGGACAACAACAATATCAATGAAACATAATATAAAACAATGTCTCAGTAACAATATTAAGAATGAACTCATAGAAACAATGAAAAGTGTGTGAAAATAACACAAAAAGTAGACAAATAAGATATTACAATAATGGAAGTGAGTGTAATAATTAAATAACTTATTTATCAATAAATGGACAACAACAATATCAATGAACAATCATATAAAACAATGTCTCAGTAAAAATATTAAGAATAAACTCATTGAAACAATCGAAAATCTTTGAAAGTAACATAAAAAGTAGAGAAATAAAATATTACAGGAACGGAAGTGAGTGTAATATTTAAATAACTTATTGATCAATAAATGGACAAGAACAGTATCAATAAACAATAATATAAAACAATGCCTCAGTAACAATATTAAGAATAAACTCATTGAAACAATGGAAAGTCTGTGAAAGTACCACAAAAAGTAGACAAAAATGATATTACAACAATGGAAGTGAGTGTAATAATTAAATAACTTATTTATCAATAAATGGACAAGAACAGTATCAATAAACAATAATATAAAACAATGCCTCAGTAACAATATTAAGAATAAACTCATTGAAACAATGGAAAGTCTGTAAAAGTACCACAAAAAGTAGACAAAAATGATATTACAACAATGGAAATGAGTGTAATAATTAAATAACTTATTCATCAATAAATGGACAACATTAATATCAATGAACAATGATATAAAACAATGTCTCAGTAACAATGGAAAGTCTATGAAAGTAACACAAAAAGTAGACAAGATATCACAGCAATGGAAGTGAGTGTAATATTTAAATAACTTATTTATAAATAAAAGGACAACAACAATATCAATGAACAATAATATAAAACAATGTCTCAGTAACAATTATAAAAACAAACTCATTGCAACAATGGAAAGTCTGTGAAAGTACCACAAAAAGTAGACAGATGTTACAACAATAGAACTGAATAAAATAATTAAATAATTTATTTATCAATAAATGGACATTAACAATATCAATGAACAATAATATAAAAGAATGTCTCAGTAACAATATTAAGTATAAACTCATTGAAACCATGGAAAGTCTGTGAAAGTAACACAAAAAGTAGACAAATAAGACATTACAAAAATGGAAGTGAATGTAATAATTAAATAACTTATTTATCAATAAATGGACATTAACAATATCAATGATCATTAATATAAAACAATGTCTGTGAATGTAACATAAAAAGTAGACAAAAATGATATTACAACAATGGAAATGAGTGTAATAATTAAATAACTTATTTATCAATAAATGGACAACAATAATATCAATGAACAATGATATAAAACAATGTCTCAGTAACAATGGAAAGTCTATGAAAGTAACACAAAAAGTAGACAAGATATCACAGCAATGGAAGTGAGTGTAATATTTAAATAACTTATTTATAAATAAAAGGACAACAACAATATCAATGAACAATAATATAAAACAATGTCTCAGTAACAATTATAAGAATAAACTCATTGCAACAATGGAAACTCTGTGAAAGTACCACAAAAGTAGACAGTTGTTACAACAATAGAAGTGAATATAATAATTAAATAACTTATTTATCAATAAATGGACAACAACAATATCAATGAACAATAATATAAAACAATGTCTCAGTAACAATATTAAGAATAAACTCACTGAAACAATGGACAGTCTGTGAAAGTAACACAAAAAGTAGACAAATAAGATATTACAACAATGGAAGTGAGTGTAATAATTAAATAACTTATTTATCAATAAATGGACAACAATAATATCAATGAACTATAATATAAAACAATGTCTCAGTAACAATGGAAAGTCTATGAATGTAACACAAAAAGTAGACAAGATATCACACCAATTGAAGTGAGTGTAATATTTAAATAACTTATTTATAAATAAAAGGACAACAACAATATCAATGAACAATAATATAAAACAATGTCTCAGTAACAATTATTAGAATAAACTCATTGCAACAATGGAAAGTCTGTGAAAGTACCACAAAAAGTAGACAGTTGTTACAACAATGGAAGTGAATGTAATAATTAAATAACTTCTTTATCAATAAATTGACAGCAACAATATCAATGAACAATAATATAAAAGAATGTCTCAATAACAATATTAAGAATAAACTCATTGAAACAATGGAAAGTCTGTGAAATTAACACAAAAAGTAGACAAATAAAATATTACAACATTGGAAGTGAATAAAATAATTAAATAACTTATTTATCAATAAATGGACAACAACAATATAAATAGACAACTGAATAAAATAGTGTCACCGCAACAATATAAAGTATATACTAACTGATACGTTGGAAACCCCATAGCTGTCAATCAGGTGAGTCATTTAGGCGCTATTCCACATTAAATAATTTCAGACCAATAAGAATTTTTTTTTTTTTTTTTTTTTGTGTGTACCTCTAACACACTATATGTGCTAGATTCTCCAAAATTCATAAAATTCGTGTGACGGTGATTTATAATATGCATGTAAATTTTCAGTTTATTCGAATAAAGTGTTTAGACGATATCACACTTTAAACAATTTGAGCTTTTAGACCATAATAACAAAGATTATTTCTTTGTGTCCTTGTAAAAAGTAATAATACGTAGATTCACCAAAATCTATACAGTTCGTGAGACACTCACCTGTAACATGCATATAAATTTTCAGCTCAATCTAGTAAGGCATTTAGACGCTATCTCTCTTTAAATAATTCGAGTCCATATGTCATAATGATAAAAGGTTTTTCTTTGTGTCCCTGTGAAAAAGACTATAAGTGTTAGAGTCGGCTGCTAAATCATTGAATCCACATTTTCATTTTTTTTTTTTTTTCAGTTTCAATAATACACAATACAGTACAATTGTCACACGTATTTATCAATAAATGGACAACAACAATATCAATGAATATTAATATAAAACAATGTCTCAGTAACAATATTAAGAATAAACTCATTGAAACAATGGAAAGTCTGCGAAAGTAACACAAAAAGTGGTCAAATAAGACATTACAAAAATAGAAGTGAATGTAATAATTCAATAACTTATTTATCAATAAATGGACATTAACAATATCAATGAACAATAATATAAAAGAATGTCTCAGTAACAATATTAAGTATAAACTCATTGAAACCATGGAAAGTCTGTGAAAGTAACACAAAAAGTAGACAAATAAGACATTACAAAAATGGAAGTGAATGTAAAAATTAAATAACTTATTTATCAATAAATGGACATTAACAATATCAATGAACAATAATATAAAACAATGTCTGTGAATGTAACATAAAAAGTAGACAAAAATGATATTACAACAATGGAAATGAGTGTAATAATTAAATAACTTATTTATCAGTAAATGGACAACAATAATATCAATGAACAATGATATAAAACAATGTCTCAGTAACAATGGAAAGTCTGTGAAAGTAACACAAAAAGTAGACAAGATATCACAGCAATGGAAGTGAGTGTAACATTTAAATAACTTATTTATAAATAAAAGGACAACAACAATATCAATGAACAATAATATAAAACAATGTCTCAGTAACAATTATAAGAATAAACTCATTGCAACAATGGAAACTCTGTGAAAGTACCACAAAAAGTAGACAGTTGTTACAACAATAGAAGTGAATATAATAATTAAATAACTTATTTATCAATAAATGGACAACAACAATACCAATGAACAATAATATAAAACAATGTCTCAGTAACAATATTCAGAATAAACTCACTGAAACAATGGAAAGTCTGTGAAAGTAACACAAAAAGTAGACAAATAAGATATTACAACAATGGAAGTGAGTGTAATAATTAAATAACTTATTTATCAATAAATGGACAACAATAATATCAATGAACTATAATATAAAACAATGTCTCAGTAACAATGGAAAGTCTATGAAAGTAACACAAAAAGTAGACAAGATATCACAGCAATGGAAGTGAGTGTAATATTTAAATAACTTATTTATAAATAAAAGGACAACAACAATATCAATGAACAGTAATATAAAACAATGTCTCAGTAACAATTATTAGAATAAACTCATTGCAACAATGGAAAGTCTGTGAAAGTACCACAAAAAGTACACAGTTGTTACAACAATAGAAGTGAATATAATAATTAAATAACTTATTTATCAATAAATGGACAACAACAATATCAATGAACAATAATATAAAACAATGTCTCAGTAACAATTATAAGTATAAACTCATTGCAACAATGGAAACTCTCTGAAAGTACCACAAAATGTAGATAGTTGTTACAACACTAGAAGTGAATATAATAATTAAATAACTTATTTATCAATAAATGGACAACAACAATATCAATGAACAATAATATAAAACAATGTCTCAGTAACAATATTAAGATTAAACTCACTGAAACAATGGAAAGTCTGTGAAAGTAACACGAACAGTAGACAAATAAGACATTACAAAAATGGAAGTGAATGTAATAATTAAGTAACTTATATTTGTCAAAAAATGGACAACAACAATATCAATAAACAATAATATAAAACAATGTCTCAGTAACAATATTAAAAATAAACTCATTGAAACAATGGAAAGTCTGTGAAAGTACCACAAAAAGTAGACTAAAATGATATTACAACAATGGAATTGAGTGTAATAATTAAATAACTTATTTATCAATAAATGGACAACAACAATATCAATTAACAATAATATAAAACAATGTCTCAGTAACAATTATAAGAATAAACTCATTGAAACAATGGAAAGTCTGTGAAAGTATCACAAAAAGTAGACAATTGTTACAACAATAGAAGTGAATATAATAATTAAATAACTTATTTATCAATAAATGGACAACAACAATATCAATGAACAATAATATAAAACAATGTCTCAGTAACAATATTAAGAATAAACTCAATGAAACAATGGAAAGTCTTTGAAAGTAACACAAAAAGTAGACAAATAACATATTACAAAAATGGAAGTGAATGTAATAATTAAATAACTTATTTATCAAGAAATGGAAAACAACAATATCAATGAACAATAATATAAAACTATGTCTCAGTAACAATGGAAAGTCTATGAAAGTAACACAAAAATAAGAAAAGTAAGACATTACAGGAATGGAAGTGAGTGGAATATTTAAACAACTTATTGATCAATAAATGGACAACAACAATATCAATGAACAATAATATAAAACAATGTCTCAGTAACAATGGAAAGTCTATGAAAGTAACACAAAAAGTAGACAAGATATCACAGCAATGGAAGTGAGTGTAATATTTAAATAACTTATTTATAAATAAAAGGACAACAACAATATCAATGAACAATAATATAAAACAATGTCTCAGTAACAATTATTAGAATAAACTCATTGCAACAATGGAAAGTCTGTGAAAGTACCACAAAAAGTAGACAGTTGTTACAACAATGGAAGTGAATGTAATAATTAAATAACTTCTTTATCAATAAATTGACAGCAACAATATCAATGAACAATAATATAAAAGAACGTCTCAATAACAATATTAAAAATAAACTCATTGAAACAATGGAAAGTCTGTGAAATTAACACAAAAAGTAGACAAATAAAATATTACAACATTGGAAGTGAATAAAATAATTAAATAACTTATTTATCAATAAATGGACAACAACAATATAAATAGACAACTGAATAAAATAGTGTCACCGCAACAATATAAAGTATATACTAACTGATACGTTGGAAACCCCATAGCTGTCAATCAGGTGAGTCATTTAGGCACTATTCCACATTAAATAATTTCAGACCATTAAGAATTTTTTTTTTTTTTTTTGTGTGTGTGTGTACCTCTAACACACTATATGTGCTAGATTCTCCAAAATTCATAAAATTCGTGTGACGGTGATTTATAATATGCATGTAAATTTTCAGTTTATTCGAATGAAGTGTTTAGACGATATCACACTTTAAACAATTTGAGCTTTTAGACCATAATAACAAAGATTATTTCTTTGTGTCCTTGTAAAAAGTAATAATATGCAGATTCACCAAAATCTATACAGTTCGTGAGACACTCACCTGTAACATGCATATAAATTTTCAGCTCAATCTAGTAAGGCATTTAGACGCTATCTCTCTTTAAATAATTCGAGTCCATATGTCATAATGATAAAAGGTTTTTCTTTGTGTCCCTGTGAAAAAGACTATAAGTGTTAGAGTCGGCTGCAAAATCATTGAATCCACATTTTCATTTTTTTTTTTTTTTCAGTTTCAATAATACACAATACAGTACAATTGTCACACGTATTTATCAATAAATGGACAACAACAATATCAATGAATATTAATATAAAACAATGTCTCAGTAACAATATTAAGAATAAACTCATTGAAACAATGGAAAGTCTGCGAAAGTAACACAAAAAGTGGTCAAATAAGACATTACAAAAATAGAAGTGAATGTAATATTTAAATAACTTATTTATCAATAAATGGACATTAACAATATCAATGAACAATAATATAAAAGAATGTCTCAGTAACAATATTAAGTATAAACTCATTGAAACCATGGAAAGTCTGTGAAAGTAACACAAAAAGTAGACAAATAAGACATTACAAAAATGGAAGTGAATGTAAAAATTAAATAACTTATTTATCAATAAATGGACATTAACAATATCAATGAACAATAATATAAAACAATGTCTGTGAATGTAACATAAAAAGTAGACAAAAATGATATTACAACAATGGAAATGAGTGTAATAATTAAATAACTTATTTATCACTAAATGGACAACAATAATATCAATGAACAATGATATAAAACAATGTCTCAGTAACAATGGAAAGTCTGTGAAAGTAACACAAAAAGTAGACAAGATATCACAGCAATGGAAGTGAGTGTAATATTTAAATAACTTATTTATAAATAAAAGGACAACAACAATATCAATGAACAATAATATAAAAAAATGTCTCGGTAACAATGGAATGTCTATGAAAGTAACACAAAAATTAGACAAATAAGATATCACAGAAATGGAAGTGAGTGTAATATTTAAATAACCTATTTATAAATAAATGGACAACAACAATATCAATGAACAATAATATAAAACAATGTCTCAGTAACAATTATAAGAATAAACTCATTGAAACAATGGAAAGTCTGTGAAAGTATCACAAAAAGTACACAATTGTTACAACAATAGAAGTGAATGTAATAATTAAATAACTTATTTATCAATAAATGGACAACAACAATATCAATTAACAATAATATAAAACAATGTCTCGGTAACAATGAAAAGTCTATGAAAGTAACACAAAAATTAGACAAATAAGATATCACAGAAATGGAAGTGAGTGTAATATTTAAATAACTTATTTATAAATAAATGGACAACAACAATATCAATGAACAATAATATAAATTAATGTCTCAGTTACAATTATATGAATAAACTCATTGCAACAATGGAAACTCTGTGAAAGTACCACAAAAAGTAGACAGTTGTTACAACAATAGAAGTGAATATAATAATTAAATAACTTATTTATCAATAAATGGACAACAACGTCAATGAACAATAATATAAAACAATGTCTCAGTAACAATATTAAGAATAAACTCATTGAAACAATGGAAAGTCTGTGAAAGTAACACAAAAAGTAGACAAATAAGATATTACAACAATGGAAGTGAGTGTAATAATTAAATAACTTATTAATCAATAAATGGAAAACAACAATACCAATGAACAATGATACAAAACAATGTCTCAGCAACAATATTAAGAATAAACTCATTGAAACAATGGAAAGTCAGTGAAAGTGACACAAAAAGTAGACAAATATTACAAAAATGGAACTGAATGTAATAATTAAATAACTTATTTATCAATAAATGGACAACAGCAATATCAATGAATAATAATATAAAACAATGTCTCAGTAACAATATTAAGCATAAACTCTTTGAAACAATGGAAAGTCTGTGAAAGTAACACAAAAAGTAGACAAATAAAATATTACAACAATGGAAGTGAATAAAATAATTAAATAACGTATTTATCAATAAATGGACGACAACAATATCAATAGACAACTGAATAAAATAGTGTTACCGCAACAATATAAAATATATACTAACTGATACATTGGAAACCCCATAGCTGTCAATCAGGTGAGTCATTTATAGGCGCTATACCGCATTAAATAATTTCAGACCATTAAGAATTTTTTTTGTGTGTGTGTGTGTACCTCTAATACACTATAGGCGCTAGATTCTCCAAAATACATAAAATTCGTGTGACGGTGATTTATAATATGCATGTAAATTTTCAGTTTATTCGAATGAAGTGTTTAGACGATATCACACTTTAAACAAATTGAGCTTATAGACCATAATAACAAAGATTATTTCTTTGTGTCCTTGTAAAAAGTTATAATATGTAGATTCACCAAAATCTATACAGTTCGTGAGACACTCACCTATAACATGCATATAAATTTTCAGCTCAATCTAGTAAGGTATTTATACGCTACCTCTGTTTACATAATTCGAGTCCATATGTCATAATAATAAAAGGTGTTTCTTTGTGTCCCTGTGAAAAAGACTATAAGTGCTAGAGTCGGTTGCAAAATCATTGAATCCACATTTTTCATTTTTTTTTATTTTTTCAGTTTCAATAAAACACATTACAATACAATTGTCACACTTATTTATCAATAAATGGACATCAACAACATCAAAGAACAATAATATAAAACAATGTCTCAGTAACAATATTAAGAATAAACTCATTGAAACCATGGAAAGTCTGTGAAAGTAACACAAAAAGTAGACAAATAAGACATTACAAAAATTAAATTGAATGTAATAATTAAATAACTTATTTATCAATAAATGGACATTAACAATATCAATGAACAATAATATAAAACAATGTCTGTGAAAGTAACATAAAAAGTAGACAAAAATGATATTACAACAATGGAAATGAGTGTAATAATTAAATAACTTATTTATCAATAATTGGACAACAATAATATCAATGAACAATGATATAAAACAATGTCTCAGTAACAATATTAAGAATAAACTCATTGAAACAATGGAAAGTCTGCGAAAGTAACACAAAAAGTAGACAAATAAGATATGACAACAATGGAAGTGAATGCAATAATTAAATAACTTTTTTTTCAATAAATGGACAACAACAATATCAATGAACAATAATATAAAATAATGTCTCATTAACAATTATAAGAATAAACTCTTTGAAACAAAGGAAAGTCTGTGAAAGTACCACAAAAAGTAGACACTTGTTACAACAACAGAAGTGAATATAAAAATTAAATAACTTATTTATCAATAAATGGACAACAACAATATCAATGAACAATAATATAAAACAATGTCTCAGTAACAATATTAAGAATGAACTCATAGAAACAATGAAAAGTCTGTGAAAATAACACAAAAAGTAGACAAATAAGATATTACAATAATGTAAGTGAGTGTAATAATTAAATAACTTATTTATCAATAAATGGACAACAACAATATCAATGAACAATCATATAAAACAATGTCTCAGTAAAAATATTAAGAATAAACTCATTGAAACAATCGAAAGTCTTTGAAAGTAACACAAAAAGTAGAGAAATAAGATATTACAGGAACGGAAGTGAGTGTAATATTTAAATAACTAATTGATCAATAAATGGACAAGAACAGTAACAATAAACAATAATATAAAACAATGCCTCAGTAACAATATTAAGAATAAACTCATTGAAACAATGGAAAGTCTGTGAAAGTACTACAAAAAGTAGACAAGATATCACAGCAATGGAAGTGAGTGTAATAATTAAATAACTTATTTATCAATAAATGGACAAGAACAGTATCAATAAACAATAATGTAAAACAATGCCTCAGTAACAATATTAAGAATAAACTCATTGAAACAATGATAAGTCTGTAAAAGTACCACAAAAAGTAGACAGTTGTTACAACAATAGAAGTGAATATAATAATTAAATAACTTATTTATCAATAAATGGACAGCAACAATATCAATGAACAATAATATAAAACAATGTCTCAGTAACAATTATAAGAATAAACTAATTGAAACAATGGAAAGTCTACGAAAGTAACACAAAAAGTAGAAAAATAAGATATTACAACAATGGAAGTGAATGCAATAATTAAATAACTTTTTTTTCAATAAATGGACAACAACAATATCAATGAACAATAATATAAAATAATGTCTCATTAACAATTATAAGAATAAACTCTTTGAAACAAAGGAAAGTCTGTGAAAGTACCACAAAAAGTAGACACTTGTTACAACAACACAAGTGAATATAATAATTATATAACTTATTTATCAATAAATGGACAACAACAATATCAATGAACAATAATATAAAACAATGTCTCAGTAACAATATTAAGAATGAACTCATAGAAACAAAGAAAAGTCTGTGAAAATAACACAAAAAGTAGACAAATAAGATATTACAATAATGGAAGTGAGTGTAATAATTAAATAACTTATTTATCAATAAATGGACAACAACAATATCAATGAACAATCATATAAAACAATGTCTCAGTAAAAATATTAAGAATAAACTCATTGAAACAATCGAAAGTCTTTGAAAGTAACACAAAAAGTAGAGAAATAAAATATTACAGGAACGGAAGTGAGTGTAATATTTGAATAACTTATTGCTCAATAAATGGACAAGAACAGTATCAATAAACAATAATATAAAACAATGCCTCAGTAACAATATTAAGAATAAACAAATTGAAACAATGGAAAGTCTGTGAAAGTACCACAAAAAGTAGACAAAAATGATATTACAACAATGGAAGTGAGTGTAATAATTAAATAACTTATTTATCAATAAATGGACAAGAACAGTATCAATAAATAATAATATAAAACAATGCCTCAGTAACAATATTAAGAATAAACTCATTGAAACAATGGAAAGTCTGTAAAAGTACCACAAAAAGTAGACAAAAATAATATTACAACAATGGAAATGAGTGTAATAATTAAATAACTTATTCATCAATAAATGGACAACATTAATATCAATGAACAATGATATAAAACAATGTCTCAGTAACAATGGAAAGTCTATGAAAGTAACACAAAAAGTAGACAAGATATCACAGCAATGGAAGTGAGTGTAATATTTAAATAACTTATTTATAAATAAAAGGACAACAACAATATCAATGAACAATAATATAAAACAATGTCTCAGTAACAATTATAAGAACAAACTCATTGCAACAATGGAAAGTCTGTGAAAGTACCACAAAAAGTAGACAGTTGTTACAACAATAGAACTGAATATAATAATTAAATAATTTATTTATCAATAAATGGACAACAACAATATCAATGAACAATAATATAAAAAAAAAAATCTCAGTAACAATATTAAGAATAAACTCATTGAAACAATGGAAAGTCTGTGAAAGTAACACAAAAAGTAGACAAATAAGATATTACAGCGAAGGAAGTGAGTGTAATAATCAAATAACTTATTTATCAATAAATGGACAACAACAATATCAATGAACAATAATATAAAACAATGTCTCAGTAACAATATTAAGAATAAACTCATTGAAACAATGGGAAGTCTATGAAAGTACCACATAAAGTAGACAGTTAATACAACAATGGAAGTGAATGTAATAATTAAATAACTTCTTTATCAATAAATTGACAGCAACAATATCAATGAACAATAATATAAAAGAATGTCTCAATAACAATATTAAGAAAAAACTCATTGAAACAATGGAAAGTCTGTGAAATTAACAGAAAAAGTAGACAAATAAAATATTACAAAATTGGAAGTGAATAAAATAATTAAATATCTTATTTATCAATAAATGGACAACAACAATATAAATAGACAACTGAATAAAATAGTGTCACCGCAACAATATAAAATATATACTAACTGATACGTTGGAAACCCCATAGCTGTCAATCAGGTGAGTCATTTAGGCGCTATTCCACATTAAATAATTTCAGATCATTAAGAATTTTTTTTTTTTTTTTTTTGTGTGTGTGTGTACCTCTAACACACTATAGGTGCTAGATTCTCCAAAATTCACAAAATTCGTGTGACGGTGATTTAAAATATGCATGTAAATTTTCAGTTTATTCGAATGAAGTGTTTAGACGATATCACACTTTAAACAATTTGAGCTTTTAGACCATAATAACAAAGATTATTTCTTTGTGTCCTTGTAAAAAGTAATAATATGTAGATTCACCAAAATCTATACTGTTCGTGAGACACTCACCTGTAACATGCATATAAATTTTCAGCTCAATCTAGTAAGGCATTTAGACGCTATCTCTCTTTAAATAATTCGAGTCCATATGTCATAATGATAAAAGGTTTTACTTTGTGTCCCTGTGAAAAAGACTATAAGTGCTAAAGTCGGCTGCAAAATCATTGAATCCACATATTTCATTTTTTTTTTCAGTTTCAATAATACACAATACAGTACAATTGTCACGCTTATTTATCAATAAATGGACAACAACAATATCAATGAATATTAATATAAAACAATGTCTCAGTAACAATATTAAGAATAAACTCATTGAAACAATGGAAAGTCTGCGAAAGTAACACAAAAAGTAGACAAATAAGACATTACAAAAATACAAGTGAATGCAATAATTAAATAACTTATTTATCAATAAATGGACATTAACAATATCAATGAACAATAATATAAAACAATGTCTCAGTAACAATATTAAGTATAAACTCATTGAAACAATGGAAAGTCTGTGAAAGTACCACAAAAAGTAGACTAAAATGATATTACAACAATGGAATTGAGTGTAATAATTAAATAACTTATTTATCAATAAATGGACAACAACAATATCAATTAACAATAATATAAAACAATGTCTCAGTAACAATTATAAGAATAAACTCATTGAAACAATGGAAAGTCTGTGAAAGTATCACAAAAAGTAGACAATTGTTACAACAATAGAAGTGAATATAATAATTAAATAACTTATTTATCAATAAATGGACAACAACAATATCAATGAACAATAATATAAAACAATGTCTCAGTAACAATATTAAGAATAAACTCAATGAAACAATGGAAAGTCTTTGAAAGTAACACAAAAAGTAGACAAATAACATATTACAAAAATGGAAGTGAATGTAATAATTAAATAACTTATTTATCAAGAAATGGAAAACAACAATATCAATGAACAATAATATAAAACTATGTCTCAGTAACAATGGAAAGTCTATGAAAGTAACACAAAAATAAGAAAAGTAAGACATTACAGGAATGGAAGTGAGTGGAATATTTAAACAACTTATTGATCAATAAATGGACAACAACAATATCAATGAACAATAATATAAAACAATGTCTCAGTAACAATGGAAAGTCTATGAAAGTAACACAAAAAGTAGACAAGATATCACAGCAATGGAAGTGAGTGTAATATTTAAATAACTTATTTATAAATAAAAGGACAACAACAATATCAATGAACAATAATATAAAACAATGTCTCAGTAACAATTATTAGAATAAACTCATTGCAACAATGGAAAGTCTGTGAAAGTACCACAAAAAGTAGACAGTTGTTACAACAATGGAAGTGAATGTAATAATTAAATAACTTCTTTATCAATAAATTGACAGCAACAATATCAATGAACAATAATATAAAAGAACGTCTCAATAACAATATTAAAAATAAACTCATTGAAACAATGGAAAGTCTGTGAAATTAACACAAAAAGTAGACAAATAAAATATTACAACATTGGAAGTGAATAAAATAATTAAATAACTTATTTATCAATAAATGGACAACAACAATATAAATAGACAACTGAATAAAATAGTGTCACCGCAACAATATAAAGTATATACTAACTGATACGTTGGAAACCCCATAGCTGTCAATCAGGTGAGTCATTTAGACACTATTCCACATTAAATAATTTCAGACCATTAAGAATTTTTTTTTTTGTGTGTGTGTGTGTACCTCTAACACACTATATGTGCTAGATTCTCCAAAATTCATAAAATTCGTGTGACGGTGATTTATAATATGCATGTAAATTTTCAGTTTATTCGAATAAAGTGTTTAGACGATATCACACTTTAAACAGTTTGAGCTTTTAGACCATAATAACAAAGATTATTTCTTTGTGTCCTTGTAAAAAGTAATAATATGTAGATTCACCAAAATCTATACTGTTCGTGAGACACTCACCTGTAACATGCATATAAATTTTCAGCTCAATCTAGTAAGGCATTTAGACGCTATCTCTCTTTAAATAATTCGAGTCCATATGTCATAATGATAAAAGGTTTTACTTTGTGTCCCTGTGAAAAAGACTATAAGTGCTAAAGTCGGCTGCAAAATCATTGAATCCACATATTTCATTTTTTTTTTCAGTTTCAATAATACACAATACAGTACAATTGTCACACTTATTTATCAATAAATGGACAACAACAATATCAATGAATATTAATATAAAACAATGTCTCAGTAACAATATTAAGAATAAACTCATTGAAACAATGGAAAGTCTGCGAAAGTAACACAAAAAGTAGACAAATAAGACATTACAAAAATACAAGTGAATGCAATAATTAAATAACTTATTTATCAATAAATGGACATTAACAATATCAATGAACAATAATATAAAACAATGTCTCAGTAACAATATTAAGTATAAACTCATTGAAACAATGGAAAGTCTGTGAAAGTACCACAAAAAGTAGACTAAAATGATATTACAACAATGGAATTGAGTGTAATAATTAAATAACTTATTTATCAATAAATGGACAACAACAATATCAATTAACAATAATATAAAACAATGTCTCAGTAACAATTATAAGAATAAACTCATTGAAACAATGGAAAGTCTGTGAAAGTATCACAAAAAGTAGACAATTGTTACAACAATAGAAGTGAATATAATAATTAAATAACTTATTTATCAATAAATGGACAACAACAATATCAATGAACAATAATATAAAACAATGTCTCAGTAACAATATTAAGAATAAACTCAATGAAACAATGGAAAGTCTTTGAAAGTAACACAAAAAGTAGACAAATAACATATTACAAAAATGGAAGTGAATGTAATAATTAAATAACTTATTTATCAAGAAATGGAAAACAACAATATCAATGAACAATAATATAAAACTATGTCTCAGTAACAATGGAAAGTCTATGAAAGTAACACAAAAATAAGAAAAGTAAGACATTACAGGAATGGAAGTGAGTGGAATATTTAAACAACTTATTGATCAATAAATGGACAACAACAATATCAATGAACAATAATATAAAACAATGTCTCAGTAACAATGGAAAGTCTATGAAAGTAACACAAAAAGTAGACAAGATATCACAGCAATGGAAGTGAGTGTAATATTTAAATAACTTATTTATAAATAAAAGGACAACAACAATATCAATGAACAATAATATAAAACAATGTCTCAGTAACAATTATTAGAATAAACTCATTGCAACAATGGAAAGTCTGTGAAAGTACCACAAAAAGTAGACAGTTGTTACAACAATGGAAGTGAATGTAATAATTAAATAACTTCTTTATCAATAAATTGACAGCAACAATATCAATGAACAATAATATAAAAGAACGTCTCAATAACAATATTAAAAATAAACTCATTGAAACAATGGAAAGTCTGTGAAATTAACACAAAAAGTAGACAAATAAAATATTACAACATTGGAAGTGAATAAAATAATTAAATAACTTATTTATCAATAAATGGACAACAACAATATAAATAGACAACTGAATAAAATAGTGTCACCGCAACAATATAAAGTATATACTAACTGATACGTTGG
Organism: Salticus scenicus; assembly: GCA_963930645.1. Taxonomy (NCBI): domain Eukaryota; kingdom Metazoa; phylum Arthropoda; class Arachnida; order Araneae; family Salticidae; genus Salticus; species Salticus scenicus. Next base: position 228,841,043 of record OZ005655.1, read on the forward strand.
AAACCCCATAGCTGTCAATCAGGTGAGTCATTTAGACACTATTCCACATTAAATAATTTCAGACCATTAAGAATTTTTTTTTTTGTGTGTGTGTGTGTACCTCTAACACACTATATGTGCTAGATTCTCCAAAATTCATAAAATTCGTGTGACGGTGATTTATAATATGCATGTAAATTTTCAGTTTATTCGAATAAAGTGTTTAGACGATATCACACTTTAAACAGTTTGAGCTTTTAGACCATAATAACAAAGATTATTTCTTTGTGTCCTTGTAAAAAGTAATAATATGTAGATTCACCAAAATCTATACTGTTCGTGAGACACTCACCTGTAACATGCATATAAATTTTCAGCTCAATCTAGTAAGGCATTTAGACGCTATCTCTCTTTAAATAATTCGAGTCCATATGTCATAATGATAAAAGGTTTTACTTTGTGTCCCTGTGAAAAAGACTATAAGTGCTAAAGTCGGCTGCAAAATCATTGAATCCACATATTTCATTTTTTTTTTCAGTTTCAATAATACACAATACAGTACAATTGTCACACTTATTTATCAATAAATGGACAACAACAATATCAATGAATATTAATATAAAACAATGTCTCAGTAACAATATTAAGAATAAACTCATTGAAACAATGGAAAGTCTGCGAAAGTAACACAAAAAGTAGACAAATAAGACATTACAAAAATACAAGTGAATGCAATAATTAAATAACTTATTTATCAATAAATGGACATTAACAATATCAATGAACAATAATATAAAACAATGTCTCAGTAACAATATTAAGTATAAACTCATTGAAACAATGGAAAGTCTGTGAAAGTACCACAAAAAGTAGACTAAAATGATATTACAACAATGGAATTGAGTGTAATAATTAAATAACTTATTTATCAATAAATGGACAACAACAATATCAATTAACAATAATATAAAACAATGTCTCAGTAACAATTATAAGAATAAACTCATTGAAACAATGGAAAGTCTGTGAAAGTATCACAAAAAGTAGACAATTGTTACAACAATAGAAGTGAATATAATAATTAAATAACTTATTTATCAATAAATGGACAACAACAATATCAATGAACAATAATATAAAACAATGTCTCAGTAACAATATTAAGAATAAACTCAATGAAACAATGGAAAGTCTTTGAAAGTAACACAAAAAGTAGACAAATAACATATTACAAAAATGGAAGTGAATGTAATAATTAAATAACTTATTTATCAAGAAATGGAAAACAACAATATCAATGAACAATAATATAAAACTATGTCTCAGTAACAATGGAAAGTCTATGAAAGTAACACAAAAATAAGAAAAGTAAGACATTACAGGAATGGAAGTGAGTGGAATATTTAAACAACTTATTGATCAATAAATGGACAACAACAATATCAATGAACAATAATATAAAACAATGTCTCAGTAACAATGGAAAGTCTATGAAAGTAACACAAAAAGTAGACAAGATATCACAGCAATGGAAGTGAGTGTAATATTTAAATAACTTATTTATAAATAAAAGGACAACAACAATATCAATGAACAATAATATAAAACAATGTCTCAGTAACAATTATTAGAATAAACTCATTGCAACAATGGAAAGTCTGTGAAAGTACCACAAAAAGTAGACAGTTGTTACAACAATGGAAGTGAATGGAATAATTAAATAACTTCTTTATCAATAAATTGACAGCAACAATATCAATGAACAATAATATAAAAGAACGTCTCAATAACAATATTAAAAATAAACTCATTGAAACAATGGAAAGTCTGTGAAATTAACACAAAAAGTAGACAAATAAAATATTACAACATTGGAAGTGAATAAAATAATTAAATAACTTATTTATCAATAAATGGACAACAACAATATAAATAGACAACTGAATAAAATAGTGTCACCGCAACAATATAAATTATATACTAACTGATACGTTGGAAACCCCATAGCTGTCAATCAGGTGAGTCATTTAGGCACTATTCCACATTAAATAATTTCAGACCATTAAGAATTTTTTTTTTTTTGTGTGTGTGTACCTCTAACACACTATATGTGCTAGATTCTCCAAAATTCATAAAATTCGTGTGACGGTGATTTATAATATGCATGTAAATTTTCAGTTTATTCGAATAAAGTGTTTAGACGATATCACACTTTAAACAATTTGAGCTTTTAGACCATAATAACAAAGATTATTTCTTTGTGTCCTTGTAAAAAGTAATAATATGCAGATTCACCAAAATCTATACAGTTCGTGAGACACTCACCTGTAACATGCATATAAATTTTCAGCTCAATCTAGTAAGGCATTTAGACGCTATCTCTCTTTAAATAATTCGAGTCCATATGTCATAATGATAAAAGGTTTTTCTTTGTGTCCCTGTGAAAAAGACTATAAGTGTTAGAGTCGGCTGCAAAATCATTGAATCCACATTTTCATTTTTTTTTTTTTTCAGTTTCAATAATACACAATACAGTACAATTGTCACACGTATTTATCAATAAATGGACAACAACAATATCAATGAATATTAATATAAAACAATGTCTCAGTAACAATATTAAGAATAAACTCATTGAAACAATGGAAAGTCTGCGAAAGTAACACAAAAAGTGGTCAAATAAGACATTACAAAAATAGAAGTGAATGTAATATTTAAATAACTTATTTATCAATAAATGGACATTAACAATATCAATGAACAATAATATAAAAGAATGTCTCAGTAACAATATTAAGTATAAACTCATTGAAACCATGGAAAGTCTGTGAAAGTAACACAAAAAGTAGACAAATAAGACATTACAAAAATGGAAGTGAATGTAAAAATTAAATAACTTATTTATCAATAAATGGACATTAACAATATCAATGAACAATAATATAAAACAATGTCTGTGAATGTAACATAAAAAGTAGACAAAAATGATATTACAACAATGGAAATGAGTGTAATAATTAAATAACTTATTTATCACTAAATGGACAACAATAATATCAATGAACAATGATATAAAACAATGTCTCAGTAACAATGGAAAGTCTGTGAAAGTAACACAAAAAGTAGACAAGATATCACAACAATGGAAGTGAGTGTAATATTTAAATAACTTATTTATAAATAAAAGGACAACAACAATATCAATGAACAATAATATAAAAAAATGTCTCGGTAACAATGGAATGTCTATGAAAGTAACACAAAAATTAGACAAATAAGATATCACAGAAATGGAAGTGAGTGTAATATTTAAATAACCTATTTATAAATAAATGGACAACAACAATATCAATGAACAATAATATAAAACAATGTCTCAGTAACAATTATAAGAATAAACTCATTGAAACAATGGAAAGTCTGTGAAAGTATCACAAAAAGTACACAATTGTTACAACAATAGAAGTGAATGTAATAATTAAATAACTTATTTATCAATAAATGGACAACAACAATATCAATTAACAATAATATAAAACAATGTCTCGGTAACAATGAAAAGTCTATGAAAGTAACACAAAAATTAGACAAATAAGATATCACAGAAATGGAAGTGAGTGTAATATTTAAATAACTTATTTATAAATAAATGGACAACAACAATATCAATGAACAATAATATAAATTAATGTCTCAGTTACAATTATATGAATAAACTCATTGCAACAATGGAAACTCTGTGAAAGTACCACAAAAAGTAGACAGTTGTTACAACAATAGAAGTGAATATAATAATTAAATAACTTATTTATCAATAAATGGACAACAACGTCAATGAACAATAATATAAAACAATGTCTCAGCAACAATATTAAGAATAAACTCATTGAAACAATGGAAAGTCTGTGAAAGTAACACAAAAAGTAGACAAATAAGATATTACAACAATGGAAGTGAGTGTAATAATTAAATAACTTATTAATCAATAAATGGAAAACAACAATACCAATGAACAATGATACAAAACAATGTCTCAGCAACAATATTAAGAATAAACTCATTGAAACAATGGAAAGTCAGTGAAAGTGACACAAAAAGTAGACAAATATTACAAAAATGGAACTGAATGTAATAATTAAATAACTTATTTATCAATAAATGGACAACAGCAATATCAATGAATAATAATATAAAACAATGTCTCAGTAACAATATTAAGCATAAACTCTTTGAAACAATGGAAAGTCTGTGAAAGTAACACAAAAAGTAGACAAATAAAATATTACAACAATGGAAGTGAATAAAATAATTAAATAACGTATTTATCAATAAATGGACGACAACAATATCAATAGACAACTGAATAAAATAGTGTCACCGCAACAATATAAAATATATACTAACTGATACTTTGGAAACCCCATAGCTGTCAATCAGGTGAGTCATTTATAGGCGCTATACCGCATTAAATAATTTCAGACCATTAAGAATTTTTTTTGTGTGTGTGTGTGTGTACCTCTAATACACTATAGGCGCTAGATTCTCCAAAATACATAAAATTCGTGTGACGGTGATTTATAATATGCATGTAAATTTTCAGTTTATTCGAATGAAGTGTTTAGACGATATCACACTTTAAACAAATTGAGCTTATAGACCATAATAACAAAGATTATTTCTTTGTGTCCTTGTAAAAAGTTATAATATGTAGATTCACCAAAATCTATACAGTTCGTGAGACACTCACCTATAACATGCATATAAATTTTCAGCTCAATCTAGTAAGGTATTTATACGCTACCTCTGTTTACATAATTCGAGTCCATATGTCATAATAATAAAAGGTGTTTCTTTGTGTCCCTGTGAAAAAGACTATAAGTGCTAGAGTCGGCTGCAAAATCATTGAATCCACATTTTTCATTTTTTTTTTATTTTTTCAGTTTCAATAAAACACATTACAATACAATTGTCACACTTATTTATCAATAAATGGACATCAACAACATCAAAAAACAATAATATAAAACAATGTCTCAGTAACAATATTAAGAATAAACTCATTGAAACCATGGAAAGTCTGTGAAAGTAACACAAAAAGTAGACAAATAAGACATTACAAAAATTAAATTGAATGTAATAATTAAATAACTTATTTATCAATAAATGGACATTAACAATATCAATGAACAATAATATAAAACAATGTCTGTGAAAGTAACATAAAAAGTAGACAAAAATGATATTACAACAATGGAAATGAGTGTAATAATTAAATAACTTATTTATCAATAATTGGACAACAATAATATCAATGAACAATGATATAAAACAATGTCTCAGTAACAATATTAAGAATAAACTCATTGAAACAATGGAAAGTCTGCGAAAGTAACACAAAAAGTAGACAAATAAGATATGACAACAATGGAAGTGAATGCAATAATTAAATAACTTTTTTTTCAATAAATGGACAACAACAATATCAATGAACAATAATATAAAATAATGTCTCATTAACAATTATAAGAATAAACTCTTTGAAACAAAGGAAAGTCTGTGAAAGTACCACAAAAAGTAGACACTTGTTACAACAACAGAAGTGAATATAATAATTAAATAACTTATTTATCAATAAATGGACAACAACAATATCAATGAACAATAATATAAAACAATGTCTCAGTAACAATATTAAGAATGAACTCATAGAAACAATGAAAAGTCTGTGAAAATAACACAAAAAGTAGACAAATAAGATATTACAATAATGTAAGTGAGTGTAATAATTAAATAACTTATTTATCAATAAATGGACAATAACAATATCAATGAACAATCATATAAAACAATGTCTCAGTAAAAATATTAAGAATAAACTCATTGAAACAATCGAAAGTCTTTGAAAGTAACACAAAAAGTAGAGAAATAAGATATTACAGGAACGGAAGTGAGTGTAATATTTAAATAACTAATTGATCAATAAATGGACAAGAACAGTAACAATAAACAATAATATAAAACAATGCCTCAGTAACAATATTAAGAATAAACTCATTGAAACAATGGAAAGTCTGTGAAAGTACTACAAAAAGTAGACAAGATATCACAGCAATGGAAGTGAGTGTAATAATTAAATAACTTATTTATCAATAAATGGACAAGAACAGTATCAATAAACAATAATGTAAAACAATGCCTCAGTAACAATATTAAGAATAAACTCATTGAAACAATGATAAGTCTGTAAAAGTACCACAAAAAGTAGACAGTTGTTACAACAATAGAAGTGAATATAATAATTAAATAACTTATTTATCAATAAATGGACAACAACAATATCAATGAACAATAATATAAAACAATGTCTCAGTAACAATTATAAGAATAAACTAATTGAAACAATGGAAAGTCTGCGAAAGTAACACAAAAAGTAGAAAGATAAGATATTACAACAATGGAAGTGAATGCAATAATTAAATAACTTTTTTTTCAATAAATGGACAACAACAATATCAATGAACAATAATATAAAATAATGTCTCATTAACAATTATAAGAATAAACACTTTGAAACAAAGGAAAGTCTGTGAAAGTACCACAAAAAGTAGACACTTGTTACAACAACAGAAGTGAATATAATAATTAAATAACTTATTTATCAATAAATGGACAACAACAATATCAATGAACAATAATATAAAACAATGTCTCAGTAACAATATTAAAAATGAACTCATAGAAACAATGAAAAGTCTGTGAAAATAACACATAAAGTAGACTAATAAGATATTACAATAATGGAAGTGAGTGTAATAATTAAATAACTTATTTATCAATAAATGGACAACAACAATATCAATGAACAATCATATAAAACAATGTCTCAGTAAAAATATTAAGAATAAACTCATTGAAACAATCGAAAGTCTTTGAAAGTAACACAAAAAGTAGAGAAATAAAATATTACAGGAACGGAAGTGAGTGTAATATTTAAATAACTAATTGATCAATAAATGGACAAGAACAGTAACAATAAACAATAATATAAAACAATGCCTCAGTAACAATATTAAGAATAAACTCATTGAAACAATGGAAAGTCTGTGAAAGTACCACAAAAAGTAGACAAGATATCACAGCAATGGAAGTGAGTGTAATAATTAAATAACTTATTTATCAATAAATGGACAAGAACAATATCAATAAACAATAATGTAAAACAATGCCTCAGTAACAATATTAAGAATAAACTCATTGAAACAATGATAAGTCTGTAAAAGTACCACAAAAAGTAGACAGTTGTTACAACAATAGAAGTGAATATAATAATTAAATAACTTATTTATCAATAAATGGACAGCAACAATATCAATGAACAATAATATAAAACAATGTCTCAGTAACAATTATAAGAATAAACTAATTGAAACAATGGAAAGTCTACGAAAGTAACACAAAAAGTAGAAAAATAAGATATTACAACAACGGAAGTGAATGCAATAATTAAATAACTTTTTTTTCAATAAATGGACAACAACAATATCAATGAACAATAATATAAAATAATGTCTCATTAACAATTATAAGAATAAACTCTTTGAAACAAAGGAAAGTCTGTGAAAGTACCACAAAAAGTAGACACTTGTTACAACAACAGAAGTGAATATAATAATTAAATAACTTATTTATCAATAAATGGACAACAACAATATCAATGAACAATAATATAAAACAATGTCTCAGTAACAATATTAAGAATGAACTCATAGAAACAAAGAAAAGTCTGTGAAAATAACACAAAAAGTAGACAAATAAGATATTACAATAATGGAAGTGAGTGTAATAATTAAATAACTTATTTATCAATAAATGGACAACAACAATATCAATGAACAATCATATAAAACAATGTCTCAGTAAAAATATTAAGAATAAACTCATTGAAACAATCGAAAGTCTTTGAAAGTAACACAAAAAGTAGAGAAATAAAATATTACAGGAACGGAAGTGAGTGTAATATTTAAATAACTTATTGATCAATAAATGGACAAGAACAGTATCAATAAACAATAATATAAAACAATGCCTCAGTAACAATATTAAGAATAAACAAATTGAAACAATGGAAAGTCTGTGAAAGTACCACAAAAAGTAGACAAAAATGATATTACAACAATGGAAGTGAGTGTAATAATTAAATAACTTATTTATCAATAAATGGACAAGAACAGTATCAATAAATAATAATATAAAACAATGCCTCAGTAACAATATTAAGAATAAACTCATTGAAACAATGGAAAGTCTGTAAAAGTACCACAAAAAGTAGACAAAAATGATATTACAACAATGGAAATGAGTGTAATAATTAAATAACTTATTCATCAATAAATGGACAACATTAATATCAATGAACAATGATATAAAACAATGTCTCAGTAACAATGGAAAGTCTATGAAAGTAACACAAAAAGTAGACAAGATATCACAGCAATGGAAGTGAGTGTAATATTTAAATAACTTATTTATAAATAAAAGGACAACAACAATATCAATGAACAATAATATAAAACAATGTCTCAGTAACAATTATAAGAACAAACTCATTGCAACAATGGAAAGTCTGTGAAAGTACCACAAAAAGTAGACAGTTGTTACAACAATAGAACTGAATATAATAATTAAATAATTTATTTATCAATAAATGGACAACAACAATATCAATGAACAATAATATAAAAAAAAAATCTCAGTAACAATATTAAGAATAAACTCATTGAAACAATGGAAAGTCTGTGAAAGTAACACAAAAAGTAGACAAATAAGATATTACAGCGAAGGAAGTGAGTGTAATAATCAAATAACTTATTTATCAATAAATGGACAACAACAATATCAATGAACAATAATATAAAACAATGTCTCAGTAACAATATTAAGAATAAACTCATTGAAACAATGGGAAGTCTATGAAAGTACCACATAAAGTAGACAGTTAATACAACAATGGAAGTGAATGTAATAATTAAATAACTTCTTTATCAATAAATTGACAGCAACAATATCAATGAACAATAATATAAAAGAATGTCTCAATAACAATATTAAGAAAAAACTCATTGAAACAATGGAAAGTCTGTGAAATTAACACAAAAAGTAGACAAATAAAATATTACAAAATTGGAAGTGAATAAAATAATTAAATATCTTATTTATCAATAAATGGACAACAACAATATAAATAGACAACTGAATAAAATAGTGTCACCGCAACAATATAAAATATATACTAACTGATACGTTGGAAACCCCATAGCTGTCAATCAGGTGAGTCATTTAGGCGCTATTCCACATTAAATAATTTCAGATCATTAAGAATTTTTTTTTTTTTGTGTGTGTGTGTGTGTACCTCTAACACACTATAGGTGCTAGATTCTCCAAAATTCACAAAATTCGTGTGACGGTGATTTAAAATATGCATGTAAATTTTCAGTTTATTCGAATGAAGTGTTTAGACGATATCACACTTTAAACAATTTGAGCTTTTAGACCATAATAACAAAGATTATTTCTTTGTGTCCTTGTAAAAAGTAATAATATGTAGATTCACCAAAATCTATACTGTTCGTGAGACACTCACCTGTAACATGCATATAAATTTTCAGCTCAATCTAGTAAGGCATTTAGACGCTATCTCTCTTTAAATAATTCGAGTCCATATGTCATAATGATAAAAGGTTTTACTTTGTGTCCCTGTGAAAAAGACTATAAGTGCTAAAGTCGGCTGCAAAATCATTGAATCCACATTTTTCATTTTTTTTTTTCAGTTTCAATAATACACAATACAGTACAATTGTCACACTTATTTATCAATAAATGGACAACAACAATATCAATGAATATTAATATAAAACAATGTCTCAGTAACAATATTAAGAATAAACTCATTGAAACAATGGAAAGTCTGCGAAAGTAACACAAAAAGTAGACAAATAAGACATTACAAAAATACAAGTGAATGTAATAATTAAATAACTTATTTATCAATAAATGGACATTAACAATATCAATGAACAATAATATAAAACAATGTCTCAGTAACAATATTAAGTATAAACTCATTGAAACCATGGAAAGGCTGTGAAAGTAACACAAAAAGTAGACAAATAAGACATTACAAAAATGGAAGTGAATGTAATAATTAAATAACTTATTTATCAATAAATGGTCATTAACAATATCAATGAACAGTAATATAAAACAATGTCTGTGAAAGTAACATAAAAAGTAGACAAAAATGATATTACAACAATGGAAATGAGTGTAATAATTAAATAACTTATTTATCAATAATTGGACATTAATAATATCAATGAACAATGATATAAAACAATGTCTCAGTAACAATGGAAAGTCTATGAAAGTAACACAAAAAGTAGACAAGATATCACAGTAATGGAAGTGAGTGTAATATTTAAATAACTTATTTATAAATAAAAGGACAACAACAATATCAATGAACAATAATATAAAACAATGTCTCAGTAACAATTATAAGAATAAACTCATTGCAACAACGGAAAGTCTGTGAAAGTACCACAAAAAGTAGACAGTTGTTACAACAATAGAACTGAATATAATAATTAAATAATTTATTTATCAGTAAATGGACAACAACAATATCAATGAACAATAATATAAAAAAAAAATCTCAGTAACAATATTAAAAATAAATCATTGAAACAATGGAAAGTCTGTGAAATTAACACAAAAGTAGACAAATAAGATATTACAGCGAAGGAAGTGAGTGTAATAATCAAATAACTTATTTATCAATAAATGGACAACAACAATATCAATGAACAATAATATAAAACAATGTCTCAGTAACAATATTAAGAATAAACTCATTGAAACAATGGGAAGTCTGTGAAAGTACCACATAAAGTAGACAGTTAATACAACAATGGAAGTTAATGTAATAATTAAATAACTTCTTTATCAATAAATTGACAGCAACAATATCAATGAACAATAATATAAAAGAATGTCTCAATAACAATATTAAGAATAAACTCATTGGAACAATGGAAAGTCTGTGAAATTAACACAAAAAGTAGACAAATAAAATATTACAAAATTGGAAGTGAATAAAATAATTAAATAACTTATTTATCAATAAATGGACAACAACAATATAAATAGACAACTGAATAAAATAGTGTCACCGCAACAATATAAAATATATACTAACTGATACGTTGGAAACCCCATAGCTGTCAATCAGGTGAGTCATTTAGGCGCTATTCCACATTAAATAATTTCAGACCAGTAAGATTTTTTTTTTTTTTTTGTGTGTGTGTGTACCTCTAACACACTATTGGTGCTAGATTCTCCAAAATTCATAAAATTCGTGTGACGGTGATTTATAATATGCATGTAAATTTTCAGTTTATTCGAATGAAGAGTTTAGACGATATCACACTTTAAACAATTTGAGCTTTTAGACCATAATAACAAAGATTATTTCTTTGTGTCCTTGTAAAAAGGAATAATATGTAGATTCACCAAAATCTATACAGTTCGTGAGACACTCACCTGTAACATGCATATAAATTTTCAGCTCAATCTAGTAAGGCATTTAGACGCTATCTCTCTTTAAATAATTCGAGTCCATATCTCATAATGATAAAAGGTTTTACTTTGTGTCCCTGTGAAAAAGACTATAAGTGCTAAAGTCGACTGCAAAATCATTGAATCCACATTTTTCATTTTTTTTTTTTTTCAGATTCAATAATACACAATACAGTACAATTGTCACACTTATTTATCAATAAATGGACAACAACATAATCAATGAATATTAATATAAAACAATGTCTCAGTAACAATATTAAGAATAAACTCATTGAAACAATGGAAAGTCTGCGAAAGTAACACAAAAAGTAGACAAATAAGACATTACAAAAATAGAAGTGAATGTAATAATTAAATAACATATTTATCAATAAATGGACATTAACAATATCAATGAACAATAATATAAAACAATGTCTCAGTAACAATATTAAGTATAAACTCATTGAAACCATGGAAAGTCTGTGAAAGTAACACAAAAAGTAGACAAATAAGACATTACAAAAATGGAAGTGAATGTAATAATTAAATAACTTATTTATCAATAAATGGATATTAACAATATCAATGAACAATAATATAAAACAATGTCTGTGAAAGTAACATAAAAAGTAGACAAAAATGATATTACAACAATGGAAATGAGTGTAATAATTAAATAACTTATTTATCAATAATTGGACAACAATAATATCAATGAACAATGATATAAAACAATGTCTCAGTAACAATGGAAAGTCTATGAAAGTAACACAAAAAGTAGACAAGATATCACAGCAATGGAAGTGAGTGTAATATTTAAATAACTTATTTATAAATAAAAAGACAACAACAATATCAATGAACAATAATATAAAACAATATCTCAGTAACAATTATAAGAATAAACTCATTGCAACAATGGAAAGTCTGTGAAAGTAACACAAAAAGTAGACAAATGAGGTATTACAGCGAAGGAAGTGATTGTAATAATCAAATAACTTATTTATCAATAAATGGACAACAACAATATCAATGAACAATGATATAAAACCATGTCTTAGTAACAATATTAAGAATAAACTCATTGAAACAATGGAAAGTCTGTGAAAGTAACACAAAAAGTAGACAAATAAGATATTACAACAATGGAAGTGAATGTAATAATTAAATAACTTATTTATAAATAAATGGACATTAACAATATCAATGAACAATAATATAAAACAATGTCTGTGAAAGTAACACAAAAAGTAGACAAATAAGACGTTACAAAAATGGAAGTGAATGTAATAATTAAGTAACTTATTTATCAATAAATGGACAACAACAATATGAATAAACAATAATATAAAACACTGTCTCAGTAACAATATTAGGAATAAACTCATTGAAATAATGGAAAGTCTGTGAAAGTACCACAAAAAGTAGACTAAAATGATATTACAACAGTGGAAGTAAGTGTAATAATTAAATAACTTATTTATCAATAAATGGACAACAACAATATCAATTAACAATAATATAAAACAATGTCTCGTTAACAATGAAAAGTCTATGAAAGTAACACAAAAATTAGACAAATAAGATATCACAGAAATGGAAGTGAGTGTAATATTTAAATAACTTATTTATAAATAAATGGACAACAACAATATCAATGAACAATAATATAAAATATAGTCTCAGTAACAATTATAAGAATAAACTCTTTGCAACAATGGAAAGTCTGTGAAAGTACCACAAAAAGTAGACAGTTGTTACAACAACAAAAGTGAATATAATAATTAAATAACTTATTTATCAATAAATGGACAACAACGTCAATGAACAATAATATAAAACAATGTCTCAGTAACAATATTAAGAATAAACTCATTGAAACAATGGAAAGTCTGTGAAAGTAACACAAAAAGTAGACAAATAAGATATTACAACAATGGAAGTGAGTGTAATAATTAAATAACTTATTTATCAATAAATGGAAAACAACAATACCAATGAACAATGATACAAAACAATGTCTCAGCAACAATATTAAGAATAAACTCATTGAAACAATGGAAAGTCAGTGAAAGTGACACAAAAAGTAGGCAAATATTACAAAAATGGAACTGAATGTAATAATTAAATAACTTATTTATCAATAAATGGACAACAGCAATATCAATGAATAATAATATAAAACAATGTCTCAGTAACAATATTAAGCATAAACTCATTGAAACAATGGAAAGTCTGTGAAAGTGCCACAAAAAGTAGACAGTTAATACAACAATGGGAGTGAATGTAATAATTAAATAACTTCTTTATCAATAAATTGACAGCAACAATATCAATGAACAATAATATAAAAGAATGTCTCAGTAACAATATTACGAATAAACTCATTGAAACAATGGAAAGTCTGTGAAAGTAACACAAAAAGTAGACAAATAAAATATTACAACAATGGAAGTGAATAAAATAATTAAATAACGTATTTATCAATAAATGGACGACAACAATATCAATAGACAACTGAATAAAATAGTGTCACCGCAACAATATAAAATATATACTAACTGATACATTGGAAACCCCATAGCTGTCAATCAGGTGAGTCATTTACAGGCGCTATACCACATTAAATAATTTCAGACCATTAAGAATTTTTTTTTGTGTGTGTCTGTACCTCTAATACACTATAGGCGCTAGATTCTCCGAAATACATAAAATTCGTGTGACGGTGATTTATAATATGCATGTAAATTTTCAGTTTATTCGAATAAAGTGTTTAGACGATATCACACTTTAAACAAATTGAGCTTATAGACCATAATAACAAAGATTATTTCTTTGTGTCCTTGTAAAAAGTTATAATATGTAGATTCACCAAAATCTATACAGTTCGTGAGACACTCACCTATAACATGCATATAAATTTTCAGCTCAATCTAGTAAGGCATTTATACGCTACCTCTGTTTACATAATTCGAGACCATATGTCATAATAATAAAAGGTGTTTCTTTGTGTCCCTGTGAAAAAGACTATAAGTGCTAGAGTCGGCTGCAAAATCATTGAATCCACATTTTTCATTTTTTTTTATTTTTTCAGTTTCAATAAAACACAATACAATACAATTGTCACACTTATTTATCAATAAATGGACATCAACAACATCAAAGAACAATAATATAAAACAATGTCTCAGTAACAATATTAAGAATAAACTCATTGAAACAATGGAAAGTCTGCGAAAGTAACACAAACGTAGACAAATAAGATATTACAACAATGGAAGTGAATGCAATAATTAAATAACTTTTTTTTCAATAAATGGACAACAACAATATCAATGAACAATAATATAAAATAATGTCTTATTAACAATTATAAGAATAAACTCTTTGAAACAAAGGAAAGTCTGTGAAAGTACCACAAAAAGTAGACAGTTGTTACAACAACAGAAGTGAATATAATAATTAAATAACTTATTTATCAATAAATGGACAACAACAATATCAATGAACAATAATATAAAACAATGTCTCAGTAACAATATTAAGAATGAACTCATAGAAACAATGAAAAGTCTGTGAAAATAACACAAAAAGTAGACAAATAAGATATTACAATAATTTAAGTGAGTGTAATAATTAAATAACTTATTTATCAATAAATGGACAACAACAATATCAATGAACAATCATATAAAACAATGTCTCAGTAAAAATATTAAGAATAAACTCATTGAAACAATCGAAAGTCTTTGAAAGTAACACAAAAAGTAGAGAAATAAGATATTACAGGAACGGAAGTGAGTGTAATATTTAAATAACTTATTGATCAATAAATGGACAAGAACAGTATCAATAAACAATAATATAAAACAATGCCTCAGTAACAATATTAAGAATAAACTCATTGAAACAATGGAAAGTCTGTGAAAGTACCACAAAAAGTAGACAAAAATGATATTACAACAATGGAAGTGAGTGTAATAATTAAATAACTTATTTATCAATAAATGGACAAGAACAGTATCAATAAACAATAATATAAAACAATGCCTCAGTAACAATATTAAGAATAAACTCATTGAAACAATGGAAAGTCTGTAAAAGTACCACAAAAAGTAGACAAAAATGATATTACAACAATGGAAATGAGTGTAATAATTAAATAACTTATTCATCAATAAATGGACAACAATAATATCAATGAACTATAATATAAAACAATGTCTCAGTAACAATGGAATGTCTATGAAAGTAACACAAAAAGTAGACAAGATATCACAGCAATGGAAGTGAGTGTAATATTTAAATAACTTATTTATAAATAAAAGGACAACAACAATATCAATGAACAATAATATAAAACAATGTCTCAGTAACAATTATAAGAATAAACTCATTGCAACAATGGAAAGTCTGTAAAAGTACCACAAAAAGTAGACAGTTGTTACAACAATAGAAGTGAATATAATAATTAAATAACTTATTTATCAATAAATTGACAACAACAATATCAATGAACAATAATATAATATAAAACAATGTCTCAGTAACAATTATAAGAATAAACTCATTGCAACAATGGAAACTCTGTGAAAGTACCACAAAAAGTAGACAGTTGTTACAACAATAGAAGTGAATATAATAATTAAATAACTTATTTATCAATAAATGGACAACAACAATATCAATGAACAATAATATAAAACAATGTCTCAGTAACAATATTAAGAATAAACTCACTGAAACAATGGAAAGTCTGTGAAAGTAACACAAAAAGTAGACAAATAAGATATTACAACAATGGAAGTGAGTGTAATAATAATATAACTTATTTATCAATAAATGGACAACAACAATACCAATGAAAAATGTTATAAAACAATGTCTCAGCAACAATATTAAGAATAAACTCATTGAAGCAATGGAAAGTCAGTGAAAGTGACACAAAAAGTAGACAAATAACATATTACAAAAATGGAAGTGAATGTAATAATTAAATAACTTATTTATCAATAAATGGACAACAACAATATCGATGAATAATAATATAAAACAATGTCTCAGTAACAATATTAAGAATAAACTCATTGAAATAATGGAAAGTCTGTGAAAGAGCCACAAAAAGTAGACAGTTGTTACAACAATGGAAGTGAATATAATAATTAAATAACTTATTTATCAATAAATGGACAACAACAATATCAATGAACAATAATATAAAACAATGTCTCAGTAACAATATTAAGAATAAACTCATTGAAATAATGGAAAGTCAGTGAAAGTGACACAAAAAGTAGACAAATAACATATTACAAAAATGGAAGTGAATGTAATAATTAAATAACTTATTTGTCAATAAATGGACAACAACAATATCAATAAACAATAATATAAAACAATCTCTCAGTAACAATATTAAGAATAAACTCATTGAAACAATGGAAAGTCTGTGAAAGTACCACAAAAAGTAGACTAAAATGATATTACAACAATGGAAGTGAGTGTAATAATTAAATAACTTATTTATCAATAAATGGACAACAACAATATCAATTAACAATAATATAAAACAATGTCTCGGTAACAATGGAAAGTCTATGAAAGTAACACAAAAATTAGACAAATAAGATATCACAGAAATGGAAGTGAGTGTAATATTTAAATAACTTATTTATAAATAAATGTACAACAACAATATCAATGAACAATAATATAAAACAATGTCTCAGTAAAAATATTAAGAATAAACTCATTGAAACAATGGAAAGTCTTTGAAAGTAACACAAAAAGTAGACAAATAACATATTACAAAAATGGAAGTGAATGTAATAATTAAATAACTTATTTATCAATAAATGGACAACAACAATATCAATGAACAATAATATAGAACAATGTCTCAGTAACAATATTAAGAATAAACTCATTGAAACAATGGAAAGTCTGTGAAAGTACTACAAAAAGTAGACAGTTAATACAACAATGGAAGTGAATGTAATAATTAAATAACTTCTTTATCAATAAATTGACAGCAACAATATCAATGAACAATAATATAAAAGAATGTCTCAGTAACAATATTACGAATAAACTCATTGAAACAATGGAAATTCTGTGAAAGTAACACAAAAAGTAGACAAATAAAATATTACAACAATGGAAGTGAATAAAATAATTAAATAACGTATTTATCAATAAATGGACAACAACAATATCAATAGACAACTGAATAAACTAGTGTCACCGCAACAATATAAAATATATACTAACTGATACGTTGGAAACCCCATAGCTGTCAATCATGTGAGTTATTTAGGCGCTATTCCGCATTAAATAATTTCAGACCATTAAGATTTTTTTTTTTTGTGTGTGTGTGTGTGTGTGTGTACCTCTAATACACTATAGGTGCTAGATTCTCCAAAATTCATAAAATTCGTGTGACGGTGATTTATAATATGCATGTAAATTTTCAGTTTATTCGAATAAAGTGTTTAGATGATATCACACTTTAAACAATTTGAGCTTATAGACCATAATAACAAAAAATTTTTCTTTGTGCCCTTGTAAAAAGTTATAATATGTAGGTTCACCAAAATCTATACAGTTCGTGAGACACTCACCTGTAACATGCATATAAATTTTCAGCTCAATCTAGTAAGGCATTTAGACGCTATCTCTCTTTAGATAATTCGAGTCCATATGTCATAATCAGTGTTGTGCACGAACGCGTTCATTTGAACGCGTTCATGAGCGTAGCTCAAAAATTTTGAGTTTTGAGTTGAACTTCGCTAGTTTTTAAAATTATGAACTTGAGTTGAGCGAAACTCGTTTTTTTCACGAACTTGAGCGAGAAAATCAATTTAAACTCATACTCATATTAAATATTTTTGTCTGAAATATAAAAAGGAAAGTAGTAGAAGAAAAGGACAGGAAAAATAATAATTGTGCGAAATGGATCCCGGAAAAAAGGGCACTTGGAAAAAAAAGGCACTCATAAAAAGGGCAACCGGAAAAAAGAGCACAGGAAAAAAGAGCATTTTAGCAATTTGCAAAAATAATACACATTAAAGAATTATTTCATAATATATTTTTAGAAATTTCAATCAATTAAATTGTTACCATTTTCACTTAGTTTATACCTGGGGGAAGGGGGAGTCAAGGAGCAGATTGAAAGATAATAATTTTCTTTATATTACCTTCTTATTGATTTTAATGAAAAAGTGCATCTGCATATAAATTTGTGCAGTAGTTCCTGAGATATAGCCTTCACTGAAATGTAGAAATCGCGGTATAGAAGCGCCACCTGTTGAGTAATGATCACCAAAAGTTTAAAGGCACTAACCTGGATCAAAGTGCGTCCGCTTATAAATTTATATGCAATTTCGTGCAGTAGTTATTGAGATATAGCCTTCCATGGAACTGTGGAAGTCACGGCCTAGCAGCGCCACCTGTTGAGAAATTGATACCAAAATTTCGTAGGCGCTAATTTTAGTCACGGTACATCTGCAAATAAATTTACATGTAATTCTGGTCTGTAGTTCCTGAGATACAGTCCCCAAAAATTTCTGATGCACACACATAGACAGACATTTTCTAAAAATCGTCCAATCATGTTCTGGACCTATAAAAACGTGTAAATTCATCGAAAACCCGAAGCCGAAAATTTTTACGTATTCAGTACTTTCTTTTATTGAATATAGAATAAAGTAAAAAAGGGGGAGGGGGGAAGAAATGCAAAATTAGAATCTGTAAATGCATTATAGTTTTTGACTGAAAAGTGTTTAAGAAGTTTGCCAACTAAGTTTGAAATTTACCAAATGGGCCAGCTTGTTTTAACATTGTGTGTGTAGGACTTGGGGGAGGGATAAATGTTCCATCTTACTTCTCGTTAGCAAGCGTTGACAAAAAACGATGAGTTCGCCTTTATCTGCATTTTCCAGAAATTCAAAGAAATCGCCTTATATCAATGACCAATAAACACGAAATAAAGTCTTCTTTCAAAAAATGAGCGAACTTTTTGTATAAGTTTCGTTTACAAAATACTACATATTAAAAATAGAATTAGTCTCTCCCCCCTCCTCTCACTTTTTTAATAGTTTTTAAGATTTATTCAATTTCTTCAGAAATATTAGCGAGAAAAAATGCGTACTTTTTGTAAACTTCTCAAATCTTCGTGGAATTACTAGGTATCAAAATCTGAACATATTTATAAGAAATAAATTTAAAAGGTGTTCATAGGGCTATCTAATAGTTTCAAATGCACGATTTTCTAACTCATGAATTTAATCTCTGCTATTGTTAATAGCATGTACACGAAAATTTTACTATAGCAAGAAAAATATTTTAGATTATTATTTTAATCTGTTCCAAAATTATATAAACAAAACTTCTTAATTCAAACCTTTTTTAATTTTAGAATATATATTCAAGAAATATCAATTGATAATGATCTGAAACTATATACCTTGCACCTCATATCTTGAACCTCATCTTGAATATACATCCTAAATTTGAATCTTTGATTTATAAAGCTCAAACTTTATTAAATGTATATTACAGAACTAAAAATAAATCTTAATAAAAGCTTAAAAGAATTTAAATAAATAAAAAATAAATAAATAAAAACTCATCCTTTTACATAGTAATATATATTAATGAATCTGAGGTATAAGGTTTTTTTTTTTTTTTTTTTTTCACAACAAATTAAACATGTTTATAAAATTTCTTAGAAATTATTGCGAATAAATACACTTTATAAATAACAGTTATATGGTAAGTTTCCTGACCATTTTTGAAGAGAGGGATTTGTTTAGTGTTTTCAGCACAATTCGAACATATAGGTAAAGGTAATTAGTAAGAGGATACACAGCAACATTGTATTATAAGTAAAAATAAGTGAATAAAATAAAAAATAAGATAAATATAAATATAAATAAAAACAGAATAAAAATCCTCCTTATTACAACAAGGTATTTATAATCTAATTTAAATTCTCTTATTCTTTCTTTCTTTTTCTTTTTCTTTTTTCTTTTTCTTTTTTTTTTTTAATGAATATATATATCCACGAATACAGCTACAAAAATTCAAATATACGTGTACTAAACTAAACATTATTTTCTTTTCTTTTTCTTTTTTTTTTTTTTTAGTGTACAGCTAGTTTTAAAATATCATTTAGGATATTAGCAAACGGGATTTAATTATTGGGATTTAATATTATACTTTTAAATCTTTATATTTTTATTTATAATGAAAGGCATTCTTAAAACTTTTCTTAAATTACTCTTAGAACTTCCATAATTTTTCATAATAGAAGGTATTTCGCAAAAATTTGTGTTATTGAAATAGTGATGCTTGCATGAAAACTGAAATGCAAAATTGGCAACAGTATAATATCGTGGAAAACTGGGCACGAAAAAAATACAGTAGCAAGGAAAAGGATAGCCTACTGGATAGGGCATTTAAGTCTTCAATCGTATTAGGTGATCAGCGGAATTTATATTTCTTCTTATGAAAGGACTGGCTTAGAGTCCTGCGTGGTTCGAGTAAACTTGACTCACAGCCGACAAGACCTGCAAAATGGTTTTTGACCTTCAACCCGGACTGAATCTGCAGCTTCTGACCCGCGATATTGTTAAAATTGTGTTATATAATAAACTGAATAAAAGTTCTTTTAAATAAACTGCAATTATATTATTGAAGAAATCTTTCAGACAATTAAATATGGTATAAAAATATTACAACAGTGTATTTATCTAATTATAAACAAACTTTTAGCTATATTAAAACATATATTTAAAAAATCCACAGTTCCAAGTATTTTGACAGTAAAATAAGGAAGCAAATGTATGTCGAAAAAAAAAAATAGTTTTCCATATAAAGCTTTAAACGTTAAGTATTAATATTTAGGTAAATGTAATTAAATTCATGTTATCACTCATGTCTTTAAATTACTAGGAAGGAAGACAATGTCATCCAATCTCTTCGTTTAAAAGTTTAGATTCATAAGTAAAGCAAAAAACAATCTTCGGAGAAAACATTTTGTGAATAAAAATTAATGCAAATTTTAACTGCACCCGACCAGCAAAGCAGGTCATAAGCGATTACCCGACCCGATGCGTTTCTCTCTTGTGAGAAATGAGTCCTCTCTTGCGATTAAAAGGGTAGAAAGTATTGCTACATAGAATATAAAAAATTTTCCCAAAGGAATAAAATCCATATGAGTTTGAGTTACTTTTCCCGCTCAAATTCATAAGAAAACGAACTTTGCTCAGCTCAAGTTCACAATTTAAAAAACGAGGAAATTTCAGCTCAAAACTGAAAAAGTTTTATTTAAACTCATGAACGCGGTCCTGCGCAACACTGATTTAAAACAACGGAACCTCTAAATAATAGAATTTGTTTCCTATTAATAAGTTCTCATGCGCATAAACAAACATATTGAAAATTTGAAAGTAAAAAGTCATGCAAAAACAGTGGGTACACTATTCAGAAGTGTTTGCTAAATAAATTTTTACCACAATTAAATTAATAAGTTATAATTAATAATTATAAGTTAATAAGTTTAATTAAGCGTAAAACTAAAAATAAATTTCATGGTAATTGGTAATTTTAGAGAAAAAAAGGGAAATTACCTATGAAAGTGTTCACAGAGAATAAGATCTATTAAAAAAAAAAAAATGTACGTAAAAATGAACTTTTAGTGAGCTTCGCACGTTTTTTAAAATAAACTTGAACTGAACGCGTTCATTTCTTTCAGACATGAGTTTCAGCGCGAACTAACTCGGTTTTTACACGATGAACTTGAGTTTGAACTAGTTCGTTTATTTCGTAAACTTGAACTACACTGGTCATAATGATAAGAGGTTTTTCTTTGTGTCCCTGTGAAAAAGACTATAAGTGCTAGAGTCGGCTGCAAAATCATTGAATCCACATTTTTCATTTTTTTTATTTTTTCAGTCTCAATAATACACAATACAATACAATTCTCACACTTATTTATCAATAATTGGACAACAACAATATCAATGAACAATAATATAAAACAATGTCTCAGTAACAATATTAAGAATACACTCATTGAAACAATGGAAAGTCTGTGAAAGTAACACAAAAAGTACACAAATAAAATATTACAAAAATGGAAGTGAATGTAATAATTAAATAACTTTTTTTTTCAATAAATGGACAACAACAATATCAATGAACAATAACATAAAACAATGTCTCACAAGGAGAGGTCACAACATGGAAAATTCAGATCAGGACGAAATTGCGCAGGATTGTAGTATACTATGAGGGTAACAACATGTTAAAGCAGTAGGACCCACTATCCACAAAATTTCGAGAAAAAAGCATTTAAAGTTTCAGTAATCTTTAAATACAAGTTATTTCGTAAGCGAGTAAGCGCCTCAGTGGCGTGATTCTTAAGCACGAGCCTCCCACCCAGGTGACTTGGGTTCGAGGCTACCTGCGGGACTACTATTTTTTTTTTTTTTTTTTTTTTTTTTTTTTCTTCTTTAACTTTTTATGTAATCTTAACTTTTTATTTATTTTATTTTATTTTACAATTCAATTCAAAATTTGAAAATTGTAATAAAAAATTATTTAATTTTCTTGAGTATAAAATAACTTTTTCTATTTTTAATATTTATAACTTAAAAATACAATAAATTTATATAACTTAAAAAATAAATTTTAGATTTATTTTAACTTTAAAATAAGGTAAAACTAAAGAAACTGTTTTTAATTATTTATCTAAATATTTTATTTCATTTTAGGTATATTTAATTTTATTTTTTAAATTAAAATATATATATATATATATTATAGAGAAATGATGATTTTAATTGCATATATAATTACTATCCAAATTAAATAATTACTTCTCCAATCAATAGTTTCTTAAAAACTATAGTATAGGATTGCGACGCTATAAATTATTACAGGTAAAGAAACGTTATCTTTAAATGTAGATTTTAAATGTTAATGAACATCGTTTCTTTTCGATAACGACTTCCTTTTTTTTTTATCCTACTGTGCACAAAATAAAATTCCACCTGCCTTTTATTATTAACAAGCTAGAAGTGTTTGCGTAATTTATACACATTCAAACCAAATCAGGAAGCTTAGTACACCTGCTAACTATTTTACACTTTGTTTACAGCTTGTTTATTTTTTAATTATTTAAATATTTGTCTGTTTTTCTTTATGTTTCTTATTTAGGGTTTTGCAAAACTAAACTTTATTTCTTAAGTTATAGAAATTTATTGTATTTTTAAGTTATAAATATTAAAAATAGAAAAAGTTATTTTATACTCAAGAAAATTAAATAATTTTTTATTAAAATTTTGAAATTTTGAACTGAATTGTAAAATAAAGTAAAATAAATAAAAAGTTAAGATTATGTAAAAAGTTAAAGAAAAAAAAAAAAAAAAGAGTAGTCCCGCAGGTAGCCTCGAACCCAAGTCCTCTGGGTGGGAGACTCGCGCTTTAGGATCACGCCACTAAGGCGCTTACTCGGTGACGAAATAACTTGTATTTAAAGATTACTGAAACTTTAAATGCTTTTTTTCTCGAAATTTTGTGGATAGTGGGTCCTACTGCTTTAATATGTTGTTACCCTCATAGTATACTACAATCCTGCGCAATTTCGTCCCGATCTGAATTTTCCATGTCGTGACCTCTCCTTGTCAGTAACAATATTAAGTATAAACTCATTGAAACAATGGAAAGTCTGTGAAAGTACCACAAAAAGTAGACAGTTAATACAACAATGGAAGTGAATGTAATAATTAAATAACTTCTTTATCAATAAATTGACAGCAACAATATCAATGAAGAATAATATAAAAGAATGTCTCAGTAACAATATTAAGAATAAACTCATTGAAACAATGGAAAGTCTTTGAAAGTAACACAAAAAGTAGACAAATAACATATTACAAAAATGGAAGTGAATGTAATAATTAAATAACTTATTTATCAATAAATGGACAACTACAATATCAATGAATAATAATATAAAACTATGTGTCAGTAACAATGGAAAGTCTATGAAAGTAACACAAAAAGTAGACTAAAATGATATTACGGCAATGGAAGTGAGTGTAATAATTAAATAACCTATTTATAAATAAATGGACAACAACAATATCAATGAACAATAATATAAAACAATGTCTCAGTAACAATTATAAGAATAAACTCTATGAAACAATGGAAAATCTGTGAAAGTACCACAAAAAGTAGACAATTCTTACAACAATAGAAGTGAATATAATAATTAAATAACTTATTTATCAATAAATGGACAAAAACAATATCAATGAACAATAATAAAAAACAATGTCTCAGTAACAATATTAAGAATAAACTCATAGAAACAATGGAAAATCTGTGAAAATAACACAAATGTAGACAAATAAGATATTACAAAAATGGAAGTGAATGTAATAATTAAATAACTTATTTATCAATAAATGGACAACAACAATATCAAGGAACAATAATATAAAACTATGTCTCAGTAACAATGGAAAGTCTATGAAAGTAACACAAAAAAAAAGAAAAATAAGACATTACAGGAATGGAAGTGAGTGGAACATTTAAACAACTTATTGATCACTAAATGGACAACAACAATATCAATGAACAATAATATAAAAAATAAGATATTACAACAATGGAAGTGAATAAAATAATTGAATAACTTATTTATCAATAAATGGACAACAACAATATCAATAGACAACTGAATAAAATAGTGTCACCGCAACAATATAAAATATATACTAACTGATACGTTGGAAACCCCATAGCTGTCAATCAGGTGAGTCATTTAGGCGCTATTCCACATTAAATAATTTCAGACCATTAAGAATTTTTTTTTTTTTTTGTGTGTGTGTGTGTGTACCTCTAACACACTATAGGTGCTAGATTCTCCAAAATTCATAAAATTCGTGTGACGGTGATTTATAATATGCATGTAAATTTTCAGTTTATTCGAATAAAGTGTTTAGACGATATCACACTTTAAATAATTTGAGCTTTTAGACCATAATAACAAAGATTTTTTCTTTGTGTCCTTGTAAAAAGTTATAATATGTAGATTCACCAAAATCTATACAGTTCATGAGAAACTCACCTGTAACATGCATATAAATTTTCAGCTCAATCTAGTAAGGCATTTAGACGCTATCTCTCTTTAAATAATTCGAGTCCATATGTCATGATGATAAAAGGTTTTTCTTTGTGTCTTTTTTACAATTCAGTTCAAAGTTTGTATGATAAAAGGTTTTTCATTTTTTTTATTTTTCAGTTTCAATAATACACAATACAGTA
Source organism: Salticus scenicus (assembly GCA_963930645.1). Taxonomy (NCBI): domain Eukaryota; kingdom Metazoa; phylum Arthropoda; class Arachnida; order Araneae; family Salticidae; genus Salticus; species Salticus scenicus. The sequence goes on from OZ005655.1 coordinate 228,866,981, forward strand.
GAATTGTCACACTTATTTATCAATAAATGGGCAACAACAATATCAATGAGCAATAATATAAAACAATGTCTCAGTAACAATATTAAGTATAAACTCATTGAAACAATGGAAAGTCTGTGAAAGTAACACAAAAAGTAGACAAATAAGACATTACAAAAATGGAAGTGAATGTAATAATTAAATAACTTATTTATCAATAAATGGACATTAACAATATCTATGAACAATAATATAAAACAATGTCTGTGAAAGTAACAAAAAAAGTAGACAAATAAAATATTACAGCAATGGAAGTGAGTGTAATATTTAAATAACTTATTTATCAATAAATGGACAATGACAATATCAATGAACAATAATATAAAAGAATGTCTCAGTAACAATTATAAGAAAAAACTCATTGAAAAAATGGAAAGTCTGTGAAAGTGCCACAAAAAGTAGACAGTTGTTACAACAATAGAACTGAATATAATAATTAAATAATTTATTTATCAATAAATGGACAACAACAATATAAATGAACAATAATATAAAAAAAAATCTCAGTAACAATATTAAGAATAAACTCATTGAAACAATGGAAAGTCTGTGAAAGTAACAGAAAAAGTAGACAAATAATATATTACAGCAATGGAAGTGAGTGTAATAATCAAATACCTTATTTATCAATAAATGGACAACAACAATACCAATGAACAATGATATAAAACAATGTCTCAGTAACAATATTAAGAAAAAACTCATTGAAACAATGGAAAGTCTGTGAAAGTAACACAAAAAGTAGACAAATAAAATATTACAACAATGGAAGTGCATAAAATAATTAAATAACGTATTTATCAATAAATGGACAACAACAATATCAATAGACAACTGAATAAAATAGTGTCACCGCAACAATATAAAATATATACTAACTACATTGGAAACCCCATAGCTGTCAATCAGGTGAGTCATTTATAGGCGCTATTCGACATTAAATAATTTCAGACCATTAAGAATTTTTTTTGTATGTGTGTGTGTGTACCTCTAATACACTATAGGTGCTAGATTCTCCAAAATTCATAAAATTCGTGTGACGTTGATTTATAATATGCATGTAAATTTTCAGTTTATTCGAATATAGTGTTTAGACGATATCACACTTTAAACAATTTGAGCTTATAGACCATAATAACAAAGATTATTTCTTTGTGTCCTTGTAAAAAGTAATAATATGTAGATTCACCAAAATCTATATAGTTCGTGAGACACTCACCTGTAACATGTATATAAATTTTCAGCTCAATCTAGTAAGGCATTTAGACGCTACCTCTCTTTAGATAGTTCGAGTCCGTATGTCATAATGATAAAAGGTTTTTCTTTGTGTCCCTGTAAAAAAGACTATAAGTGCTAGAGTCGGCAGCAAAATCATTGAATCCACATTTTTAATTTATTTTATTTTTTCAGTTTCAATAAAACACAATACAATACAATTGTCACACTTATTTATCAATAAATGGACATCAACAATATCAATGAACAATAATATAAAACAATGTCTCAGTAACAATATTAAGAATAAACTCATTGAAACAATGGAAAGTCGGCGAAAGTAACACAAAAAGTAGACAAATAAGATATTACAACAATGGAAGTGAATGTAATAATAAAATAACTTTTTTTTCAATAAATGGACAACAACAATATCAATGAACAATAATATAAAACAATGTCTCAGTAACAATATTAAGTATAAGCTCATTGAAACCATGGAAAGTCTGTGAAAGTAACACAAAAAGTAGACAAATAATACATTACAAAAATGGAAGTGAATGAAATAATTAAGTAACTTATTTATCAATAAATGGACAACAACAATATCAATAAACAATAATATAAAACAATGTCTCAGTAACAATATTTGGAATAAACTCATTGAAACAATGGAAAGTCTGTGAAAGTACCACAGAAAGTAGACTAAAATGATATTACAACAATGGAAGTATATGTAATAATTAGATAACTTATTTATCAATAAATGGACAACAACAATATCAATTAACAATAATATAAAACAAAGTCTCGGTAACAATGAAAAGTCTATTAAAGTAACACAAAAATTAGATAAATAAGATATCACAGAAATGGAAGTGAGTGTAATATTTAAATAACTCATTTATAAATAAATGGACAACAACAATATTAATGAACAATAATATAAAATAATGTCTCAGTAACAATTATAAGAATAAACTCATTGCAACAATGGAAAGTCTGTGAAAGTACCACAAAAAGTAGACAGTTGTTACAACAATAGAAGTGAATATAATAATTAAATAACTTATTTATCAATAAATGGACAAAAACAATATCAATGAACATTAATATAAAACAATGTCTCAGTAACAATATTAAGAATAAACTCATTGAAACAATGGAAAGTCTGTGAAAGTACCACAAAAAGTAGACTAAAATGATATTACAACAATGGAAGTGAGTGTAATAATTAAATAACTTATTTATCAATAAATGGACAACAACAATATCAATTAACAATAATATAAAACAATGTCTGAACATAGAAATGTAAGTGAATGTAATAATTAAATAACTTATTTATCAATAAATGGATAACAACAATATCAATGAACAATAATATAAAACAATGTCTCAGTAACAATATTAATTATAAACTCATTGAAACAATGGAAAGTCTGTGAAAGTAACACAAAAAAGACAAATAAGATATCGCAACAATGGTAGTGAGAGTAATAATTAAATAACTTATTTATGAATAAATGGACAGCAACAATATCAATGAACAATAATATAAAACAATGTCTCAGTAACAATATTAATTATAAACTCATTGAAACAATGGAAAGTCTGTGAAAGTAACAGAAAAAGTAGACAAATAAGATATTACGACAATGGAAGTGAGTGTAATAATTAAATAACTTATTTATCAATAAATGGACAACAACAATATCAATGAACAATAATATAAAACAATGTCTCAGTAACAATATTTAGAATAAACACATTTAAACAACGGAAAGTCTGTGAAAGTAACAGAAAAAGTATACAAATAAGATATTACAACAATGGAAGTGAGTGTAGTAATTAAATAACTTATTTGTGAATAAATGGACAACAACAATATCAATGAACAATAATATAAAACAATGTCTCAGTAACGATATTAAGAGTAGATTCATTGAACCAATGGAAAGTCTGTGAAAGTACCACAAAAAGTAGACAGTTATTACACTTTCGCGACCTCTGACGTAGGTTCACGTCATTTGGAAATCTGTAGCTCCGCCAGTGGGCTTTTCCTTCGCAGATTGTAGGTAGCATCTGAATAATATAACCAGTATTTAAAGTTGTACATTAAATATACTATGGATACAGATACTTTGATTAGAAAGAGTAGAATTTTAATGTATATCCATTTGTATTATAAATGTGAATACAAAAAGTTTTGTTCTGAAATATTGTAATTTGGAAGAATAACGCCCAAAGGCGGACCTTATTGTGAAAAACACAGAAACATGCGGTCGCGAAAGTGTTAAATGATCAATAATAGATTGTCTTAAAATTAACATAAATGTTAAAATATATTTAAATGTTCCTATATATGATATATAATGTTTGTACTTACAAAAATATTAAGATTAGATGTATTTTTATTACAGTGAAACCTTTTTAAAATATAAATGTTTATGAAATATTGACCAACATAAATGCACTACATTAGTTGTTTTCCATATTTCTGTATAAAGAAATCATTTCAAGCGTTTATGATGAATATGTTTAAATTCGAACAATATTTTACATTTTAACATTACAATCTATATGAATAAAGCTGAAAAAATAAGTAACCTTAACAATTTTATTTTTAATTGTACTAAATTAACCCATGTTTTACTGCTTTACATTCTCTCCAATAGTATACTACTAAAATGAATTTCAAAACATTGATAATTGCGTATGATTTCGTTCAATGTATTTATTCTCAGTATTTTGTAACACTACCATTTAATGGAATTCCAGCGGCATACATTATGAACATACCAGAAATTAATAATTTATGAATATCATATGAAATATCGTTAACCTAATCATGAATTATGGTCTCCAACTTTTTTGTTTTTTCAGTCTGTCGTAATTTTCTTGTAATAGCTTTCTTTACAAAGAGAAAATGTTTAACATCAAGATTATTACCAGAACAAAAAGTCATCTGATACCTTTCTTTACCAGATTTACCTTAATCTAAATATTATGCATAATTATAATAAGAATGTGCTGAAACGTAACATGCGAAAAAAAGATAAATTTAGAAAAAATCAGATTACATTTTTATCTCAGTATCCGTTTTCAGCATTTCGAAAACAGAGGTACAACAAGCTAATAATGCGCGGTACAAAGTAATAAGTAAATTTGAAAATCATGTAACCTGCATCATTTTAGTTTGTAGTGAAAAAGAATATTCTAATTACTCGTTTGCTTGAAAAACAATCTTTCATCAAATAAGAACTTGAAAACGAAAATGTCCTCAATCCTATTCAAAATTCCGTATCTTCTATCTTACACATAGTGTTCCATTGAAGTCCTTGAATTTGCATTGAGGCATATCTGATGAAATCACCTCGTTACATGGATCTGTAATTTAAAAAAAAAAAGTTTTCGTCCACTAAACTCCGGTGAGAAACTAACGAACACGAGATGTACATTTACATTCATTTTAAGATGACTATTTCTAGAACTAAAAATTTTATTGTAATTGGTCTTTCTATTTTTATTAATATTCATAGTCAAACACACACACACACACACACAAAATGAATTTACAAGCTTTAACAATCCAAATTTAAGGACTTTTTTTTTCTTATAAGATTCATGACTAATAGATATGATTGATATTTAAAAAAAGAAAAAAAAAGTAAAAAAGGTTTGTCATACACAATTATAAATGAGAATGGGGTATTTAAATTTAAACGCTCTTAAACAAATATCTAATATTGTCTGATTTATTTTAATGGGCTTTCCATTGAGAGTGATATAGTTCAAAAAATAAAAAAAAACATAAATTGTTTAGTGATACACAATATTTTTTTTATTTGAAAGCTTACATTATGCCATTAATTATGAAAATAATATCGTTCATGTGAGCACCACGACTTCTCTGTACATACCTCATTCTATCAACCCAATTTCCCATTACTCTTTCACATAAATTTGATTTTCACGAATAACACGTTCAGTGTTGGTTTCTTATTGCCCAATTGTTATAGGATTATCAGCATAAACTCGTGACTTAACATATCCCTAAAGAAAAAAATCACAATCGATCGAGTCGATTAACTGAATAATGTCGTCCACGAATTCTTCTCAAATTTCTCTCAGTATTCACATATGAACACTGATTTTGATAAAACAATTTAATAATTTCGAAACGTTGTTCAAGCGTGTATCTTTGCATGATTAAATGGCATAGCATACTAAACACAAATGATACAAGAAATGTCAAAAAAATAATGCGCAGTGTTGCCATTCTAACCATTTAAAATTGTATCATCCCTATTGAAAAACCCTTTACTTTATATATCGGTTTATCATCTCAATATTTAAGTCTCAATCTTAATTATAACATCTCAATATTTAAGTTTTGTTTTATTCAGAAACCTTTTAAGTAAAACGAGATAGAAGCCAATATGATTTTCCCAATTGACGTTCATTTAAAAAATTTAAAATAAGAAGTTGTAAATTTCTGCATTTGAATGAGAATAACAATAAAAATTTTTGATATAGTACTGAAGCATCCGATAGTGACAGCATTTTATTTAATTATTTATTTTATTATTATTATTATTATTATTTATTTTTTAAATATAATTTTATAAAATTTTAGGAAATTCAAATGTCAGTGAGATATTTACAGTCGCAAAAATGATGGAACTTTTTGTGTTTACTTAAAAATACAAACATATCATTATTTATCTTATTTTTACGTTAAAAATGTGTATCAAAAATGTCAGGATATGTAACTATTTGGTAAATATTGCATAAAAACTCTATAGATGGTGGCTAGATACTCACATTATCTTTATCCTAACCTAATTCATTTTTTTTTTTTAATCTTTTTATCTCTTCCGAAAATATCAAATCATTTATGTTTTACAACCTTGATTATTTCATGTGAACTTCTCATAGACAATGCAATTATCACAATCCTATTCATAAAATGTACTGGTATTTACTTTATTTGAAATGTACAAAAAAAATCGCAACGAAATATACAATTTTTTAGAAAGTTATTTGAATTGAAAAATACTTTTAGCGAAAACTTTTTAAAAAGTGAAGAACGAAAAAGATATTTCTATGCTTATCAGATAGTTAACTTCTCTTCTCAACTTTTCTAGTTAATTTTTTACATTCAGTAATATTAATTACTATTTCTACTGCTTTACTTTGAACAGGGATGGAACACGGGCGCAGAATTCATACTATAACAATGTAAGAAAAAAATCAACCTCTTAAATCGACGATATTATAGGTAGAGAAATTTCTTAAACACATTCCGGTATTAATTCTGCGCCCGTGTTCCATCTCTGTTTGAATGCATTTTTCGTATACTGAAAAGGACTTAATACCGTATAGCTTAAAATTTTATTATTATTATTATTATTATAATTATTAAATTCTTGATTTTTTGTAACTTTATAATGAATTTCTGCCATTTGTACATTTTTGTAAGTATACCTTTTGGTACTGTGTTAGTTATTATTTTAATTCATAAAAATATATCTCATAATTTTTATTTATTGTTTTTATATTATTGATATTGAGAAAATTCTTATAGCATTTGAAATGAGATTATTTTTTATTTCTTTAAATACTTAAAAAGAAAACCTTTTTGAATGTTTAAAACATTAAATTCTGGCATTTCAAGATAATAACATTATAAAGAAATACAATATACAATTTTAGTTAATGGCTGATATAATACTGAGTAAGAAACTTGTTTAACTATTGTTATAATACTAATAATGAAGAAAGTTTCAAAAAAAAAAATTCGTAAATTGAAATCTTGTGGGTTGGGTTGGGTTGTGTGGATTAAGGCTGACTAACAGCACTAGGTTCCTAGGCCTGAGGGGTAGTGCCGTCCATGGGGTATTTTCTAAGGGGTCCTAGCCCGCATTTAAGCAAGTTTCGGAGAAAACCACATGTGAACGAAAAACTTTACATTTTACGTCAGATAAGTAATTTAGGATGTCTCATACAACACAGCAAACAAAAACAAGTTCTTCAGGTTTTTTACTAATAAAATTTAAAAACATTATTTATCCTAGATTTTGCCTGTAAACTTATATTACTTGACAGTATCCCTAATCACTTTGATTTTTAAGAAGTACTGAAGACAATTTAAAAAATTAATACAAAATATGTAAGTATCAAATAAAGAAAAATAGCTAAACTTGTATATTAATGATCTTTTGTTCTCTTTATCTTTTTAATATTTAAAGCCGACAATACATTGTAACAAAATGACGTTATTATCACAAATTTCAAAGAGTAAAATATTGTTCCATGATTATTTTTCATTTTATATTGCCCTTTTTTTTTTTTTTTCTTTTTTTTTTTTTTAGTGGTGGCAAAAATCAAACTGACTTATCAACAATCAAAACAGCCCAATAAATATAATTTGAAAAATAATATCGAAAACAAACAAACGAGAAAACAAATGAATTACAACAATGGCAGTGTATGACGTTATGACAACACTGGATTTTTTTTTTTTTTTTAAGTTTATTTATAACAACAATAAAACATAATAATAGTGCAACAAACAACACAATAGAATGAATGGGACATCTTAGCAATTAAGAGATGAATAAACATAGTGAATTAGTAGAAATGAAGTAACAATGAATAACCCATCCAGGGGCGGTGGTGTATATTTTATAACACCTAATTTCAGTTCTCAACTGCAAAAATTCTCCCAGAAAGTTTTTATAAAATTTAACTTTTTTTCCTTATCCGAGAACATTCATTTACTACTTTTCTTCTAATCTTGTTTTCAAACTCTGGTGGCACTTCATTTTAAATGAACTTAAATTCATTGCCCCTGAAAAGGAAAAACGGTCTACTCAAGTATTTGAGCAATAAAGTCAAAATAAACCATTAAGAAGCTTGTTACAAATAAAGCCCAAATAATGTCAAAGAAATAATCTAAAAAGTATATTAGTTGCAACAATCAAATACCCAGGGCAATAGAGCAAATGAATATAAATAAAATATTAAAAGAGCAAAAGATATGTAACAATAAAATAACGTAATAATCAACAAATAAGAAATATAAATCGAAAGCAACAATGAAAGCTATATAAATCACAGCAAAAATGCAACAAATAAACAGAGTACAGCATTTACATGATATCGTAGTATATGCAACCATAGGATAAATAAGAAATTGTAACAATAGAAGTAGCAAAAATCTAGAAATACAGCAGTAAACGATTAAACTAAACAAATTGAAAGCACACTCTAACAAAATAAATCAATTGAAGCCATTTAATATCACATCAACATTTAAGCGTACAGGCTTTAAATTCCTTAAAGGGTTTTAATTAGAATATTTGCATTGTGCATAAAAATATAATAATAATAAAAGTTCTAAATCAGAATTGTCATGTTTTAAATCTCAATGGAATGTTAATAATTAATAGAATTAGGTCCTGATATGGTATTTATAATTACTAAATTTAAAAACGCTTTCATTGCAATTAAATATTGACAAACTTTGAATAACTTAACAATAACTTTGAATTACATTAACAACTGATTGTTGCTAAACTTGATAACAAATAATGATATTGGTCTTCTACTGGAACGTATATCGACCTTTCAATTAGTTTGTTCTTTTTCACACCATCCATTTCGTCTATAGTGAATTATATTTCACATATTTTGTTTTGGTTTATTATTTAAACAGGTCATTTAAATACATAGCTGTCAATATTTTAATTTATTCCGGAGTACTTTTAGCCCCGCCTTTATTTCGCACCACTTTATATATAGAAAAATTTTCTCTAATATATAACTTTGACCAAATAAGAACAAATTACTTTAAAAAAATAAGTGGTACGAAAAAAAGGCGGAGCTAAAACTACTCTGGAATAATTTAAAATATTGGCAGCTATGTCAATGTACTAATATATTTTTCATGTTATAGTCTTTAAAATTATGTAAATGATTATTTTCGAGAATATTTATTTATTTTTTAACGGCAGTCATATGTAAAAAGGACTTTATTTCAAAATTTTACACTATTTTACCAATAAGTATTTGAACACTTTCGAATTTAGGTGCTTTGTTAAATATCTAAAAATGTTCCTTAGAAATCATTCTGAAACTTTGGGAGTGTAATGAAGATGTTATACCTCATATATTTCAGAAAACGTTTTGTCCTGAAGAAGAAAAAGGGACCAGTAAAAAATAAACAAATATCAAAATGTTTTGGATCACCCTGTAAAAAAAGCTGTAGCGTGCGATTATGAGGATTCTTCTATTTATCTGTATAAATTTTTATGAGGCTACCTCATATATTCGTGGCAATATATTTTTATTATTATTATTATTAATTGCAAAAAAAAATCCATTTTTTTAATTATAACAAGTAGGGTATTATACCCAGTGCAAAGCCAATTTTAGGAAACTTAGCATATTACATTAGATACAGCATACTGCAATCAGAATGCAAAAATGTTAAATATTTTACAAAATATGAGCATATTTACTGAATCGTTTTTAACTACGCATGCACAAGCTTTTAAAAATTTTTATTTGCATAATTTAAGGGTCAAAAGCATTGAGTTACTTATATGAAAACCCCAAACAAGTATCGCGTAAACTCAAGAAGTTATGAGAGATAGAATAAACAGAATTTCAGTTATCACAAAATAAATGCCAAATTATAAGGGGTTTCACTCATATTATTATTTTAAATTAATCCAGTTCCCAATGTTCCCAATGGTTCCAGTACTAATTTCCAAAGGTACAGTGCAACCACATATCCTAAAACTAGCAGTGAGCACGCGTCCAAAATGTTGGAGGGATGCCAGCTTGACCAACAGTTTGAAATTTGGAAAACATCCAGGTAATTCCGCGCTCTGGTATTGCTCATTTTCTCCGAGTCAGAAGACTGTCACCCCTATTTTAGCATTGGACTCGTTCAGTTGGCACTTGCCCAGATGCTTCCATAGTTTCATGAAGTGTGGTCGAAGAGTAATGCATTGTACGTTGATTGTAAATAAATATTGATAAAATCCTGTAATCATCTTCCTTATTTTTGAAAGAAACTGAAATTATTTTCATTCAGTAACTCATAATTACTTGAATTTGCATGATATTTCCTTGACGTTTTCACATAAGTAGCTTAATACTATACGTTATGCGAATGAAAGAAGCTTGCGCATGCGTAGTTAAAAATTATTTCGTAAAAATGCTCATATTTCGTAAGATATGTAACATTTTTGCATTCTGATTGCAGTATGCTGTGTCTAATGTAGTATGCCAAGTTCCTTAAAAATGGCTTTGCACTGAGTCTAACACCCTACGTGTAATAATTAAAAAAGTGGGAAAATGATTTGCAGTTATTTTAAATACCGTTATATCTCCATGCATATTACATTATCTCATAAAAATTTATACAAATAATTAGAAGAATCATATGCTACAGCCAACACACAGTAATAGCATAACTGAGTGCTCACTTTTACAAAACATAGCATAAAAAATGTTTATAGCCTAACTGCGTGCTATTCATTTTTACAGAGTGATCCAAAACATTTTGATTTTTGTTTAACTTCTTACTGTCTTCTTTTCCTCTTTAAGAGAAAACTTTTGCTGAAATATATGAGATATAACATGTTCTTTACACTCCCAAAGTTTCCAGATGATTCCTAAATAACTTTTTAAATATTTGACAAAACGTCCAAATATTTATTGGTAAATAGCGTATAATAGATTGTTGTAAGCAGAAAACTAAAGACATTGTATTTCATCATATTTCGAAGTGTGTTCTTTACCTAGTAACCTTCTACAGCAGTTTTTATATCTTAAAGAGTTTATCAGTGATCGTTTACTAAAAATGAATAAAACAGAAATAAAAAAGCGAGTAAAATAAAGATATCGTGTAATACAGCGAAAATATTAAAAAGTAAGTATCCTATGTCCAATTCTGCGTTAAAAAGTTATGCTTTTCAATAATATAGAAAATAATATACATTTTATAATAATCTAATACGTTTTAAAAACCCAAATATTAGCACACATTAAATACACATAAAAACGGAACCCGTAAACTCAGTGATGGTAAACTTAATAAAACATTTTGTTTAACAAATCCCTTTTATTAAATTTATAATAATGCAAATGTAATTAACTATTAATAACTATGGAAAATTCCTTACTATGCACTAACTTTTCTATTCAAACTCTCTTTATACATCTAAGGCAAAATCATTTACTAACTTCATGCCTTTGTTGTCTTTTGTATGTGTACATTATGTGACAACTAGTCCTTAACGTAAATATTCATTGTGTGGAAACTTGAAAGTTTTATATACTTAAGCATTTTTTATGAATGTGCCAAAAAAATTACAGAAAAGAAAGAGTATGATTAAAATTTTTCATGATTAAAATAATGAAGAATATTTTAATGTATAGGGAATTTCGAAACGGATAGTTGCAATTTGGAAATAATTTCGACCATAATTAAGGGAATAGTTTAGTTAAATTAGTTTAATAAATTTTAATAAGCAAATTTCGGTTAATTATTTTCAGTTAAACTGGCACGTCTATATCACCTATAGAAAGATTAAAGCACAATATTTGAACAAAAATTATTGAAAACCGGCATATACAGATATATTTCCATAAAAAGAATGAACATTTCATTTATAAGGTTTAATAATTTATATACTGAAAAAAAAAATCTATGACTGATATCTAGAAACTAAATTGTGCCCTCTAGTAAAAATAGTTCCATGTCGTCCTTACAAATTCTAGTTCCCTTTGTTAGCGAGTTCTAGTAACCCCGACTATAATTCTAGCTAGTTATTCTTGGTATTATGGTGGTTAAACTTATTTAAAAATCTCTGCAAATAAATGCGAACTCAAGAGGCGAATTTTAGTAACTATAATTTTAGTTTATGACCCAATTCCAGAAAATGAAGCGAAAGTTTCTCGCAACACAAAAGATTAATAATATTTCTAGAATTCGTATATCGTTTTCACATCAAGAAAAGTATAGATTAGAAATTCTTGATCATTTTATCTATCTAGGCTATTTGGTTATCCTATACGCATAACTCGTAAATCTATATTCCTGGTTTAGGGATTTAGTACTACTAATTCATTTTACATGGAAGAGGTATATTCTTATTTTCTCAGTAAACACATTTAAGTTTAAGTGTATGAATATTTAAAATATTATTACTGACATCCGCAATAACACAGAGTCCAACACAATACAAGTCATATGACTGTAATATTTTACACATTTTGGTTTTAGGGAGCAAAAGTTTATAATTAAATTAAATATTTAAAAAATACTTATGGTTTGAATGTTTAAAATATACACTTTTTACTTTCTCTTACTCATATATCTGGTAGAGGAAGTACTGCTTTGGGTCAAATTTTTGAAAATGATATTTTGTTATATTTACACGTTTTGAGGTCCCTTGAATACAAATATTTTTAGCGGTTGGTCTGTGTGTGTGTCTGTCTGTTATCAGCATATCTTCAGAAAAAATAATAGCAGAAAGTCCAAACTTGGTATTCTAAATGAGTATCATATTGGGATGCTACACTAAACTTTTCGTTCAGATCAAGCAAATAGTTCGTGTACAGGGACATCCAAGAGAATCCAAATACATTACGTCTATGGGGAAATTTCAGGTAAGTACAGTGTAATACCTATAGGCTGACCTAAACAAAACGGAATGAACAAAATTTATTTAAATTATTATAATATTTTTTTTTTATTTTAAATAAAATTTATTATAATATTTTTTAATCAAATTTAAAAATCTTAATACACATGTCAGTAGGAGTATCACTCTATCAAAAGTAATCCTCCAAACAAGTAGGCAGCACTAAGTACTATAATTCAATGACTATTGTTTATATAACCATAATTTCAATAATGTAGAATTAAGAAAACAATTTTTTCCGCTTAGTGTCAACAAACGATTTTTCAACAATAGGAAATAATGTATTAATAAGAAAATGCAGCAGACAATGACTCAGATTATAAAATAGCACGCAACAATAAAACTAATTACAATAATAGAAGCTACATATCTTCTCAACAATGGAATGATAAAATCACCCACTATTACACGCATTATATGCATTTTTGAGAGATAATGTGATAAGAAAACATAAAAGTGACCTAAAGAGAAAATCGTTAGAGCCGTTTTTGAGATACCAACTTTTACAAAAAGTCAGTTATTGACCGGAAAACAATAATTACATACAAAAGGATATTTAAAAGTGAGTTAATATGGCGAGTTTGAAAAAAATCCGTACAGCCGTTTTTAAAGGAACACGCTTGCAAGTCCTGAAATTGAGCTATTTATACAGAACGCCTATCAATTTTCCCGAACTAACTATATCATTCTAAAATATATCTAATAGAGTGTTTATATAGCAAATTTGAAGAAAATCGTTTGAGCCGTTTTTGAGATACGGACTTACGGTTCCACTTCCGGTTTCTGATGTCCTACTTCCGGTTTTTCAATTTTCACCAAAATTTATAAAATTCATCTGTACACCAGAACTGTCTTAATCCTGAAGTTTTGTAGTTCTATCTTTATTAGTTTCGGAGATATGATAGCCAGAAGATTCCACACATAGATCAATTGCCAAAAACCACTTTTTTGGACTCAGGGGACCTTAAAACGTGTAAATCAGGTGAAATCTCGATATCGAATTTTTGGACCAAATACAATACTTCCATTACCTACGGTAGTAGGTAAATGGAAGTAAAAACACCAAAGAGCTGTATCAAGAATATAAAAGACTAAAACATAATGAAGTAATACAGTGAATGCCCTAATGTCATTACATAAATGGGACGATTAATAATAAAAAAAAAATATTTAATTAACATAATACTAAAGGGGTTAGTAAATAACTAACGTGAAAATAAAGAAGCTCCAATTATTGATTACAACAATTTATTTAAATATAGTATACTTAATCACTTAATATAAGTAGATTTCGTGTGACATTACAACAACAAGAATTTAATTTAATCTAATGTAACACTGGTAAATAATTAATAGTGAAACTTAAAATTAAAGTTAATCAATTATTTGAATAATAAAATTATATATATAAGACTTGCTATAATGGAAATTTAAGTAATATTACAGCAATGATAAAAGAAGAATAAGAAGAATATATTACAACAATGACAATAACACGAAAATGAGACGAATCGAATTTTACAACAATGGAGGTGGCATAACAATGAAGAAACACACTAATCAAAAGAAAGAAATAGAAAATAACAATCTAATGGATTAAGAAATCATATAACATCAGAATAAGAATTTAAAAAAAAATTACAATAATTAAAATCCTGTAAAACATCATAACAATACGATAAATAAAATATGACCAAAAAAAAAACAATACTTTCTCGACCAGGTACTTTCTCGAAACAATACTTTCTGGATACGGGTAAGATAAAGTAACAATGGAAATTTCCTAACAACACTACAAAAATGAAATGAATAAAATATTACAACAATGGAAGGGATATAACAGTAAAAAACTAAAAAAAATGAAAAGAAATAATTGGAAAGTAACAATAGAATGAATTACTAGAAACAACATAGTATCTGCTGAGCTTCAGATTGTTACGCTCATTCTAGCTCAGTGTTGATGTCAGAATAATAATTAAAGATATAAGAACAATTAAAGTCTAACGCAACAAAAGGATAATAAAATTATTACAACAGTAGCGATGATTTGAATAAAACGACTTTATAATTCAATGAAGCAATAGAAATTACGTAATGTCGCCGCAATTATAAAATATGGAAGTTATGGAAAATATCATGTGAATATACACATTAAATTCGCAGAAAAAGTATTAATTATAATAATTTTACAAAATGTGCATTACAATAAAAGAATTTTTAAATCATTAAGTTTAACATGTCGTGAAATTCGTAGAAATGCTAATATCTAATTAAATTCTGTAATTAATTTCTTTTACGACATACGTATAGTTTGTAGTATAAAATAAATTAAATTAGAAACATTTCTATTAAATATTTGTCATTTTATAAACTAACGCATAATAAAAATGCACTACATTAGGTTTTTCTTAAATTAAAAAACTCATTTTAAATGTTGATGAGGATTATTTTTAAGTAAAACATTTTTTCACATGACATTGACAAAAAGAATACTGCAGAGTACCCTGGACAGAAAAAGTTACTTCTGACCTCTGATATAAATTTTCATTTATATATATGAGTAATTCTCTGAAAAGTGGTCATTTCATGTCCCAGTAGTCTTGAGGGCATGTTTTTAAAAGCACAAAAACAAAAAAGCAGTCCAAGCTATCAATATTAATTGTTTTTGCATATAAACTGTTATTCTTTCGATATTGGAATTCAAATATAATTTTAAAATATTTCTTAAAATGCAAAATATCATTCCCACACTGTGTCTCCGTTCCCACATGTAAGTAAATGGTTTCTATGGTATTAAAGCATCTATATTTAGATTATTTGAAGTGAAAATTTATTAAACATACTTTAATAAATATTTATCCATTATACTACATTTATATATTATGCAATGAAAGAAATTAGAACACTTATTATTGTTGTCCCTGGTAATAGATATCATTCCATCATCTAACTATAATTATACCGCTACTTACTCCATTAATGGCAGCACGTACTTTACATAAGTCAAACTTAATTTATATAGAAGCAAAGTAAAGAAAACATTTTGTGTTCTGTTGGAAACATTTTACAATGAATAGCATATAGCTCTCAAATGTTAGATTGAAATACAGTATTTTTATTATATGTCATTCCCTCACTCATTATAAAGTTAACTAAAAGAAATCAAATTTGCTTTTTTATGCTATTATATTAATAAAAATATGTTTTAATAAATATTTAGTGTTTGAAAATATAGCTAATCTTAATAGTATTTTTATAAAGTAGTTTCTAGAAGGAATTTGTCATTCCCTCACAATCATTCCCTCATTTTTCTAATTAATAAAAATAATTACTATATTAAAAATTATCAGATACAGCTTGGTTAATATTATTTTTTTTATTAACTGTGTATGTATTTTTATTATATTTATTAACATGAATATGCACAAAATTTAAAAAAAAAATGGAGCAATTTTATTTGAGCTAACTTTTTTTTTTTTTTTACCCATATATAAACATTCAAATCAAGAAAAACTTTACTATAACGCAAAAGAACGGGGGAAGGAAGCAAAAGCTTGCCTTTCACAAGAAACGAAAGAACGATTGTGAGCCCATACTCCTACACCCAATAAAATTTAGAAAAGTCGGCACCAATGATTTTGCATGTTAATACCTATTATTTAAATAAACCTAAATTTTCAATATATATTATTTAAATGATATAAAAGATATTTTGAGATTTGAATAATAAATAAACGTCGACATTAATTATAACCTACAAGATATAAGGGTAAAGTGGCACTTTTTTTTTTTTTTTTTTTTTTTTGCTGAGGCCTTTTTTTCGGGTATCGTTCTTTTTAGGAAACGTTTTTCTAAGTGAAATTTTCTGAGAAGCGCTTTTTCCTGATACCAGAAATTAAAGAAAAAAAATTAAAGTTTTACGCAATGTAGCGAATATATTAAAAAATGTATTGTGTCCAAATCCATGAGTCTCAATTTCATTAAAAATGATTTAATGGTACATTTTGTTTAGTAAATCCCTTTTATTTAATCTACAATAATGCAAATACAATTAACCATTAATAACTTCGGAAAATTTCTCACCAGGCGCATTAACTCTTCTATTCAAATTCTCTTTTTAAATCTATGGCGAACTCATTTACTAACAGCATACTTTTCTCGTCTTTTGTTTGTATACATTGTGTGACGACTGATCTGTAACGTAAATATTCATTTTGTGCAAACTTAAAAGTTTTATATACTTAAGAATTATTTTATAATCATACCATCATGTAAACGAAAGAGTGGAATTGAAGCTCTCGATGATTAAAATAATGAGGAATTTTTTAATGTATAAGGAATTTCTAAACTGATATTTGCCATTTCGAAATATTTTTGACCTGAATTAAAGGAATATTTTATTTTAATAAATATAAACAATCGAATTTCAGTTAATTATTGTCAGTGGAAATTGAAATTCCACATCATCTATAATAAGATTAAAATACAATGTTTGAAAAAAAAATTGTTGAAAAATTCAATTATCAGTTTCTGTAAAAACAATTTATAAGTTTTAGAAATATTTTATTAAATAAATTAAATTTATATTATAATCGAAACTTTCAACATTTCACATACAAGTTTTAATAATTAATAGTCCCATTTACATTTAATTGCGCGAGAATTTAAAATATTATTTACTGACTTAACATAGAACAAGCCATATGAATAAAATGCTTTATACATTTTGGTTTTATGGGGGCAAAAAAAATTATAATTAATTTAAATATTTAAAGAAAATATAAGGTTTAAATGTTGATTTAAACATACACTTTTTAAATTAAATACAATTTACTGCAGGAAAACATAATAACCAGGCAACAAGTCATAGGATGTTGCGCATGGAATTTATTTTGGAGAAAACTTACAAAAAGTCATAAAAAGTAACGGAAATTACCAAATGTTCTCGGGACCAAGAGAAAGAGGATGGAAGTCACTGTAAACTTATGAACATGACCGCCTATATTTCTACAGCCAATCTCATGCAGTATCACATTATAGGAACTTAATTTCTTTTTTTTTTTTTTTTTTTTTTTTTTTAATGAAATCACACAATCAACTGTGGAAGAAAATCATATTTATTGAAATTTTATTTTTCCGACTGAGTGAAAAAAATGCCTGGACCGGGAGTCGAACCCCGGATCTTTGACTTACAAGGTCAAGGCTCTACCAATTGAGCTATCCAGGCCGACACCCGATCGACATTACTCACTCAGAAAACCTTTAGACAGAAACAATCTGGTCTATCATTTAGATAGCTCAACAAAAATAAGCCGCAGGTAATGGAAAACACCATTAAACAATGGGAGAAAGAAATACAATTTTTTTTTTTCATGAAATCACACAATCAACTGTGGAAGAAAATCATATTTATTGAAATTTTATTTTTCCGACTGAGTGAAAATAATGCCTGGACAGGGAGTCGAACCCCGGATCTTTGACTTACAAGTTCAAGGCTCTACCAATTGAGCTATCCAGGCCGACACCCGATCGACATTACTCACTCAGAAAACCTTTAGGCAGAAACAATCTGGTCTATCATTTAGATAGCTCAACAAAAATAAGCCGCAGGTAATGGAAAACACCATTAAACAATGGGAGAAAGAAATACAATTTTTTTTAAATGAAATCACACAATCAACTGGAAGAAAATCATGGAAGAAAATCATATGGAAGAAATCATATGGAAGAAAATCATATTTATTGAAATTTTATTTTTCCGACTGAGTGAAAATAATGCCTGATTAATTTCTTTGGTTAAAAACTTTGAATTATGACCGAGATATTTTACTTGGAAGAGGCATAGAGAATAAATATCCAATCGTGGACAGAAATTTGTTCATCATCATCATCACGTTCTTAAGAAGTGCCTACGGCTGTCGAGACAGCCGCTTACCTTCACCAAAGGCAGAAAGAATACATATGGAGGGCTTGCATAATCAAGAGAGTCGGTACTAGTTCTGTGTGGGTTCCCAGAGAACCCCGGCGTGAGAACTTTGGTCCCGCCGTTTTGGTCCCGCCGAATTGGTCCCGCCACTTTGGTCCCGAGGAAATTTTGGTCCCGCTGTTTTGGTCCTGCCGTTTTGGTCCCGCCGTTTTGGTCCCGCCATTTTGGTCCCGATATCAGGAATAATGAAACAAAGTATTACAGAAAAAAGCTAAATTGTTTTTTCATATTTCGAATTCTTGTTATTTGACTTGAAAACAAGGGGGTAGGAAAAGACATCATTATTATTATTATTTTGCAACAAAAAGTTGTAGTAACAAATGAAACTGAAAAAACGTCTGAAAATTTGAGATTTCAATTTTTTCCTTTGTACGATAAAGGAAAAAGGATAGCAAATACATGAGGGAACTTCCGGCAAAAGAGAACTTAGACGAATTTTTACAATTGGAGAGTTAAATATCTACAATCTTTGTTGAAAATGGTGTAACAGAAAATTTATTATTTCGGAGTGAACTTTGAATGATAAAGAGTATTAGATATCAGTGAAGATCTAAGCACTGTTAAATTATCAAAGTCCTGAAAATTTTAGTTTAAATAAAATACAAAGTTTTTAAAATAAAACACTGTAATGCGGCTATTAAATATCACATTCAAATTTAGTGTTCGAAATCGATGCTTTATCCAAGCATACTCTAAATGTTAGAGTTTAATAATAAAAGAAGATACAAGGAACCTAAATAATGATCTCGGGATTTAATTTGTACAGATCTGCTAAACTTGATTCGTTTTCTTCTCTGTCAATCGGGATACATTTGCCAAACACAGAAAATAGTTATACATCACACAGAATTGTAAAAGCATTTTTCCTTTCTTATAATCCCTTATAATATTGTTTAAGAAGATTTCGATTAGAAGCGCCCCCTCTTCTTTTTTTTTCAAATGCACTGAAACAAAACAGTGAAATTCCTTTTAATTGTCTGTTGGAGAAACAGGTGTGAAACGAATCCCAAGTTTTTAGTCACAGAGTCATTTCAGACAGATATATTTATTTATTATTATTATTATTATTATTACAATTAAAGTAAGTTAAATCGAAATCAAATGCAAAAAAAAAAAAAAAAGGCAATTACAAAAATAAAAAAAAAAAAAAAAAAAAGAGAGAGAAAGAGAGAGAGAGAGAATAGAAAAGAAAATGCAATTGCATAAAAAAAAAAGGTTTAAATATATTAAATGTTCGTAAAAAGTCAGAGTAAAATTCTCCAAATCTCAATGGTTAGGAAGCAATCATAATGTCGAAAATTTATGTATTTACATATACGATATTCCTTAATTAAAGATATTCTAAGAGCATTTCAATTTTCCCGTATCAACAAATAGGCTATCCTATTAGAAAACTGATATATATTTAAAAAATAGCAAAAAATTAACGGGACCAAAATGTCTAGGGACCAATATGGCCAGGGACCAAAATTTCCTCGGGACCAAAACTGCAGGACCAAAATGGCGGGACCAAAGTGGCGGGACCAAAACGGCGGGACCAAAGTGTCCTGCTTCGGACTTGATGCATTCAGCAGCATGACGGAAGAGAGAGGCAGAGCAGAGCCGATCTGGAAGCTGTGTGACATGAGGCGAAATTTGTTGATGATAACTGCCAGAAGTAGGTATATTTAAGAAGAATAATCATGCTTATTCTTCAATGGGTTCTTCCCACCTGACGTCATAGGTCACATGACATTGGTGTTTCAAACTAAGAGCAGACGATATCTCCTATATTTATCATAGCGATTGTTGAAATATTGCGTTTTCAATTCGTATTTTTCATCAATCCGATTTATACTGTTTTTTTTTTTTTTGTTTTTTTTTTAATACATCAAAAAAAAATTTATTCCGTTTTACATGATTATTCATGTGTATACAGTCTGTAACAAAAGTATCCGAACATTAGCAAAAATTCCTATATAAAAAAGCTAGAGTTAATACTGTTTTGTTAAACAAATCCTTGTCGAACCATGTTCTTAGTCAGTCTAAGAACATGGTTCGACAAGGATTTATTTAACAAAACAGTATTAACTCTACTTTTTTTACATAGGAATTTTTGCTAGTGTTCGGATACTTTTGTTACAGACTGATCATTTAATTTATAATATTGGATCTTTATCCTTTATGTTTTAATCCTATTCATGTATTCCTTGGCACCGCTCCACAATAGTTACTACGATGTTCAATTTAACAGACCGTCCATTGTACAGCTCATATTCAAAATATTAGAATAATTACTTTTTTTACAAATTGAAAATATCGTTTCGTAATTTAATGTCTTTTAATGCAAATATGTAAACGATATTTTTATTGAACTTATTGTTGATTAAACTTATTTATTATCTTAAAATTAATATCATTTTTGAAAAGATTAATTATAAAAAAAAATTATTTTGAAAAGTCAAAACATTAAAATATTTATTCAAGTGGTTCAGAATATTAGAATATTTCATATTAATTCTCCTTTAATTATCACCAATTCATGACTGGAGGCATCATTGATTAAATTCAGATGATTTTGTTTAAAATTAGTATTCTTTTTGCAGTTTGTTTGCTTTTTCGTCTTAAAATGGGTCGTACGAGGGATATTCCTGAATCTGAACATCGTATGGTTAATTTGTATCAGCACGGTAAAAATCAAGTTATGTATATAAATTTTCAAGTGGTAGCCATATTTTAAATTGTCTCGCTTAGTTTATAACATCCGCACTTTGGTTGAAAATGGCGGTTAAATTTCATTAATAAACTTGGTTGTGACCCTTATATAGTCTATGTACGGTCGGTAACAAAAGTGTCCGAACACTAGCAAAACTTCCTATGTAAAAAAAGTATGCTTCATACGGTTCTGTTAAATAAATCCTTATCGAATCATGTTCTTAGACTGACTAAGAACAGGATTCGATAAGGATTTATTTAACTAAACCGTATGAAGTGTACTTTTTTTACATAGGAATTTTTGCTAGTGTTCGGACACTTTTGTTACCGACTGTACATATCAAACTTCGAGCAACTCCGATCTCAAATACGCTTTTTACAATGTGAATTTGTAATTTTCAAGTTGGCTCCATTTGAAAACCAAATGGCTGAGCGATATTTGGTTAACAAACTCATCCAAACTTTTTAAAAGATAAGTTCACTGACCAAATTTGGTTCGATTTGGAGTAATATTTTGAAGTTATCGTGATTTTAAATTTTCAAGGGGGTAGCCTGATTTCAAGTGGCCCCTCTTAACTTAAGCTATCCGCCCCTTTGTTAGAAATATCGAATAAAGTTCATTAATAAACCTGAATGAGACACTTTATGGTCTATGTATACATGAAAATTAAAACAAATTCGGAATACACTTTTTATAATTTGAATTTGAAATTTTCAAGTGGTCTCCACTTGAAAACAAAATAGCGGAGCAACTTGGTTAACAAACTCACATAAGTTATTTATAAAATAAGTTTACTAACCAAATTTGGTTCGATTGTGAGCATTATTTCGGAAGTTATCGTGATTTTAAATTTTCAAGTGGTAGCCTGATTTGAAATGGCCCCGCTTAACTTAAGATATCCGCCACCTTATTAAAAATGGTTGATAAAGTTCATTAATAAGCTTCATTGAGACCCTTATGTTATGCATATTTACATCAAAATTCAAACAAAGCTGGCTTTAAATACACTTTTCACAATGTGGGTTTGAATTTTTCAAGTGGCCGCCACTTGAAAATAAAAAGCCGGAGCATCTTGGTTAACGAACTCATCCAAGATATTTATAAGATCAGTTCGCTGTGCATATTTGGTTCGATTTGGAGTATTATTTCGGGAGTTACCGTGATACCAAAATTTTCATTATAAATATACAGATAAATAGGTAAACGAAGTGACTGCAATAGGTCGATTTCTAAAGAAATCAACCTAAAATAATAATTTTACTTAAATCTAAAATGTTTATTTCTATAGATAAATTTTCAAGTCTATTACTTGAATGTGTTGTAAATTATACGTAAATAAAAACTTATTTCATTTTATTTTTTTATTTTTTTTTTTTTATGAATAGTTATGAATAGTTTTATGTGTTCAATATTATATATTTTTATAGATAATTAAAGATAATTTATCCAAACAGTATATTTATTTTATTTTATCGGATCCAAAATCACAACGCAATATTATTTCTGACTATAAT
Source organism: Salticus scenicus (assembly GCA_963930645.1). Classification (NCBI taxonomy): domain Eukaryota; kingdom Metazoa; phylum Arthropoda; class Arachnida; order Araneae; family Salticidae; genus Salticus; species Salticus scenicus. The sequence continues at coordinate 228,890,156 of OZ005655.1, forward strand.
CCATCATGATGCTCTCTTCAAGCAAGTACGTAGTATTAAATGCTATAATTTATTGATCACTGAGAATGTAATTATAATTTCAATAGTGTACTTTTATGAAAACAATTTTTCAAACTTTATATCAAGGAGTCATTTTTTCTACAACAGGAAATTATGAAATACCTAGAAAAGGGAGCAAGCAATGGCTGAGAGGATAAAATTATAAGCAACAATAACATTCAAGACAAAAATTTAATTCAGATGTCTTCTCAACAATAGAATGATAAAATTTATCACAACAATAAAAGTGAAGTAATAAAAATAAAAACTCTGAAATAAAAGGTTAGATCAAAAATATAAAAGATCAAAATATAATGCAGTAGAATAATGAATATCCAGAATGCCATAACAATTGTGGGACGATTAATAAAAAATTCTAGTGGGAAATAACCACACGACTTTCATAACCCATTATATTACACGAATTATATGCGCATAATCTTATCAGAAGGTATAAAATTTATTTAACAAAGAACATCTAAAAATTTTCCGGTGTGAGAAAGCTGATACATGTATAAAGACATATAAAACAGAATTTTCACGAGTTAAAAAATAAGAAAAAAAATGTCGGTAATGCCATTTTTTGAAACACGCATTTCAGAGATCTAAAACTGAACTACCTAACCAGAATAACTGTTAATTTTTCTGTAATAACTACGTAATACATCAGAAACGACATAAAAAGGGGGGTTGTATGTAACAATTTTCAGGACAATCGTTAGAGCCGTTTTTGAGGTACGGACTTTTATCAAAATATGGCACTCTCAATTTTTGACCGGAAAACAACAATTACATACAAAAACATATCTAAAATGGGGTTAATATAGCAAGTTTGAAAAAAATCTGTACAACTGTTTTTAAACAAACACGAGAGACCTGAAATTGAGCTACTTATTTGGTACGCCTATCCATTTTCCTGAACTAACCATCTAATTCATACGAAAAGGCATCGAATAAAATGTTTATATAGCAATTTTAAAGAAAATCATAGCCGTTTTTATATACGGACTCATACTGTCCCACATCTGTTTTTCCAATTTTCACTAAAAGTTGAAACAATCATCTGTACACCAGATGTGTCTCAATTCTGAAGTTTCGTAGTTTTATCTTTATTAGTTTCGGAAATATGATAGAGAAAACTGCCCCACACACATACGTACGCACACAGACACACACTGACTAATTGCCAAAAACTACTTTTTTGGGCTCAGGATACCTTAAAACATATAAATCAGGGGAAAACTCGATATCGAATGTTTGGACCGAATACAATACTTCCATTACCTACGGTAGTCGAGTAACGGAAGTAAAATTAATTTATTAACATATCAATAAATATGTTAATAAGTATTGGGATAATGAAGAAGCTTCAATCACTAATTACAGAGATGTAATTTAAATACAGTGAAACTGCTATACTAGAAATCCAAGTAATTTTATATTATCCCCTTACGACGAAAATTTATGAAATTCTCTTCTTAATGCCATCTTTCTCTTTCAGCTCTGAAATGAGTAAATACTTTAAAAATACTGCCAAGATCACTTTTAAGGTTATTTTATTACATTGTCAAACCGTGTCAGTAGCTTCACTTGTAGCAGTACAATGCAACGGAACATACTTCAGAAAGACGTCCATATACGTCCGGGGCAGTTAAGAGGTTAATATTATAAAAAATAACAAGAAACATTTATTACAATAATTTAGTGTTGCACTCATATGACTTTCTCTTGCCCAGCATTTCAATATTATAAAGACAGATTGCAGATTAAGGGGTAAGATAACAAGAATTGTATATTAACATAATTCTATGTAAGAGTGCTCCCGCCCCCCTCAATCCCCGTTTCAATGTATAAAATACAATATATAGAATTCAAGACTGTTAAGTTGGTTTAAGTTAAGTTGATAATAGACATACTCAAAAATCAACCGTTATAAAGCTTAACTTCAGGGAAACTCAAAGAGCGTAATTATCGAAAACAAACACTTAAAATTTAACCTTCAAAATTACTTTACTTAACGTATTGGTACAATAAATTAATTTTCATTCCTGGGCAGTTTTACTGGACATGTTGTTATACATTTAAGCATTTCCAACAATTACATTCAATAAAAAAGAAGGCTTTAGCTTAATTATTGGTCGACTTATGTGCCATCTATGAATCATGTACGTACTACATTGTGTAATATAGTCCTATTAAATATAGTCCTACAGTAATAACACGCAACACAACCTGAAATGCACATCCAGCAATTTGCAAGCATAGTTCCACTACATTCTATTTATTTTGAGTAGCCCTGTAAACGAATAGTAAATGGTTTTTATGCCTTATTCTACATGAAATATGCTTTTATGCATTTAAAAGACTTATGTTCATTTCATTTGGTTTAGTGCAGTCTGTAAATGTTAATCTGTACCTACCAAAATCTTCACCTATAGACGTTAAAGTATTTGAATTCTCTTGGAAGGGCCAATTCACGAACTGTTTTTTTGATCTGAAAGAAAATATTAATATAGAATACCTGTATTGTACAGACATAGAATACTCAGTTTTTGTTCCTGATACTGTTTGCTCTCGACATATTCTCATAACAGACAAACACAGACCACCTCTAAAAATCTAAACTTTGGTTTTATAAGACTTTAAAATGTATAAATATAACAAAAATTCAACTTCGAAAATTTGACTCAAAAACAATACTTTCTATACCATATATATGGGTAAGAAAAGTAACAATGGAAATTTCCTAACAACACCGTGAAAATGGAACGAATAATATATTACAACAATGGAAGTGACGTAACAATGAAAAATTGCACTAATCAAAAATCAAAAGAAATAAATCGAAAGTAACAATAGAATAAATTACTGGAAACCATATACTGTCAGATTTATAATTAAAAATATAAGAACAATTAAAGTGATATCACAACATTTGGATGAAAAATATATTACAACAACGAGGTGATTTGAATAAAACGACTTTAACTAGTATTGCAACACAATAACGAAATTGATGCAATAGATGTCCCTAAGGTAGTACAACCTACCAATTCAATTTTTTTAATTGATTCAAATTGCTAATTTCATTAAACATACACATTTTCAGTGTTATGTAACATATGTTTTTGTTAAAATAACAGCAGCAGACCTCCCAAGCTTACTAGAAATTACTAACTTATTTATAACAGTTATATTTTTGTGAATCCATACATAAAATACGTTTTCCTGCCATTTTTTCAGTCTATTATAATTTACTAGCAATTACTTTCTTAACGAAAAGTACTCAATTTGTTTAAAATCAAGATTATTTCCAAGACTAAATGTCACCTTATATCCTTCTTTTCCTTGATATTTCTGCACTTAAATAGGTGTTTAATGCAATACATAGTATAGTACATAATCATAGTCTCATTGGGCTAAAATGCAAGATTTAGCTCAATGAATGATTTAGAGAGAAAGGTAAATTCAGATAAAACAGCTTTATCTTCATGAAGGAAAAAAGCAGAATTACTTACAGTGTCCCAAACTAACAATGCGTTGGACAAAAAATTGGATAATTTAATAATCCATTCTTTGTACAGAATTTTAAATTTTTACCAGTATGTTTAATTTAACAATTATTTTGCTATAAAAGCAACACCACATCGAATAAGAATGAAAAAACGTAACTATATACAACCCCAGGTAAAATATTTCCAGGATTCTGTCTTACATATCGCTTCATGTTTCCTGGCTTCAGTCTTATAGCTTTATATCAAATGATTAAAATCCCACTGAAATTATATTAAGTCGTATCTGGTAAAATCGCTTCTTTGCATTAATCTGTAAACACAAAGAAACAGTCCATTGAATTCGAATATCAAATGTACATTTACATTTATATTAAGGAAAACGATCTTAGAATTGCAAATTTTTATTCTAAATAGGCTTTCAATTTTATTGATATTCATATTCAAGTGCAAATAATAAAGTTTATTTGAAATGACTAGCTGCAAAAGTCTAGAATGAGATGCATGATTGACATTCAAAATTGATATTATGAAGTTTAGCATTTATTTATAAACAAATATAAAGTTTAGCATATATTTTAAAAATATTATAAGCTAGAATGGGGCCCTGTGGCAAAATTTTTTCTTGCTTTCTGCGACAAACCTCATTTGAGCTAATTTCTTTCTGAAAGACGATATTATTCTCGACGATTTATCTTCTGCAAGACGATATTATTCAATAATAAATGTTTGCGTACTAACTACCAATAAGACTAACTTTTTTTGTTTCTAAAAATTTTTATATTAATGTCAAATCTATGATTTTTTTTTTTTTTTTTTTTTTTTTTTTTTTTTAATATAACCTTATAACCTCATATTAATTTTTGGTAAGAATAATTCTGTATTGCGGGGGTAAAGGACACCGTGTCCATTTTGGGAAAATAGTTACCACCATGTCTTTGATGTGCTGCAATGACAGATATTTGTCATAAATAAATAAAATTAACATTTTGTTTGTCTTTTTTTTTCCTTTATAGTAACTGTATATTAGTGCTTAATACCTCTATATGAATCTAAAAGTCCACATAAAGGACATTATGCTCTTTTCACAGAATTAACATGGTGTCCTTTACAACAGGGTACATTTTTTTTAAAATTAAGAACAATAAAAAAAGGGGGATTATAACCTTTACGAAACAACTGTAAGAACATTAAAATTAACCAAATAAATTAAATAATTCATAGGAAGACAAAAATTAAAACGTTAACACATGAAAATGTTACTTACCTGCTGCTAGAATTTCTGAAAAGATAGTGAAGAGCTATTTGCTCTATTTAATTTTGTTACAGTTTGTAATGTTTTAACTAGATAAAACATTAATTTGAAAAAATAAATCCTATTTTAATGTACTGGCTTACAAAGTTAATGAAACACCCTGACCTTATTTTAATTATTGTTGTAGGGAAAAAATATATATATATGAAAAAAAAAAAAAAAAAAAAAAAAAGGAATATATATATATTTTTTTTTTTTTTTAAATATATGAAAAAATAAATAAGTAAACCCAAACAAAACATACATCCTGAGAGCAACAATTTCACTACTAACTGACAAAATTTATATTCAATGCAATTAACTGCTGTAAAAGACTATTATTTAGCTGCCAATCTACAGTCTTGTACTTTTTTTATATTTTTTTGGTGTGTGTGTGTTGGTTAATGAAATATGCGTTAAGTTTCAGCCAATTGCTGAAATATGGATATAGATTTTACTCTTAATTACCACTAACTACGTAAATATGTTATTTTTGCCGCTGGCTAATTAATAAACTGATTATGGAAATTCGCAAAATTTTTACGGACAGTTACTGAAATACGTTATTATTTTGCTACAAATTTACAAAATCTACATTTAATCGCGAATAATTGATAATATACACCATAATTTCGCACGTAATTTATATTAATTTACTTTTTTTCTCTCTCTCTCTCTCTCCAAAAGTTTATTCCTGCAATTCGCGATATTTTTGCAGTCAATTAAGAAGATATCAAATTATTTGGCTACTAATAAATGAAATCTGTGCCCTTTTCAAAGCTGAAATCCTAAATACTAAAAATCGATGAAATTCGCACTTTTTTTCAAAGCTGAACAGTCCCAAATTATGCAATACTTTTTCAACTGAAATCAAAAATACCGGACCATTTCACCGCTAATCGTCAAAAATTTATGTAAAATCGCAACTAATCTATTTTCCAGCTAATCGATAATAATCACGCTTTTTTCAAAGCTGATTCTCGAAATTCGCGTTTTTAGTATGCGGCGATTGGAGAAACACGCTAATATTTTGCTACTAATCAATGAAATTCGCTTTCTTTTGAAAGCTGAATCCCGAATACTCAATTATTTTGCCGCTAAGCAACAAAATTTGCACTTTTGTTTTCAAAACTGAATCTCGAAATGCAGAATAATTTTACAATATCTTTCGGAAATACGGGATCGTTTCACCACTTATAGTAAAACATTTACGTTTAATGTGCTATTATTTAGTTGCTTGTCGATAAAGATTGCAATTTTTTAAAAGCTGATTTTCGTAAATTGCGATATTTTCGTAGCCGATAGTGGAAAGGGAAATATGCAATCAATTCTCGGCTAATTAACAAAATTTATATTTAATATGAATTAATTGTTGAAATAGGCTTTATTTCGATGTTAATCGGTGAAATTATTATCTTTTTTTTTTTTTTTTTTTTTTTTCAAAGGTGATCTACGGTATAAGGAACAATTTTGTGCCCATTTATTGAAATAACGAATTATTTTATTGCTAATTATAAAAAATTGCGTAATTAAAATTAATTGCTAAAATAGGTATTATTTTGTTAAAAACATGAAATTATTTAGACCTCATAATTCAGCAATATCCTCCTTTTTTTTTTTTTTTTTTTTTTTTTTTTGTACTCGATTTCTGAAATATATCATATTTCTGCGGCTGGCTTCAAAATTAGCGTGCAATTCTCGTGAAGAAGTATTTTAAAGCCGCCAATTTTTGTGAAAAACTAGTTTTTAGATCTAAAATTTTCTTAGAATTTTCTTTTCATGATCAAGGACTTTCAACAAGAGCTATCACAAAAAAAATTTAAAAGATTCTCAGGTGTAATATTGAATTTTCATCGATTACAAAAGGATTACGGAGCAAAGAAATCGCCGAGCCGTCCGCCAAAGCTATCGCAAACGCAAAAAAAAAAAAAAAAAAAAATCCATTATAAAAAGAATAAGTGATGGAAAAACAAGTTTAGGCGAACTTACGAGAGATTCAGTGATAACGCTTTCAAAAAGTACTTTGTACAAAACAGTTAATAGCTCTAAAGTGCTGAAGTACAAGAAAAGAAAATCCCAACCACTTATTACAAAAAAGCACCTGGATTGGGGGAAAGATCACATGTCGTGGAAATTTGAATACAAAGAAATGTATTTTTCTTAACATTGGCACGATCTGCGCAAATAACCTAAAACACTTTCAAAACGGCAGAAAGGTGGAGGGTGACTCATGATTTCGATTGCGTTTGAATTCCATGGTTAAGTCGACGTTGCGTTTCGCTCTGTCAGAATGTATGCAATAACCTATCAAAATCTACTTTAGTAGTCTTCACACATGACCAATTAGCATATTAGTAACCGAAAACATTTTATAACAACTTGCAATACAAAGTTTAAACAAAAATTATGCTTAATATCATTAAAATATTTTAATATTTTTACTTATAAAATTCGAATGCGACAACAGGGATTTTACATTGCAGATTTAAAGTCTGCAAGTAATTTTTGCGTCTGCGATAGCTTTGGCGGACGTCCCGGCGATGTTTATCTAATTTACTTGAAGAAAATTTATTTCCTGTTGCCAAGGAAATTGGCAGACATTTCTGGATATTCCAACAAGACAATACATCCATCTACACGGTAAAAAGTACTTGGAAATGATTCCTAAATAATGGTGTGTATGTAATTCCATAGCCATATGTTTTTTTCTGATTTTAACCCAATGAAAAACGTTTGGAGCCTACTGAGTAGAGCAATTTATACAAATGGAAAGCAATATGCCACTATTTCAAAATTTAAAGTTTCTGTCATCTCCCACTGGAAAAAAAAATCGATCAAAATACATTAAAAATTTTGGTTTGTTCCATGGCTGACCACGTTTTTATATTAATTATAAAATCTGGTGCATACATTGGTTACCAATTCATATTTTTAGGTCGTGTTCATATCATTATGCAACACCTCAAAAGCGAAAAATGCAGTTTTCTTTATATAAAAACGTTAGTTTGAATTATATTTTACTATAAAATAAAATTATTTATTCTATTTCTAACGTTGATAAGTCTTAAGTTTATTTTGTGGCATTGTTTTCTTTTTTATGCTTGAAATACATGGTGTTCATATCTATTTGAAATCCAGTGTATATGGTTAATATAATATCGTTTATTGTTTATAGTAAGATTTTTCAGCCATCTATTTTTATTAGCTAATGAAAGTATCTAGCATTTATAATTATGAGAGGAAGTAAGAGTATTTATGTGTTTTCAAAAATCGTTTAGTAAAGTAGTCCCATTCTCCATTAATTGAAGCTTAATTAAATACATCATTCAGTTTGATTATTTGACTCTGTGATTTATTTACATTCACTACCTTGTAAAGACTTCGACTTGTCTGCTAACGTCATACTTAAAAAAGTAGGGAGAGAAAGTAATTCACAGAGACAAATGTAAAACTGAATATTATATTTAATTAAATTTCAATTTAAGGGAGCATGGGACTACACCATTAAACGACCTTTTGAAATACATTTATTTGCTCAAACGTCCTCGTAAAATTATAAATACTAAATACTTTTACTAGCTAGCAAGAATGTAACTTAACTATCATAATATAAATCAATAAACGGTACTATATTACCACTCTTGAAAAAAACTTGACTACTAGCTCGATGATCTCTCGAACAGCCAGATATCCTAGGCGCACTCGTGGCCAGACTTATACTTCCAAGCATAAACCACTTCCTTACCTACTTCACACCTAAACCACCTCCATCTCCCCGAGCACGATACCTTCATTCTTTTTATACGTTTAGCTAATTTGCATCTTTCCCTTTAACGGCGCTTGTACTGACACTCCCTTGGCGAATCTCGTAAAATACGCAAGTTCTTTCTAAATCCTAACTCCTTATTAGAATACTTTAGTAGGGAAAGTAAAACCCTGAAAACAGTTTCGCGACTCGTACTTTGCGAAACTGCCTCCTACCTTACAACCTCACCAAATATGACGAAGGAATGGCAGACTCCGTCTTTACAAATTAAAAATAATAATAATAATAATAATAAATAAGAAGACAAATTTTGCGGGCAGTAAGAGAAAACGAATGACAACAAAAAATGTGTGTATTTTTCTTTTTTCTATGTGTTTCTGTTTAATAATCGAAAAAAAAATTAAACTTTCAATTTTAAAATACATATTTTGGAAATGGGTATAAGAATATTTTAAAATAATCAAAAGAGAAAATTTCATTCAACATTAAAAATAACAACATACTCAAAAAGGCCTAAAAAAAGTTTTTTTTAATTTCTAAATCACATTTTACTATACGTGCAACAAAATTATGTAACTATAATAATAATAACAAATAAGGAAGTAACTACATTTATTAAAATCCCTGTTTACCTAATGTTTCAAAAAATATAATTTCTTTCGTCTTTTTTTCTAACGACATTATTATTTTTAAGCAGCCACCGAAAGAAATAACGCTTTGCTAACATGCTTTACTAATGTACGATTTTTTTTTTTTTTTTTTTTTTTATATATTTAAAAAAAAAAAAAAAGTCGATTATTTATAGTATACCACTTATAAAAAAGAAAAAATCTGAAGTGACTCCACTCGACTTTCCAAACATTGAGTAATTAATAGTTTTGTAAAGAAAATGAAGAAAGAGGAGTTGTTAAACAAAGAAAAGAGAGAAAAACATAATAGAGTGTTTGAGTATTTTTCTCCATATATTACACGATGTTTTATTTAACGCTACTGAACTTTGAGCCCATAGATCATAATGATAAAGAATTTTTCGTTGTGTCCCTGTAAAACCCCATAAATGCTAGATTCACCAAAATGCTTATAGTTAGTGCAACAGTGATTTATAATATTCATATAAATTTTCAGCTCAATTGAATAAGGCGTTTAGATGCTATCGCACTTTTTAAAATTTGGTCCCATAGGCCATAATAATAAAGAATTTTTTTTTTGTGTCCCTGTAAAAAAAACTGTAGAAGCTAAATTCACCAAAATCTATACAGTTTGTGCAACTGTGATTTATAATATGTGTGCAAATTTTTTGCTCAGATTAATAAGGCGTTTAGACGCTATCGCACTTTTAAAAATTTGGCCCCATAGGCCATAATGATAAAGAATTTTTCTATGTGCCCCTGTAAAAAAACTGTAAGAGCTAAATTCACCAAAATCTATACCGTTCGTGCAACTGTGACCTAAAATATGTGTACAAATTTTTTGCTCAGATTAATAAAAAGATTAGACGCTATCGCACTCTTAAAAATTTGGCCCCATAGACCATAATGATAAAGAATTTTTCCTGTGTCCCTGAAAAAAAACGATAAGTGTTAGATTCACTAAAATCAATAGGGTTCGTACTATGGTGACTTACATTATACGTACCAACTTTCCGCTTATTCGAACAAAGTGTTTAGACGCTAGCGTGTTCACTCACAGACATACACACACACATACATACACACATACATACACACATACATATATCATAGTAAAAGTAGTGAAAACGGACTCAGGGGACCTCGAAACGTATAGAAACATCGAAATCTCAAATTCGGATTTTTGACATGATTACAATACTTTCCTCACTATAGTGTTCGGAAAGTAACAAGAAGTTATATATAGTTTTAAAATTTTGTTACAGAATGGTCGTTACTGAATATTGCATGCTGAAAATTTATACTCTTTTACATGGACGCATAAATAGAATTTGGATATATTACCTTCCAATGTAAAAATATTGGAACTTGGGGAGAACTTTTTAAATAACATTTCATATTTTTCTCTTTTAAATTATTCTATGATTCAAATTTGTTCAAACTTCTAATAATTAACAAATGTTCAAAAATTATACAGAAATTACTCCATTTTCTTTTATATTTACAATAAAAAAAATTTCATTAATGAATTTCTTGAAAATTTTGACTTTATTTTCAAAATAATCTCTCGCATTTTTTTTTTCTTTTATTCTATCTAGAAGATATTTTCCATGAAACGCACAAAATTAGTCATCAGTAAAATACAGAATTTTCTTCCTTTGAATTAAACATTCTTTCAGCGAAACTTCTTAAAGAAACTAATAATGGAAAAGATATTCTCATACTTAATCGTTTAATGAGCTTTTATTTAAAATGTAATGTTCAGAAATAAATTCGATTTCTAGAATTAATATTCCTAATACTTTACACTGTAAAAAATATGTCCTATTTGCTGCCAGAGATTCTCTGTAATTTGAGAAAGTACGTTCTGACAAATTAATTTTTTCTTAAATTACGCGTATTTTCTCAAATTACGGAGAATTTCTGGCAGCAAATATTTTTTTACAGTGTATTTAAATATATATTTCTCAAAAATAGAAAATTCTTAATATTCTTTAATTTAAAAGGATTTATTCATATTCTTATAACTCTTCGTTTAAATTTTACACTTTTATGCATTTATGTATGGGCACATTTGTTTCTGTTTTTGTTATTGTTATTAAACAGAACTGGATAACATGACCATCTAATTATCATTTACTGATTTTATCTTACATAAGACCTGAATTCTGTTAAGATCTGACATTTAAATTGAATGTTTTATTATTATTATTATTATTAGTAGTAGTAGTAGTAGTAGTAGTAGTAGTTGTAGCAGTAGTAGTAATATTAAAAATCTAAAAATCTTTATGACCATTAGGGTGTCCTTAAATGATAGGGAAATTTTCTTTTTCTTTTTGTTTTTTCCTTTTTGTCAAATCCGATACGCATACAAGTAACTTTCAAGAAAAAATTTTAAAAAATTTAAAATCTGCGAAATTGAAACTTATATTCGCAAATGTGTAGTTTAAAATTTTTCACATAAATCTAATGAAACAAAATCGTTATTTCAAAACAAGTTTTAAAAAAAAATAACAATTCAACAGAAAATCTGGAGTGGCTTCACTCGACTACCCGAACATTAAGTAATTAACGGTCGAACAAATAAATTAAAGTGAGAGAAGTTGTTAAATAAGCGAAAGTGGAAATTACGATACGGTGTTTGACTATTTTTCTTCATTGTTTAATTTTACGCTATTGCACTTCAAATAATTTGAGGTCATAGATCACAATAATAACGAATTCTTCGTTGTGTCCCTGTAAAACTCTGTAAGGACTAGATTCACCAAAATCTATACAAATCGTGAAACAGTGATCTATAACATGTGTATAAATTTTCAGCCCAATCGATTAAGTAGTTTAGATGCTATCGCACTTTAAAGAATTTGGCTAATAGGTCATAATGATGAAGAATATTTAATTGTGTCCCTGTAAAAAAACTGTAAGTGCTATATTCACAAAAATTAGTACAATTTGTGCGACTGCATGCTTGCCAACATCCTAATTAATATTCCGTAGTATTGTTAGTCCCGCCCTTTTCTTCACACCAGTAAATTTTTAGAGTAATATTCTCTAAATTCAATTGTGATTAAATAAGAAGAAAAAAGATACTGGTGTGAAAAAAAAGGCGGGGTTAACAATACTACGGAATATTAATTAGTATGTTGGCAAGTATGCGACTGTGACTTGTATATCGTGTATAAATTTTCATCTCAGAAGAATAAGGCGTTTAGACGTTATCGCACTTTATAAAAAAATTAAAACCATCGGCCATAACGATAAAGAATTTTTCGTTGTGTCCCTGTAAAAGAACTATAGGTGCTAGATTCACCAAAATCAATAGGGTTAGTGATATTGTGACTTGTAACATACGTAGCAACTTTTAGCTCATTTGAACAAAGCGTTTAAGCGCTGTCATGTTCACTCACATACATACACGCACACACACCGTAAAAATAGTGTAAAAAAGAACTCAGAGGACCTCAAATTGTATAGAAACACCAAAATCTCAAAGTCGGATTTTTGACATGTTTACAATAATTTCCTTACAAATCTATGTTTGGAAAGTAAAAATACATGAACTATGCATTGAATGGTTTTTATATTCTTCTTTACATTGTTAGAACAAAATTAATTGATTTGGAAAAGTAACTTTTTACGTAAGTTGGTTGGTAACAAAGTTTAAAGGGGGGAAAAAAGGCGTTGATGAACTGCTTTACCTGTTCAATCGTTATTAGTTTAAAAAAAATGCATGAAATATACCAAATTCTTAAATACAAGAAACATATATTCTTACCAATGTTGTCATTTTTTTATAACATGTCAATATTCAATTTAAATTCTTAGAACCACCTTCAAGGCATTACGCAAAGAATTAAAGTAATTTATTCTTATGTCTGTTATTGGATTTTACTAAATTAACTGGATGAAATTTTACAAAGATTAACTGTAAGACAGACCACTAATGCTTAAATAATTATGATTTAGCTTAACTTTGTCAAACATAACAATCAACTTTTAAAAATTATAAAAAGACCCTATTAAAAAATTTAAACATTATTTTCTAAGATAACCTTATTGAATGAATATACAGTCTAAACTCCCAAAATTCTCTCTCATATCAATAAATCAAATTATTATATCTAGATAGATAGATAGATGCATGAGAACAAATAACATTTTAAACCCTTCTTAAACATGTTTAAAATTACAAACTTCTTCACACACCTTGCTTACATTAATTTTATGATGTCTGAAGAAGTTTTCAAGTTTAAATATTTATTCCACACTAGTTCTTTAATTTATTTTCGTGATTAACCTTATTCTGGGTTTCTTTTCTGATTCCCTTAAACAATTTGTCTGCACCATGACAAAAATATAAATAATAACCTGTAAAAACACTTTGTTCGATTTAATTCTGATAAAATAAATATATCTTTTAATCCAAAATTTGCGATTCTTAAGTTTTAATCAAATAGTAATAATAATAAAATAAAAACCTCTAAGAGTTCTTATGTTTTAGAGATCAATTACCAAAACCAACAGCCAAACACAGCATATCCAGAAGTTACAAATATATATAAATTGTTAATAGTACTTAATTTTTGATTATGAGAATCCTCTATATATGTTACCTTAGACGAATAAATCATTTAAAACATGAAAGTCATGTTCTAAATTCTCTCATCCGTAAAAATCACTCCATTACCAAACTTTCTATGAAAACAGTTAAAATAAGTCATTTTAACAAAAATAATAATTTTATTGAAACCTTGTGAAAACTCATCAAGTAATTTAACAAAATTGTTTTTATAATCATTTTAATATTAAACCTTTAGGAATACTCTTTATCGTTATTAATAAATTATTTATTTAAGATTTTATGTCGACATAAAACTTTATGGAACTCAAGCTAATTAGAGTGTAGTTCCTTCGGTTATAATATAAATGCATAAAAAAGGTAATTTTTTGCTTCTATTAATTAAATGCAGTAGTGATTAACTTTAAATTTATTACTTTTAACAAAAGAAAAAAGAAAAAAAAATCATCAGGTCCCTTTATAGATTAATAAAACCACCCTTAGAATGTTAATTATATTAATTATTTATACTCCAAATAACAGTATATAACACAAATAAAAGCACGGAAGTTAAGCATCCATTCCTAATTTGATAAGTGTATAATACATTACATTAGGTGATCAGTAAGCCGATAATCTTATTATGTGCATAGATTTTTTTTTTTTTTTTTTTTTTTTTTTTTTTTTTTTTTTTTTAAGAAATAAGTTTCCAAATTAAAGTTTCTATATTTGCATAACAATTGACATATTACAATTCTAAGGAAGATTCAAAAATTTTTTTAAACATAAAAGTGGAAGCTAGCGAATTCTTGGAAAATGATCCGGAGCTCAGGCCAGGAATCAGAGTTAAGACTTTTCCCACGAAAAAACATTCGAAATAAGCGCACGTGCATCCTGGATTCCTAAAAATCCACCAACTCATTTTTCTCAGAAGTGAATAGCAGACAAAATTCCAAGCAGAACTTTCTACATTGGGTTTCAAGAAAAGAGATTTCAAAAGAGGGAAAATATGCGCACTTCCTAAAAATGTATTTTTAGATACGCAGCCTTTAACATACTTAAAAATTAAAAGAAATACTTAAAGACAAATCAATGCAAAATTTATTTAAGAGAAAAAAATTTAAAATTTATTGGGATAAATGCTTGAAAAAAAAATTCCTTAATTTAAGAAAAACTTGCATTAAATTTTAAATACTATAACATCAGTGTCATTCATTTAACGTATCAAACTAAATACTTTTAGTTATATTCCTTATATCCTTAATCATAGACCTTATTTAAAGTAAAGGCCGTAAAGCTATTGCCGAAGTTTGTTACGTCTCGCTTAAGTTGTGAATCAACATATTTAAGAATGTGGAAAAAAATAAGAAATCCATAAAAAACAGCATAGGGAAAAAATCACACACAATCACAAGTGTATAGAAAAAAAGAAACAAACATTTTACACCAGTCAATAAATACAGAAAAAATAGACGAGAAAAAAAAAAACCGAAACGAAGGACACTGAGAGAAAAATATATACCGCCTTTCTCTAGAATGAATAAGAGGCCATTTTCTAAATCCCTTAACTAGAAAATAGATTTCTGACCTATGCCCATAAAGCAAGCCAATAAACTCAATAGACGAAATGATCGAGAATTTCTAGTTTACACATTTCTAGGTGGTGAAACAATATTCTGAATATTCCAAATATTCTAAATTTTTTGTATTGCGAGAAATTCTCGCTTGATTTTCTAGAATTGGGTCATAAACCAAGATTATAGTTGCTGAAACCCGTCTCTTGTAGTCTCATTTATTTGCAGAGATTTTTAAATAACTTTGCCCTCGATAATATAGGCAAACGCTATAGAATTCTAATATTGGCTCCTAGAATTCGCTTTCCAAGGGGATTAGAATTTATAAGGATGACATGGAACTATTTTTTCTAGAGCCACAATTTTGATTCTGGATGTCAGCTACAGAATTTTTTCTCAGTGGGAGGGTGGTCTTAAAGCACAGAAGCTACGTCTCGCCTGATATGATTAAGGTCTAAAATTAAGGATTATGAACTATTTATTACTATAATTCAACTTTTTAATAAATAAAATTCTCAATGAAATAATTATAAAATAGAAATTTTTAAAATCAGTTATTGGAATGACGCTTTAAGGAATATCTCCTACCTTCAAATCAGATATAAAAGTAGTATTTCAATTCAAGCGTTAATAACATTATCAAACTACTTCAAACTAGTTCTCATAAAATTATTGACTCATTTTAAGTACTGACAAATTTTTATCCACAAGAAATTCTTATAATTTGTACTTTTAGTCTTAAATAAATCTTTACAAAACGTAACAAATGTCCTTTTACTATGTAGCAAAACGTAGTGTGATTTAATAAAATTAACACTCGAGGATGCATTTGAAAACAAAAGAAGAATCTTTTAGAGGGAAAACATTTAACAATATGTGAAAGGAAATGTTTAATTAAAAGATTAAGTTTAGTTGTATTAGTTTTTGTGTTATTTCTGCATAAATATTACTTATTTATTTATTTAACTTTAATATAACTATTAGGTGTACCGGAAAGTTCTGTCGTTTTGAATTAAAATACTGACATCGGAAATTTATCCTGGATAAAATTTAAGATATTCTTAGGTAACTTATAAGATGGTTATTTGTAAAGTACCATGTAAACACTGTTAAACAAAAATTTCCGGTTCCATTTTATTAATTCAAAACGACATAACTTTCCGGTACACCTAATACACTGCATAAAAAAAGTAGACAGACACTTCTTTACAATTTTTTAAAACCCCATCTTTGTTTAATAGGAAATGTCAATTAAAATTTTTTAACATGTTTATACTCATCAATCTTCATATTTTTGACAGACAAATAAAAATATTCAATTATTTATAATTTTAATGTAAGGAAATGCAGAAAAGGGAAAAGATATATATTTGCACAATATTTTTTTTTTTTAAGTAGACGGACATTGATCAAAAACTGCAATTATCTAAGTGGAAGTTTCTTGCAGAATACCAGTTTTGCATGTACATGTACATTGGGCATTTTGCCAATTGCTAACGTGCTTGACAAGATGATTTTAAGTAGTTAAATTTCTTGGCGATGAATGCGCCATGCCACGTGGAACTCCTTTAACTGATTACCAGAAAGGACAGATTATAGCGCTAAAAAATGTTAATAAAGGAGTCAGAGAAATTAGTAGGCTACTTTTAATAAGTAAAAGTAGCATCAGCGATTTTCTACGTGCTCCTGAAGCCCATGGCGTAAGGAAAAAGAGTGACCGGCCAAAGAAACTTTCACTTAGAGACCAAAGAAAAATTTTTACTGAGCTGAAAAAAACTGGAGCATCAATTCCCAGAGTTCGAATAAGCACAGGAATTACTAACGTAACTTCTCAGACAATTTATAACTACATTAAGCACTCAGAGCTCTTTCAATATAATAAGAGAAAACATCATCCATGCTGGAAGGATCACCACGTGACAGAACGCCTACAGTGGGCTCAAAACCATATGTCTTGGACTACAGAATGGATATCTGTAGTTTTTTCAGATAAGAAAAAATTTAATTTAGACGTCCCAGATGGATATCAATATTATTGGCACAGTTTGGAGAAAGAAGACGAAGTGTACTCTACTCGGCAAGTTGGTGGTGGTGGCGTGATGGTGTGGCTAGCTGTTGGTTATGGTGGAAGGACAAATTTAGTGTTCCTAAGTAAGAAGCAGACTCACAAAGATTATATTGAAACACTAATCAGTGAGCTTTTGCCATTTGCGTGTGATCTTGGGGGAGAAAACTGGATTTTACAACAAGATGGAGCGCCAATACACTCCGCTAACAACGTTAAAAAATGGTTTCATGAAAACAACTTCAATGTTTTACCCTGGCCAAGCAAGAGTACGAATATGAATCCTATAGAAAACATTTGGGCTATACTTGTTCATAAAATTTATGAGGGTAGACGCCAGTATGAATCAATTCACCAGCTCAAAAAAGCTCTTACAAACATTTGGGAAATTTTCCGTCAAAAAAATATTCAGAAGCTCATTAATTCGATGCCTAACAGAGTACGAGTATACGAACTTATTAAAGCAAATGGGAGACGAACCCCTTACTAAAAACATTTTATTTTAGAGATACAAGATGTGTCCGTCTACTTTTTTTTAAGAAAAATTACAGTGCAAATATGCCCCATTTTTGTTTTTTGAATTTTTCCACTACATAATTCAAAAGGATTGAATCTATATCCAAAAAATAATAATATATGATGTCTCAACAATATAATTATATTACAGAAATGAACCTCATATCTCTAATTAAAGAAATGAACGGTTTTAAAGAATTACAAGTAAGTGTCCGTCTACTTTTTTTTATGCAGTGTCTATAAAAGATATTTAAAATAAAACATAATTCACGAAAATTATACAAATTATACAGGGTTTAACCTGGCAAAAAAATTACTTTAGCATTTTAGCGAAAATAGGCAAGCACTATTTTAGCTTTTTCAAAAGTTAATTCTTTGGATACCATTGATTTCTTTTACTTAGCTTTGTTATCCTCAGTTTTATTTTCTATTCTTTTGTTCATTGATGATTTTAACCAAGCATCCATATTTGTGACTTTAAAAATATGAATCAGGGAAACTATGTTTTGATTTTAACAATAGAAAAAGAGGTACTCATATCATATGTGTAAAATGAAAAAGCAATTGAAAAATTAAGTAAAGTACAGTGGTAGATAATCGTGAAATACTAGTGCTAAGAATGCTTCTATGAATCAAATTCTAAATTCTGACATACTTTTAAATATTTTTGCATTTAAATTCAATCATTAAAAATAAAAAATAAATCCAAATTACTACATAAATAATCATTCCCAAAAATTTCAGTACTTTCGTACTTTTTGCCTGCAAATATTACAAAAAAAAAAAAAAAAAAAAACTGAGTTATTATAGAAATATTTTATACAGTTATCCAGTTTTAGCTTTTTAGCGAAATTCTGACCAACATGTTTTAGCAAAATATGATACCTTTTAGCAAAATGCTAAAAAAACTAATGGCAGTTTAAACCCTGATTATACAACAATGGTTTCGGCTGGAATAAATTAAATGTGATGCTTCATCTGACGAAAATGAGATAGAGATGAATGCGCGTGGATGAGCAGTACAAGTTACTAAGGCCATGTTGTACTCTTTTTAACACTTTCCAACAAGGTTGATAAGTGTTTATGACTTCGGTTTGTCTGTCTGTCTGTCTGTCTGTTCGTCTGTCTGACCACGCTCTAACTTCCGTAAATATTTATGGAATTTCTTGAAACTGATATATGTTATTCAAGATCACTATCGGACGTTCTCTATTGAAAATGGAGTTTATACCTCTACTAGTTTGTGTACAGGGCCACCCGAAAGTATTTCAAAGCATTCCCAAGTAGCACAGGAACGTTCTGTGAACGTCTAATAACGGTTTCAATAGTTCAAACACCGTGTTTCGTGTCAAAAGAACGTTCTAAAACACGTTCAGAAATAGTATTATTTAGAACGTTCTGAAAATGTTTGATTTGTACCATCTATAAAACGTACAATTCTAGTTCTATATAGAACGTTCAAGTGTGACACCGTCATAACACGTTCTGTAACAGTGTAATTATAACGAATATGACAAAATGACTTTTTAGTACTATTGGTTGGGAAACTAGGTTAACCTTTAAAATTTTTGACTTCAGCTTTTGATATTTTACACGTTTTGTGGCGTGAGGAATCCGGAAGTCAAAAGGTTGGTATGGTATCTGTTAATGTGTATCGGCACCTATTAGTGTGATAGCCCGTTAGTTCATGTACACGATATCTCAAGAACAAATGATTGCAGAGAGATCGGACCAGTTTTAAAATATCACTTATGATATTGATAAGAATCTTATTGAGAGATTTGCAACATTCTAATTTAAAAACTTCGTAAGTTATTCGAAATTTATAATTTTTAGCATGATAGAGAATAGAGCATTTTTTACATTTTCAGTTTAACGTTTTGTTAGCACGTCAGTAAAGAATGCTTCCCAATAATCAGTAGCGGTGAGGTGAAAAAAAATTACAAAATTTTAAACTCATGGAAAAATTTTGTGGATTTTGTATTTCAGGAATCAATGTATGGAATTCGACCAAACTTGTTACAATATTAGATCTTGCCCTAAATTGGAGTTTATTTGAATTTCATTTGGGATATATCGCCCGATAAATTACGGTGCTATGCAATGAAACCCTCCATTTATGGGACGGCTATATCTCAGCTTCTATAGTGTACAAATGTATTAAACATGATATATTGGCATATATCATCATAACCTCTGCTAATACAATTTGGATGTATACATTGTCCAACAGGTGGCGTTGCTAATCTGCAATTTAATCATTTTAACGGAAAGGCAATATTTTAACTCTTGTGATTTAACAATAAATTTTGTGATACACTGAAGTTATAAGTGAAATCGATTTTATGTAAAGCTTTACTGGTCCATTTTGGATGCACATCGGCCAACAGGTGGCGTGGCTATGTTGCAATTTAATCTCATAACAGAAACGAAAAATCTCAACTTCTGTGATTTATAAATATTGTAAATTTGGTAAGTGAAATTAATATTACGTAAAACTCTACAGATTGCCTTTGGGTGCATATCGGACGACAGGTGGCACTGCCACGTTCCAATATTTTCCATTCACAGAAAGGCTATCTATCAGCTTCTGTAATATATATACTCACCAAACCTTCTGCGTGACATACATTTGATATATAATATTGATTCAATTTGGCTGTATAACGAGTAATAGTCAAACAGTTTTTTTTTATTATTATCATTCATAGGACATTGTTTTTTCCCCTAGGAATAAGTATGCATCATCCCTGGGGGATGGGGGAAGGGTGGATAAAAATTTTCACTATAATTATCTTTCAAAAGAATTCGATATCACCTTTAAAACGAATAATTGAAACATCGTTTTCTGATGATTTAAAACAAATTTACCGTTTTTTTTTTTTTTTTTTTCATTTGTAATAATAATAATAATAAACCCTTAGAAAAATACATTTTCTAAGATCTTCTATACAGCATAAAAATGATTGTCTTCTGTCATGAAAATCTATGCATTCCCCAGACCCAAAGTTTAGATACAAAAAGCTAATCACGGATGTTATTGAATGAGTAATATAGTGCTTTACGCGAGTTTCAAAGAAAATCACGGGAAAACTCCGAAAACCTAAGTCGACGAGCGTGACCAGGAATCGAAGCCAACACTTCCCGTCTGTAAGGTTCGAGAGTAGAACCTCGCGGTCTCTAATACTCATCGGGAAGTTACAGAATGAGTTTTTTTCTTCTTTTCTTTAAGCATAATTTTAAACTTTTATTATATTTTATTTATGATTCTATTTAAGTTTAAATGTTACTGATAAATTATCAATATTGATAATGTTGTTAAATCGTTACTCTGTTTGATTGTTCTTATTTTATTTTATTTATTTTCACTGAATATTTTATTCAATACTAAAATATACACTAAAACAAAATATGCTTTTCCGTTTAATTCGAGATTTTAAAATGGAAAAATAAAGTGATCTCATAAGTTTTTCAAATACTTTATAAAAATTTAAATAATTGTTTAACTCAGCTCCATTTTTCCTTAAAATATTGACCATATGTTTTCTACAGCTATAAATGCTTAATAAATTTATGTTTCAAACGTTGAACTTTGAAACATGATTATTCCGGATGTAAGAAGGGAAGAGCAGATGAAACTGACATCTGTGGATTGCATTTATTTAATTCTCGCTGACCGTGCAAATTCAAAGGTCTTGGGAATGTCGTGCCGTTATGTGAAGCGGTAATTTTAAAACGTGTAATGTAATCTGTTTTGTTCAGTTTTCGCGTTATAATGACTTGGATAAGCTTTAGAAAAGGTAAAAATGTAATATTTTTAACCTGTAATATTCTCTATTTTCTATTTATTAAAGTCTTATTTTAATATCAATTAAACAATCATTTTCATATCTGCGTAAGTTCTTAAGCCTAACATTTGATACTTGTAAGTAGCATTGTATCGCAGAAAAAACTGCTCCTGTTACAGAAAACCGCTTAGAAATTATGGATTCATTTTATTAATTCAGTTTTCTGAGATGGAAATTGTTAAAATGACTATTTTTGGTTATTATGCTTCTGAATGAAGTAACATAAAGAATTTAAAAGATGAGAGCTAATTTTAAGTGAATGCCCTTCCAGACTGGTCATTATGTATTTTAAAATGTTAGTTGAAAGGGTGTTTTCTTGGAGAAATTCTTATGAAGAAAATGAGGAAGGTATGTAATTCTTTTTTTTTTTTCTTTTCTTTTTAAATTCTGAAGTATTTATTTAATGTTTATATGATAATATATATACAATCTAGGTTATGCAAATTGCATATTTTTAAAATAATATCCTAAGTTTCACCGACTTACAATTTTAAATATCTCTTTACTGTTATTTATTAAATAAAATATATGAAATTGTTTAACTGCATAATAAAACAAAGATTCAATTCAATTTTATTCCACATCTTTATAAAAAAAGATATTCTGCTTTAAAAAAAGGACGATTTACTATATTATTTATTAATACTAATAATATTTACATTTATCAATTATTTAATATGCCATGATAGCATAATTACATCAAATGAGGTAAAAATTGCGTTGACTCAATTTAAAGAAATTTAAACATTTAAAAAATACCAATTACATTGCCATGTGGAATAAATTTAAATACCTGCAAACATCATTTTTGTAAACTGCTGCTGTAAACTGAAAATATGTATGCACACATGCACTGAAATTTAAAAATATGAAGTATGTTAAATATTTTAGAAAAATATTATGATTAAATATATATATATATGTATTTAAGTATTTGGACATTTTAAAAATTTCCTCCTTCTAAATAATTTTTAATTTTTTGTTTCAATTTCTTATTATTATAAATTAACAATATATTCTAAACTCAATTATATATTATTTTAGCGGTGTATTGGTACATTCATTTTTGAAATTATTTTTTATGTTGAAATATTAAAACTTTCTATAAACTTCAGCATTCAAATATATTTATAAACTATCCATGGACTTACAAAGTAGTACCCAGAAATGTTTAGAATATACAGGGCAAAGTCGAGAGCAGGCCTTTATTTGCGCAACAATTGGTCTCAAACGTCCTCCAATAAGAAAATGTATTTAAAAAAAATGTAAGAATTCATTATATGACATGCTTAAATTTAAAAAATCAATTTACTAAAAATCACAAAAACTGATAATTTTTATACAATTTTCATGACACTAATAGTGTAAGTTGAGTTCTAACCTAAAAAATATAACACAAAAAGTTTCACTTTTGTGCACCCAAAATTGTCTGAGATAGTTAGTTTCAAAATTTAGGATTATTTCGCATTTTCTCGGGCTTTATTAAAAAGTCAATGAAAAATTCTTTAATAAACCCAGGGAAAATGCAAACAAAGTCCAATTAGGATTTTTAAACCGATCCCTTATTGAAGGCCGAAATATGTTAGAAAATCCAAACTTTAAATATCATGTTCCATTTTGGGAGAATAGAAATGAAACTGTTTGTTAGGATGAGTGTCAGTTTTCTAAATATGATTATAGGGATCTGGGACTATGTAAAAATTTAGTTTTTGCAATTTTGAAAAAATAGATATTTTAAATTTAAACATGTTATACCACAAATGCTCATATTCTTTAAAACATTTTGTAACTGAAACTATATATTTGCGACCAATAGTTGCGGAGATAAAGGTATTCTCGTCACAATGCTTTGCACCCTGTATTAAAAAAAAAAAACATATATATATATATATATATATATATATATATATATATATATATATATATGTATAAATGAATTTTTAATCTTAGTTAAAGCCAAGCAACATATATAAGATCCCTGAAACCACATAGGTCAATGAGAAGAAAATTACAACAAATTTAAATAACCTGGGGAGACTGAT
Source organism: Salticus scenicus (assembly GCA_963930645.1). NCBI lineage: Eukaryota > Metazoa > Arthropoda > Arachnida > Araneae > Salticidae > Salticus > Salticus scenicus. The sequence continues at coordinate 228,913,999 of OZ005655.1, forward strand.
TGTGATTTATTGAAACATTTATATTTTATTTATTGATTTTTATTTTATTTAACTTCAGTCTAATCTTAAATTTATTCCTATATTGTTAGTTGCAATTTTAATAATTTTGCCGGTGCGTAAAAACCACATGAAACTCAAATCAAAAGATACAAACAAGCAACGAGGAAATAAAAAAATAAGACAGCATTTTAAACATTTTTTGTAGGAAAAGCTTAGAATGGTAGAAAAAAAAAAAAAAAAACTCGTCAAGGGTGACCCTTTTCGTCGTTGAGCACCAATGTACGATTTCGTTCGTTAGCAGCTATAATAGCAAATTGCTAGCGGGCACCCTATCGTACAAGAAATTAATTGAAGTTAGAAATGAAGAATAAATTGGAATAAATTATTTACTTCAAGAAATCAGAGAATCAAACAGAATACAACCATGAAAAACAAACATTAATCATAGGATGACGCATTCGGAATCACAAGGATTAAAACAAGCAAAATAAATCAAGAGTTTAGTTGTATATAGCAGATGAAGAATAATGATACAACACAGCAACAGGGATATAAATTACTTTTTTTTAAATTCAAATATTGTTTGAGAAATTTTAACATACTTACTATTCCTTTAATTTCAACGTATATGCATGAAAAATTCCATATTTTATGACTGTAATTCCCAAAAAGTGTCATAACGTGCCTATATCCCTTTAAAAAATTCCTTAAATTTTTGCATTTTTAAAAAATTTCTTTTTTCCCCTAATCTGAAGATAATGGCGTTATAGTATTAATTAAGAAACTTTGAATAAACACCATAAAATGCAAGAACTCGCAACTGCTACAAACAAAGCACGGCTGCTACAAACAAAGCGGCAACGCATTCCACACACTCAACGTGCTTGTTTGCAGCTCTCGTGCCTACAATGTTCGCCTGATGAAGGGTTGTGTCTTCTTTTGACCCGAAACAGTTGGTGCGAGTTCTCGCATTTTATGGTGTTTATTCAAAGTTTTGTAATTAATACTATAACTTCATTATCTACAGATTAGGGAAAAAAAAGAAATTTTTAAAAAATGCAAAAATTTAAGAAATTTTTTAAGGTATAAAGAGACGTTATGACACTTTTTGGGGAAAGCTGTCATAGAATATAGAATTTTTTATGCATATACGTTGAAATTAAAAGAATAGTAAGTATGTTAAAATTTCTCAAACATTATTTGAATTGAAAAAAAAAGTAATTCATATCCCTGTTCATGTGTTGTATCATTATTCGTCATCAGCTATGTAATTTTTACTTCTAAACGCTCGTACTGAGGGGATTTTTTTATAATGACGTCACATTTTTTTTTTTTAACTACACTATTTTAGAACGTTTACAGTACGTTTTCTGGAACGTTCTGAAAATGTGTATAACGTTTTGAAAACGTTCTAAAAACATTTAGAACGTTCTGAGACCGTATACATAGAACGTTCTCAGAACGCTTCTATAACACCGATGGTGATAGTTACACGTTCATTGAACGTTCTCTGAACCGTACTATTGTACGTCTTCAAGATGGACAGATAGACGTCTATAACACGTTCAAAGTGAACGTTCTTAGAACGTGTTTGCAGAACAATTTTTGAACGTTCAGAGAACGTTTCGGTGCTGCTTGGGTTGTGTTCTATGAGAGGTATTTCTACAAACCATATTTTCATACCTTTACTGTAAGCATATCTTAATGAAATTGAAATATGTTATTCAAGTTCACTATCGGACGTTCCCTATTGAAAATGGAGTTTATACTTCTACTGGTTTGTGTACAGGGACACCCGAAAGTATTTCAAATCATTGTGTTCTATGAGAGGTATTTCTATAAACCATATTTTCATACCTTTACTGTAGACATATCTGAATGAAATTGAAATATGTTATTCAAGTTCACTATTGGATGTCTCCTGTATAAAATGGATGAAATACCACCATCGGTTTATGTACAGGGACACTCAAAAGTATTCCAAAGCATTGCGTTCTATGAGAGATATTTCTATAAATCAAATTTTAATAACTTTACTTTCCACGAAATTTTGGAAATTGAAATATGTTATTTATATGCACAAAAGAATGCTTTGCACAGAATATAGCATGATTAGCATTAGATTTACAGGGTGGCACAAAAATATCCAGTTACATTAAGAGCTATTAATAAAAAATTGCTAGAATTGTACTTTCGTTTACGTTAAGCGTTTTTAACACTTTCTAACATTTTTAACACTTTCCAACAAGGTTGAAAAGTGTTTATGACTTTGGTTTGTCTGTCTGTCTGTCCGTCTGTCCGTCCCTCTGTCTGTCCGCTCTCTAACTCCCGTAAATATTTATGGAATTTCTTGAAACTGATATATGTTATTCAAGTTCACTATCGGACGTTCCTTTTTGAAAATGGAGTTTATACCTCTACTAGTTTGTGTACAGGGACACCAGAAAGTATTTCAAAGCATTGTGTTCTATGAGAAGTATTTATATAAACCATAATTTCCTACCTTTACTGCAGACATATCTTAATGAAATTGAAATATGTTATTCCAGTTCACTATCGGACGTTCCCTATTGAAAATGGAGTTTATACCTCTACTGGTTTGTGTACAGGGATACCCGAGAGTATTTCAAAGCATTGTGTTCTATGAGAGGTATTTCTATAAACCATATTTTCATACCTTTACTGTAGATATATCTGAATGAAATTGAAATATGTTATTCAAATTCACTATTGGATGTTTCCTGTATAAAATGGAGGAAATACCACCATCGGTTTATGTACAGGGACATTCAAATGTATTCCAAAGCATTGCGTTCTATGAGAGATATTTCTATAAATCAAATTTTAATAACTTTACTTTCCACGAAGTTTTTGGAAATTGAAATATGTTATTTATATGCACAAAAGAATGCTTTGCACAGAATATAGCATGATTAGCATTAGATTTACAGGGTGGCACAAAAATATCCAGTTACATTAAGTGCTATTAATGAAAAATTGCTAGAATTGTACCTTCGTTTACGTTAAGCGTTTTTAACACTTTCTAACATTTTTTAAGTGTGAATATGATTTCAGTTTTGTGAATCTACCTGTCCGTCTGCCTGTCTGTCTATCCGAGCTGTAACTCCCGTAAATATTTATGGAATTTCTTGAAACTGATGTATGTTATTCAAGATCACTATCGGATGTTCCCTATTGAAAATGGAGTTAATACCTCTACTGGTTTGTGCACAGGGACACCCAGAAGTATTTCAAAGCATAGTGTTCTATTAGAGGTATTTCTATTGGTTTTACTGTAGACATATCTCAATAAAATTGAAATATGTTATTCAAGTTCACTATTGGATGTTTCCTGTATAAAATGGAGGAAATACCACCACCGATTTATGTACAGAGACACTTAAAAGTATTCCAAAGCATTGCGTTCTATGAGAGATATTTCTATAAATGAAATTTTAATAACTTTACTTTCCACGAAGTTTTAGGAAATTGAAATGTGTTATTTATATGCACAAAACAATGCTTTGCATAGAATATAGCATGAGTAGCATTACGTTTACAGGGTGACACAAAAATATCCATTTATACTAAGAGCTATTAATAAACGATTGCTAGAATTGTACTTTCGTTTACATTAATCGTTTTTAACACTTTGTAACATTTTTAAGTGTGAATATGATTTCAGTTTGTGTATCTGTCCATCTGTCTGTCTGTCTGTTTGCCCATCTGCCCGCGCTGTAACTCCTGTAAATATTTATGGAATTTCTCGAAATTGATATATTTTATTGCAGTTCACTATCGGAAGTTCCATATTGAAAATGGAGTGAATATCTCTTCTGGTTTGTGTACAGGGACACCCAAAACATTCGAAAGTATTGTGTTCTATGAGTGTTATTTTTATACATATTTTCCCTATAGAATGTTCCCCATTTAAAATGACATTAATAGGTCCTGAAAAACTAGTTTGTTTACAGGGACAAAAAAAAAAAAAGAAAAATGCCACTGCATTACGTTTTAGGACAAAATCATTTGAAAGTTATATTTAAAACCTTTCTACTGTAAAAATCATAAAAATATAGAAATGTATTGTTAATATTCTAAAATAATGTTTTGTATGGAATATGATATGATTAACTCTCTGATTTACAGGGCTACACTAAAATATTCAGAGAGATCAAAAGCTGCAATTATAATCTAATGGCTGCATTTTCTTTTGCGTTAAGCCTTTTTAACTCTTTCCAAAATGCCTAAGAGTAATTTTAAAATCAATTAGTCTATCTGTACATTTTTTAGTCCTTCTGTCTGTTGTGTGATGACGTAGGCGAAGAATATTAAAAGTTATTCGATACAACAATTACGTGCATTTGGAAAGTGTTACTAATCAATGCGTACTGCATGATTTTTCTTTCTTGTTTATTATTATTATTATTATTATTTCCCGACGTATAGAGTTTTAGATTTCTTAATTATTTTTATCAAAAAAAAATTGCTTCTTTTTTGGAATCTCTTGTGTTTCATCAAAAAATATTAAAAATAAATAAACGTATAAATATATAAGTTGATAAATTAAAAAAAAAAGTTTTTTTGTTTTTGTAGAGTGACGGATCGCTCATTGCATATGAGATATCCTACATTTTAAGAGTTTGAAAATATTAAGAATATCGTAAACAAACCAGAAAAGGTCAATTGAAAAAACTGTTTAATGTTTATAAATGTTTGTGTTCCAAATTTTATTAGTTAAATATTTTTATAGCATTTGACTTATTTCCTGTAAGCAATAACGTCATTGTTATCAGCAAGCAAAACGCATATAAATTTTTAATATAATATATATTAATTCGATGCAAAGCTGCTCAAAACCAACTTTGTAAATAATTATACATAAATAATATAATAAATATATTAAATATTACCTTTATTAGCACGATACACTAATTTACCATTAATTTGTAATCAAAACAGAATTTTATAAATTTTCGGTGATATTTTTTAAATTTATAATTTCGTTTTTATGTTTCTATGATATTAAAATCCATTAAATAAAATTATTGTGAAATTAAGGTTAAAGCAAAACTACATAACATTGTGAATAATTCTGTGACGATAGAATATTACGAAAATAAGCTAAATGTATAAAAGGGGAAAAAAATATTTTTTTTTTCTTGATTTCTATGAAGAAATAATAGAAAGATTATTTTGATTATTTATCTTTTTTTTTTTTTTTTTTTCGTAAAATATATTAATAATCTTTATAGTTTAATTTAAAATAAACTAACCTAAAATTATTATTAAGTTTTCTTATTTAGCTGGACACATAAAATACAGAAGTTTTAAAATATCGAAATCTTCTTATTAATGATTTAAAATGTTTAAATTTTAAATCAATAATGTCTTTTTATTTAAAAGATTAACTTTGTCGTTGACATTTTTAGTCAGTTCTATTAAAAAGCATTTTTTTTCCTTTGAACTAAATTATTGCTTTTTTTATTATTATTATTACAGTTTTTAATTGCGAAAATCATAAACCAGTGTCTTATCGCCAAACGGAAGACAACTATTATGTTGAAGCCAACACAAAATTTTCTTCTGTTTTTTACTATACAAATCGATTTTTTTTTTTTTATATATATATATATGTGCTTTACAGGCAGCATCTTAAAAAACAAAAGAGAGAGAGAGAGAAAGAAAGAAAGAAAAATATCTTCTGAATTATTACAGATCTAAGGTTCAACCATTCGTTTTAAGGTATTGAAGAGTTCTTTCTAAGCACTAGTTCTTCAGCTTAGAGTTCCCTCAAAATTTCGTTATAGACAAATAGACAGAAAAACAAACAGACAGACATTTTATAAAAATGGTCACACAAATCATATTCTCGACCTCTCAAAACACGTAAGACCATAAAAAATTGGAAGCCAATATTTTTACGAAACCACAACGTTCTTATATTAAATATGGACGAAAATAAAAAGCCAAATGGAAAATTATTTGAAATAATATAGATAGATAGATATTTCCTGTTAATAGCATTGCTACTTACTGCCCAGCCACTAAGAACTTTGTCTAAGAATTCTTCTGACAAGGAAACATTCAAAAGGTGTCGTCTTCAAAAAATATTGAAAAAAATATATGTGATTCTACTCTTCATAAAACACCAGAAAGTAAAAAAAAAATATCGGCTGAAATGAATTACAGCGACCACAAAAAATTATCAAAATTAAAAATATTTGGCAATTTCAAAATATTAGGCGGGTGCAGACTTCCAATTTGCCGCGTTTTAAGCAAAAATTTTTAACAAAAAAAATACTGAGACTTTTACAAAATTATTTATTTTAGTTATAAAATTATACGTAATTCTAAAGGTTTATTTTCTTCGACTTTATTTTAGTTAAAATGTCATAATTGAGATTGTTGGCTATTTCACTCTCACAAGGAAACATTCAAAAGATGTCGCTTTCAAAAAATATTGAAAAAAATATATGTGATTCTACTCTTCATAAAACACCAGAAAGTGGAAAAATTATCGGCTGAAATGAATTACAGCGACCACAAAAAATTATCAAAATTAAGCATATTTGGCAATTTCAAACTGTTAGGCGATTGATTTTGAGTACTCGGCGGTGAAGCAAAACACGGTTCTACTCGTACACGGCAATCTCGGTGCTAGCGAACTTATCGCTTAACAGCGCTAAGTCGCAAAAAAGGCTTAATTTTCATAATTTTTGTGGTCATTGTAATTCATTTCAGAGCGATAATTTTTTCACCTTCTGGTGTTTTATGAAGAGTAGAAGTCCATATATATATATATTTTTTTTTTCAATATTTTTTGAAGACGACACCTTTTGAATGTTTCCTTGTGAGTAATATGAAAGCTCTAGTATTCCTATGATATGAAACTATTAAATTAGTTGACTAGTTTCTGCACAGGAGGAAAAAGAATTCTAAACATGGAGATTCTTAACCGAATTCATGAGAGCAAGTCCAATCTTCCTCCACATGCCAGAAAGCAAAGTTTATTTCCTAGAAAGTGTAATATTTTCTGACTGCAAATTCTGCGCATATAACATGGATAAAATATGCAAAGGCCTGTTCTAGTTTATTAGAGATTATTATCCTATTCTCGGACAATGTACAAATCTCAATCACATTAATGATTAACGCAATTATAGGTGGCTAGTAGTGCCTGATTATCACACGGACATTCGAAGCCAGACCCTATGGACAAAATTTCTGATTTTTTTTTTTCTAATTTTATACTGAAAATTAAAAATATATAATTTAAATCGCCCAGCAATTCTCTTTGGCTTAGCCTTGATTTAGGAGAATGTCTTCTGTTATGGGCACAAAATCAGGAAATGAACGATCGAGGTAATTAGCAAAAAGTGCAAAGTACAATTTTCAATCAATATATGTCGGTTATAGTCCATATTTTTCTCTCAGTTTTCAAAAACAGAAGAATGTAATGCTTTAAGGTAAAAATGTTTCGGGTCAGAGAGGTTTATGGGCATCCCACCATATTTTTTAACAGAAAGAAAATATGTTATAAGCAAACTTATATTTTGACATCACGCAGTTTTGTGCTATCACCGAAGTGAATAGACGCATTTGCTTAGTAAGTGCAAAAAAAAAGTGCATCGAAAATTTTTTTTGAAAAAAAGCAACACAAAGGTAATTTGTGAATATTTTCAATAGGCGATAAATCGAAGTGAATTAATTCAAAAATGTGTGTGTAATGTATATTCATTATATTCTGTGATGCAATATCGAATACAGTCAATATTTTGACCGAAATTTTTTTTTTTTTTTTGGTCATTATAAAAATCTCTGCCACCCCCGGTTGTGGGCACCTTCGTATAGCCCGGTTGTAGGCACCCTTGTTTCCTTCATTTACAACTTGTGTTTGATTTACAAATTGTGAAATATGGTCGTTTATGTCAGCTTAACATATGTTAATAGTGTGTTTATGCATCGTTAGGCATTTTTAACCATGTCAACCCTGAAAAGTCAACCGACCCAAAAGAAATGGATATTAATGCGCTGGTTAAAGTCATTAATGATTGCTTAGTGTTTAAGGAACTCATAAAATCGACAGCATGAAAATATACACTTCTTGGCAGCACCTGTATCCCTCCAGGAGAAACCTGGAAAAAGTACAGCAACTCCACCTATCAAACTGCCGGACGAGCGCACTAAAAAGTGTCTCTCCCATCGGATGATGATGTTTATTTCTGTATTATCCGTTTGGAGCACGAGCCACCACGCCTAACAAGAGCTTACTCAAAGAAATGCAACGAGTGTAATCGTCTGGTGCATCTGAAGTGTGTCAATATACCTGCAAGTTATTTTACTTGCAAGCATTGCACTCTGATTTGGAGGACGAAAAAGATGGCGAATAAATTTGGGAAAATGCCATTTTCTGTTATTATTTTGGTCACTCAATCCTTATAAAATAAATAAAACTTGTTATTTTTTGTATTTATGGTGGTTTTCTTATTATTTTCTTACTTTTAGCGGATTTTCCAAGTGTGCCCATAACCGAGTACACGATTTGTTTTGGCCAAAATTGACCACTTCACAAAGTTGGTGATAAAAATTGTCTATGGTTGACAATTTTTATGAAGAAACTGTATTGACGGAATCAATACAGTTACTTCGTCAAACATTAGCTAAGGGCTCTAGCTTTCCATTGGTATTCATATGTTTGCATAATATCTGCTCTATCAAAAGTTATAAACGAAAATCAAAACTGCGCCCACAACTGAAGACATTTCCCTACTTAGATGAATAAAATTTTAAAATAAAATCTATTGTTAATCTGATTGGAATAATTTTATTTATCTTTAAATCCAAAATTAAAAATAGATCCGCCTTTCAGCCAAATATTCTTTTCAGTCGCTTTGTTTGCCTCTTGAAAGTTTTATCAGCTGAGAAATCTATTAGAAAAAATCACCAGATCTTCTTTATTTGTCGATATACAGACTGAAGAATTGTTCTTCATCTTCAGATGGGTGAGGCAATCTGACTTCTTGAATTGGTGTTCAATCCCTTCACTATGCTCTGATATTTTAAATATTTTTACTCATTATGAAGTGGTACAAAAAATTAGTTCTCTGGTCCAAATATTTGTCAGTCTGGCACTAGCATATCTACCAACTTACAGATTGATAACAGCGTTTCAAAACAAAAATAGCATTTATAAAGTAACAAAATTATTAGTGTACATTGTAAAGTAGAATTAAACTTTAACAGCCCATATATATATATATATATACGTATGCATTCATGCTATTATAGTGCGACCCCGTTTCCTACGACTAGCAGTGAGGCCGAGTCCAAAATTATTGTTTAATTATTGTTTAATATTAGAGTCTCATTTTAAGATAAAAGCAATCGAATGATATCGCGTTGTGAAACTTTGCAGCGTAATATCTTTAAATCTAATAACTTGATGTATGTAGTGCCTTTACAAAAACGAACTGTTTTTAGAGTTCTTTTTAAAAAGTATAACATCTATGCAGTATCTTTTTTAAAAAATTCATCGGTTTTTACTAAAAAAAAAAAAAAAAAGATCTAGAACAATCTAGACCAATCAAATATAAGAGTGGTCTACCCGGATGTGTTCCGCCTACAAACTCTTTGCTTTATTTATATAGATATAGTAAAAATAAGCTGATGTGTCACTCACACGAACCCTGAAATTTAATACTATAAATACAGATTGGAGGTTAAGGGGTAAGATAACGAGTACTGTTATGTAAACCTCTGTTCAACAAATCAAATTAGGCTTCGGAAGAGTTTTATATCATAATTAGTTCTGTGTGAGGAAGGGCTACCGCCCCCTCAACCCCCCGTTTCATTAATGCACCTACATTTATATAGAAGTTAAATGGGCTAAAAAAGAAGATAAATGGGCTATGTTAAAATAATAACAGGAGACTTGGCATTGGGATATTAAAACCAGAATAAACTACTACGTCAGAAACGCCAAATAATTTTCTTTGGCGTTCCAAAAGTCATAAAACTAACCCGAATAAACTACTACGTAGTAGTAGTTTATTCGGGTTTTACTATGTTAAAATCGTTCAAATTAGGCTTCGGAACCACTTTATTTGAGAAGTAATTCTGTGTGAGGGGGCTACCGCTCCCTTCATTACTATACCTATATTTATATAGAATTCAAATCTATTGTTAAATTGAAAAAACCATTTAAAATTATGCAGACAACTTCACACCAACATTCCTTAAAACTTATCAATCTTGATCAAACTTTTCTAGTAACAAACACATTAACTTCAAAATACTTCATTTGGATCGCCCGAAATTATTTTTTTAGCCTACTCTAACAGGCACAGAAAAAGTTCAAACGTTAAAAACTTCACTTCGACATTCAGGAAGCTTCAAAACGTGTAAATATACAAAAAATCCGAGCGATGAATATTTAGCTTTCAAAAATACATTATTTATCATATGGCTAGGAGGATTAATTTCAATTTCTGAGCAGCTTTCCTGAACATGGTAAAATATTACAGCAAATCACATCCACTAAGAATAAAAGAGAATGTTATGACTTAAATATTGGCAGCTCTGTATATCTTCTGAAAATTCTGTACATAACAGATGCGGGACATAAATATAATCCTATATTAATAACACACATTCCAACCTGATGTACACTTCCATCAATTTTCTAGTATTGTTGCACTATAATCTAGTTCTTTTGTGTAGCCTTGTAAACGAACAGTGAATGTTTTCTATGCCACATTCTGCATGAAATATGTTTTTACGTATATAATATATATATATTCGTTTCATTTGGTTTAGTGCAGTCTATAGATGATAAACTCTACTTACCTGCAATTTCCCCAATAGACGTAATATATTTGAATTCTTTTGGGTGTCCCTGTACACGAACCATTTGCTTGACCTCAACGAAAAGTTTAGTGTAGCATCCGTATATCATAGACATTTAGAATACCAAGTTTGGACTTTCTGCTGAAACTTCTTTTTGAGATATGCTGATAACAAACACACACACACACACAGACTTCTCCAAAAAAAAAGGAAGTTGATAGGTGGTTTTATAAATATTTATTTACAATCAGTGAATAGTGCATTGCCATTAGGCATTGATTGAGCCAAAATAAAAATGTGAATAAAAATTATAGTTTAGCTTTTATTTTGAGAGAACTGAAATTCTGTTCATTCTACCTTTCATAACGCTTTAAATTTACACAAATCTTGTTTGGGGTTTTCGTATAAGTTACTCAATACATTTGGCTATTAAAATATGCAAATGAAACTTTTTAAAAAAATAGCGCATGCGTTGATAAAAATTATTTAGTAAAAATGCTCATATTTTGTAGCATATTTAATATTTTTGCATTCTGATTGCAGTTATGCTGTGTCTAATAAGTATACCAAATTTTCTGAAAACGTCTTTGATTTGGATCTAATACCCTACATGTTATAATTAGAGAAGTGGAAATTTCTTTGCAATGCTTAAAAAAAACTGTTATATCTCCATAAATGTATGGAATAGCCTCTTAAAAATTGATACAGATAATGAGAAAATTCCTCTTAATCACACATGTTACATCCAAAATGCATTTCAAGCCTTACTCTTTACAGGGTGATCCAAAACATTTTGATTTTTATTTAGTTTTTTACTTGTTCCCGTTTCCTTTTTCAGGACACTTTTGCTGATATGTATGAGGTATAACGTGTTCTAAAAGCTACCAAATTTTTCAAGATAATTCCAGAAGAACTTTTCTCGATATTTGACAAAATGTTTAAATTCGAAAGTGTCTAAATACTAAAAATTTAAATTACTAAATACTTATATGTTATTCATATAGTTTTTGTTTCTAGGGTGAATTCAGATTCACATATATACATTATTTTACTCTTCATAAAATCATTCATCGAAGAATCGAAATTTTCCAAACCAATCACTTTTACTTCTATTTTCAGCAATATAAAGCCACTTATCCTGCAGTAATTGCAAGGAAATTCTTTCTTGTCTTTCATTTAGTTTCTGTTTATGGACATTGGCGAAAAGCATTTACTTACTGCGCCCCTTTTGTAATATTTCACACTCAATGCATTGTACGAATATTATTGTCTCTTCCGCAAATATTCATTTAATTGTGAGCGTCCCTTTTCTGCGTTCTTCTGTGTAGTACATTATTTGCTGTAGGAGAATCAATACAAATGAACTATTCTATTAAGTTCAGACTGTGATGAATCTTAAGGGATTTATAAAGAAACTGAACTATCAGATAATTTTATATAATCGTTTATTAACTAATACGTATATGTATGTATATCAACAGATGTTGTCCCAGACATAAATTACATGATAAGTTCTGTTAAATTACAGTATATCAGCAAAAGTATTTCTTTTTTCTTTTACACAAACATCTTTCAAAACTGCAAAATTTCAAATAGGTTGAGAGTATTTACACATATTTAAATGTAAATATCAAACTATATAAATTATTGATGATTATTAAAATATATTTTGCGTAGCATTTGAGATAAATATGCTATAAGTTTATCAAATTACAATTAAACAACATACTAAAATCTAAACCTCAAAATATACTCTTGTCACTTAGTATGCCATTATAAACTAAATAACTAAACAAAGTAATATTTAAACATCAAAAACTGTTCATATACCATAAAATAAAGGGAAGCACTAGCGATTTCGAAAGGACGTGGCCGTTCTTTATCAGGTGCAAAAAACTCAAACTTGTACCTTAGAGGCAAAAGCAAGTTCTCTCTTCTATTTCCAAGGTATTAGTATGTATTTTCACCTGAAGAAGAAAGGCCACATTTTTTCTTTATTTTATGGTGTGTGAAGAAATTTTTATGTTAAAAGACTTATTTTACACCAGTTCTTCCATTCCTCAATGATTAACTTTATTACTTAAGTATTAAATAGGAAATTAGCACAGAGACTCCAAGTTAAATACAACTAAAGTTTTATTAGAACTTAAGTGCAGGGAGGGTACTAGAAACAAACTCAATATCAAATATTAAATATTTTCAGAAAGATAACTTCAATAAACAACTTAAATAAATTTAGATGAAATCTCACCCACAGTAGATAACGTAGTAAGGTGATTTATCTCGCTGGTCTACGTCACTTTACTAATGTAGGCTAAGGGCAAAAAAGGATTCCCTGAATCCGCCTAGCTCTATACTATAAATTAGCACCTCCAAAATCACCACAACATTTATCGAACTAAGAACTTAATCACTGAAGAACATTTCTGTTCTATTTCACATTCTGCATCACCGCCACTACCACACACTTCTTCACCATACTGATTTATATTTATAATCAATCTTCATCAAATCCACCCACTTCATTTAACAACTCTAAAACCTCTCCGTGTTCACACGCGTTTCGCAACTTGTTTTCTTCGCTGCAGCGCTATGCTGACATGACTCCAACCTTACACACACACACAGAAGCAAGATTTTCAAGCGTTAATAGTACATAATATAAAAATTTAAAGTATATTTATATATATATATATATATATATTGGGTGTAATCGAGATTTTATAAGGAAGAAAAAACTGAATAATCAGGATTTGCGTTATCGAGCGAATATATTTGAAAAATAACTTATGTTCAATTCTAGGTTTATGTTCTACGTCTTAATATCGTAAAAAGTAATATGTGCTTTATAATTATCATGTATGTTTAGAAAATACAAATATTGGTATAACTTGAATATATATAAAAACAAAATCCCTAAACTCAGTGATGTCAGATTTAATAAAATAATTTGTTAAGGAAATCCCTTTCATTAAATTTATAATAATGCAGGCGTAATTAACTATTATTAATTTCGGAAAATTTCTTTCTATGCACTAAATTTTCTCTATTCAATCTCTCTTTATAAATTTGAGACAAAACTCGTTTACTAAAAGCAGACTTTTTCTGTTATTTGTATGTGTACATTATGTGACGACTCGTCTCTAACGTAAATATTCATTTTGTGCAAATTTGGAAGTTTTATTTACTTAAGCATTGCTTTATAAACATACCATCACAAGTGGAATAAAGAGTATGGTTAAAGCTTTCGGTGATTAAGATAATGAGGAAATTTTTAATGTATAGGAATTTCAAAACGGATAATTGCAATTTCTAATTAATTTTTATCAGAAATTATAGCATTTTAATTTAAAAAAAAATTATTATGAAGCGAATTTCAGTTAATTATTTTGAGCGGAAATTAAAACTTCTGTATCATTTACAGTAAGGTTAAAGCACTCTATTTGATTGATATTTATACTGAAAAATTGGTTTATTTGTTTCCATAAATATCAATCATAAATTTTCAGAATTTATATATAAATTAAGTTTAATCTAACAGATCATTTAAAAAATACTATTTAACATGAACAAAAACTCAATGCATATCATATGACTGTAATCCATTACACGTGTTGGTTTTTACAGAGCAGAATATTACTAATTAAATTTATTACTTAAGGAAATCTAGGGTTTAAAAGTTGTTCAAAATATACATTTTTTAATAAAAATAAAATTTAACCTGCCTACATGTCTGAAACGAGAAGATAGGACATAACACTGATTCCGAAGTAAAAGTTAAAACTCAATATAAAAATTAGTGGGAGATACCAGTTGTTTTCCTGTACCCAAATCAAGATGATGGATGGGATAGATGGGCTGAGGGCTTATGACACTGCTCACTTACATGCCTAAAGCAAGTCAATTATCTTTAATTTCATATGTATTATTCGTTGAAACCTTAATTTTTTTTATGATTTTTGAATCGTGCCAGTGATTCTTAGAATGGGAAGCCACGGAGGGAATATATCAAATGAAGTAGAATTTTGTTGACTGTAATTGCAAAAAACTGGTACATAGTGAATGTATAATCTGACATGATCTTTTTTTTTTTTTAATCATACAGAATATATATTTTTATTTCTCAATTTATACAGGCCACATTAGCTGGGTTATTCGCTACTTTCAGCATATTGAGAATGCTTTTATTACAACATGTGTAAAGTAAAATGTTTATAAAATACTGTTATCCGAAACATATTCTTCAACCACGTTTCTTCGTAACATGGGAGCTTCTGCGCAAGAGCTTTCTCAACAAGTCTAGTATTGAAATAGGGGTGATAGCCCTTGTGAATAAGAAAGAATAAGCGATAAGGAAACTCTGGGACTGCATGTTTACCAAATTCCAGTCTGTCAGTGAATTTGGCACGCCTCTATGCCTTTGGAATCGACTTTACTATTAGTCGCGAGAAATGTGGTTACAGTATAATTGTAAGAGACGAGTTAATTTTTAATAAACAAAATATCAATATTTGTAACCAAAATGTTTATATAGAGAGATAATCTATTATGTCTGTTACTTGTATATATTATATTTTATCTATAAATAAAATCTTATTTTCTATAATTCAAGTAATAATAATTCTTCATTTAATTTTTAATTATAATCTTATACGTTTAATTAATATATTTTATAGGGATAATTAAATATGATTCCTCGAACGACTTTTTTATTTTTATTTTGTAGTTTATAAAAAAATATTTCACATCCAATGTCAATTCTATAGTGAAAATTACATGATAAACATGTATGTGTGCTAACCAAACATACTTTTAAAACGCCCACATAATTCCAATTTTTTTACTATTTGTCTTTTTATCAAATTATTGATATCTCACGTGAATTTTCAGTCAGAGGTCACGCAATCAACTTTTCGAAACCTCTTTTATTTTTTATTTATTCTTATTCATTTACTTATTTTTTAATAACAAAAATTTGTAATCATTTGCAGTATCTTCGATTCAATAATATGTCTATTGCTTTTTAAACTTACTGGTATTCAAAAAAGTGACAACACCGGATCCTGACTAGTTCGTGTAAACTTCTCAAAGACAGTGGAAATGTCAGAATCCTATTAGAAAACAAACTGGGCTTTACTTTTTTTAAATATATAAAAATTAATTCTCAGCGAAATGTAGAAATAATTGTAATTGAAGCTTTTGAAAAAGCGAATAGAGAAAAAGATACTTACCTACTTAATCAGTTAATTATCTTTTTTTCTCAAGTTTTCCAGTTCGATTATCAGATTCTGTTATATTAATTACAATTTATAATACTTTTTTTTTAAGAATACAACTTGAATATAGAACACAAATAATTACACAGATACGACACTCCCGTTTTCTCAATATAACCACAATTTGACAACAATGACTCTGTTGTCAACGACTGTAAATTTCCATTGATATAGTAATATATATTCATCTATCATACCCATGTTATCATGCAAATATTTTTGATGCCGAAAAAAAAGCTTTGGAATCAGCCATTAAATGGTATTGAAAAAAAGAAAAGGAAAAAGAAAAAGGATTTTAAAACTGTACCTGGAGTTTTTCATTCGCCTTTAGTAAATAAATTATTCATAAATTTTATTTGCTAAAATATTCGTGTATATTCCCGTGTGTATTCACTCGGGAAAAGACGGCCATATTTTGGTAAAATCGCCGTCTTTTCCCAAGTGAAAAGGAATCACTTTTTTTCCCCCAATGATCAATCTATATATTATTACTATATCTATGTAAATTTCTAGAGCTTTCCAGATTACGCAGTTACTCGCCTTTATTATTATTATTATTATTGTATCTATATTTTCGTTTGGCAACTTTGTTGACGTTTACGAACTTTATCAAAAGCAGCTTATTATAAGAAGCAAGTACTAAATATTAAGCAAATAAATTTTGAAAATATACATGAACCAAAAATATCGTTTCATGTTAAAGCATTTTGTATTATTAAAAACAAGCAATGTTAAATGTTTAGCGATTTCATACTGCTATTTCAGGAACACAGTTTGTAATTTTAATTTGTACTTGAATATCATTGTGTTTGGCAAAATAAATTTTTAAACATTATAAAAATAAATTTTATTTCTTAGAAAAATATCTGTGAATGTTTTGAGTATGATTTTGTGAATTCAAAAATAATAGAAAATGAGAAAAGAAAAGAAAAGAGAAAGAAAAGAGAAACAAAAAAGAAAAAGAAAACTTCACATACAAAGCTGCTGCTAATTACTCGTGAAATAGAAAAGCAATTTTCGATCAATGATGCTATTCATGTAGACCTAACACATACGACAGTTCTTAGGTCCCTCTGCCGACACTAGTGGTTCTACTATCGCTCCGGTTTGCGTTTTAGCTTCACTGTCCCATCTATATGATAGTCTGTGATATAGAAAGGCACCTGATATCTCAGAGCTTTAAAAAATTATTAAAAATCCAGATTCTTTTTATTTTAATAATAATTTTTTACCATTTTTGTATTTTATAAATACACTTTTTATGTTGATATTTTAGTTATTATTTTGTTTAAAAATATATATAATTTCATAACCATTATTTATTGTTTTAATGTTCAATGTATTGTGGAAAATTGCGATAGCATTTGAAATCTAAATTAATTTTTATTCCAAAAAATATCTAAGAAGAAACCGTCTTGACTCTTTTAAATATTAAAATCCGACGATTTAAGGTAAAATTCTTATAAAGTTAAACAAGTAATTTTAATTTATAGCTAATATAACATTAAATAAGAAATTTGCATAGCTGCTAATTTGGTATTAAAGACTGAAAAAAAAATGTTTCAAGAAAATATTTCAGTAAATTAAACATTTTTGAAAGAGAAAATATATATTTCCATCTGAATTATTAGTAAATCAGTAGTTTGACACTTTTATCTCAGTTTATCAAACGAAAATTCAATTAAAATGTTACATGTAATATCATTGAAATGAGTCTATTTATTTATTTATTTATTTATACAGGGTGGCCATAGTGAAGATGACAGTGTTGACAGTATTCTGTAGCACTATCTAATTGAAATAATAGCCCCAAACTTTTTAGGATGATTTATGAAGACGAGAGACGAATGATTCCGCAAAAGAAGTCAAAAATATACCGTTAGGGGAATATGTGGCGCTGTTTTTTATGTAAAGTTTTTATGTCGTATAAATTAACGTCGTGTCGCCAATTTCAAAGTAATAAATAACACAAAAGCAGTGCTTAAAAAAATGCGCAATCATCAATTTAAACATTATAATTTGTGATAAAAGCATTATTTCGAAAAACAGCACCACATATTGCCCTAACGGTAAATTTTGGATTTTTTTTTTCAGAATCTTTCGTCCCCCACCTTATTCATACTTCCTACAAACATTGATGTCATTCTTGCAATTGAATCGCTCTGCAGAATACTGTAAGTACAGTCAGTTTAATTATGGCTACCCTGTATATTAAAACAGATATATAGGATTTTACCTGTTAGCTTTTGTTCTTTGAATATCATCTATATAAGTTTATTTTGTTGGTAATGCTGCAGATAGATTAAAAAAGAAAAAAGAAAATATTTACAGTTATTAAATGACAAGAAAACTGAAATTGCTGAATATGGCTTCTTTTTCCATTTCGTTTTTAATACTCAAACAAGGTAACGCATTGTGACAAGTTGACGTTATTATCGCATATGTCAAATAGTTAAATATCTATATATATGTATATATGTAAAGTGAAAACAAAATTCAAATTAATTGCAACAATGAAAAGTTGTGATATCATGACAACTCTTAAAATAAGGGAAAATAAATAAATAAATAAATAGAGCAATAAAATTTAAAAGAAAAACCACGCAAAAAAAAATTATGTGACAACATAGTGACGAAAATGGGTAAACTTAGTGAAAGAGTAGAAAAGAACTGACAATGAAATCAAGAAATTAACAAAGAATTTTAACAGAAAAAATAAAAGCAAATTAATGAAAAGCTTACAATAATAGGCAACAATAAGTAGTACAATATAGCAATGTTTCAAAAACAATAAAAAGAACGTACTCATTGAAACAATGGAAACTCCGTGGAAGTAACGCAAAAAGAAGTCAAATAAGATGGTACGACAATGGGTGTGAGGAAAATAATTAAATACCTTATTTAACAATAAACAGACGACAACAATAACAACAAAAGATAATATAAAACAGTGTCATATGAACAATATATAAATATATACTCATTGATACAATGGAAACTCCGTGCCAGTAAGACAAGAGAAAGATGAATTAGGTATTATAACAATATTAAAGCAATGTCTCATCAACAATATAAAAAACTTACTGAAACAATGGAATCTCCGTGGAAGTAACACAAAAAGAAGACAAATAAGATGATAACAATGGAAGTGAGGATAATAATTAAATTACGATAAATAGACAACAGCAAAAACAATAGACAATAGTACAAAACAGTGCCACATGAACAATATAAAACTATGTACGCATAACAGTGGAAACTCCGTGGCAGTAACACAAGAAGATGAATATTATAACAATGAAAGTGAGGTAACAATGAAATAACTCATTTATCAATAAATATAAAATGGAAATCTTAGAATTAAATGCGGCGCAACAATAGTAGCAATGAAAATCTCAAAGAAATATTGCAATAATAAACAACGTCTTAAATGTCAAAGGAAATAATAATATGGCGGATAACTGTTTTTATGGCATTTAGCGTACCGTCATCATACACTGACGACAATACGCTAAATGCTACCGAAAGAGCTGTCTACTAATTTATTATTCCCTTTAACGTTCAACACGTTGTTTAATATATTTTTTTTTTATTTATCTAGTACTAAATCCCACAGCAATATTGTAATGTTGACAATAGCAGTACTGTATCCATTGGAAATTTTTTTTTTTTTTTTTAACTCGCATGTGAAAACAAGGAAAAACATTTCAATTAATGGCGTTTTTTCGTACAATAGTATGTTCCTCACAACGTTTATTTGATAACATTGAAAGATTTTTTGTAATATAATATTAACGGCATTACCAGTTCACATACATTCAAAATTCACTAAAACAGTTTTAATTACACAATTTTATAAATGTGCATATACAATTTTTTTTATTATTATTATAGTAAAAAACATGTCTTTTTGGATGTTAAATTTAATGAAAATGTGTATATGTCTGAAATAACATTTATAAATTAAAAATTGACAAATTTATTATAAAGTTAAATAAACTTTTATTTCACAGTGAGATTTTGGTATATTTTTACGATGCAGTGTATGTGACATCAAAGTAATCAAAACATGTATAAACGCAGTGAACATGAATTTATGAAAAAATAAGAGAATCAACTATCTGGATAAATACGAATTTGTAAATAATTTCAGTCATTTTTATGTAATTTTCATTCAAAGAGATTTAGCCATGCTACAAAAGTTAATTTTCTGCACTTTTAGCTTGTCTTAGCGTTAAAATAGCTCAATTTCTTTTAAAAACCGCAAAAAAGCTTCACCAAGGCAGGTAATGGCATTCGCTACATATTTAGCGATTTTATAGCTCCTTGGTGACTTTTCTGGCGACCTTGGTGAGAAAATCCTTATTAAATGCTACATTGTAAACTTGAAACTTTTCGATGCCAGATAAAATGACAAATCTTCGGCATTTTGATGTATTTCTCGTTTAAAAAAATTCCAAATCTACATGTTTCATTTGAATTTTTTAAATCGTTTTCGGTTATTTAAAAATTAAACATTATTGACACACTGTCTGATCGAATTCGGAATTCGAAAATTGCTAGTGACTTATTATTTGCAAACTTTTAAAACAGCAAGAAGAAAAAAAAATTTTTAAATAAATTACCATAGTTTAAAACTTTTATAATTTTAACACCACTTCAATGAAATATAAAATTTTATTTTATTTCAACAGTAAAATCGCTATTGCAATTTATAAAAGGTTTCCATTAAATATTTTTTATTGAAACAACTAAAAAGTTGATGTATATGCTTTAATTAGGTAATCTGTAGTAAAATATCATAAAATGGAAACTTTTTTTTTAACAAAAGTATATTAATAAAAGTGTAACTTTACAATCGTTAACAGCACATAATACTAAAATTTACAAATATGTATTGAGCATAATAAGCTAAATTCAATAACATTATACGCAGCAGCCAGCACTTAATTTCCTAATTTTCGGATTTCATAGATTTTTTTTTTTTTTTTTTAAGTCACATTTGCCTTCAAAATTACTACATTACATTGTATGACAAAGTTATTTCAACGAGAAGATTGTTCTAGTGTGATAGTTGATATCAAGCTGAAACAGTAAAATAAAATGTAACATTGAAGTTTCTCCAGACCTTTCAAATCGCTAAGTACCATAATTTTAAATTTATCTTTCATGCTAAACTATTGAACTAGATTAGAGCTGAATTAATTTGAAGATTTTAATTGGTATAAGAAGCGAAAATATTTCCTCTCAGACTCATTATTTGGTCATGTAATTTTATAATTGCTTTGTCATGATAAATACTACAATTTTTTAAGTTTTCTTTACTTAAAAAAACATTAAATATTTTGCAATAGTCGTTTGCCTTAAAAAAAAAAAAAAAAAAAAAAAAAAAAAAACTCTTCGCCATGTCTTTATATCCTAATCCAATACCTGCGAAAAAAATTTATATAATAAATCGATATTTTATATTAAAAAAATAAATAAATAAAAATTTTAAAAAAGTAATAATAAAGTTAAATAAAGTTGAATAAAAATCACTATTTCGCGTAATATTATGAATACATTTTAAAAATAACTTCTCTTCAATTCTAGGTTTACGTTATTCTCCTCAATATCATAAAAAGTATTATATGCTTTATATTTATAATGTATGTTTAGAAAATACAAATATTAGCATAAGTTAAATACATATAAAAACAGAATCTCTAAACTAAGTGATGTCATATTTAATAAAATATTTTATTAAGAAAATCCCTTTTGTTAAATTAATAATAATGCAGACGTAATTAACCATTATTAACTTCGGAAAATTCCTTTCTATACATTAAATTTTCTATTCAAACTCTCTTTATAAATCTAAGGCAAAACTCGTTTTCTAAAAGGTTGCTTCTGTTGTCTTTTGTAACACTGTGTGACGACTAGTTCTTAACGTAAATAGTCATCTGGTGGAAGCTTGAAAGTTTTATATAATTTAACATTGTTTTATAAACATTCCACCATGTGGAATAAAAAGTATAATTAAAATTCTCGATGATTAAAATAATGTAGAAAATTTAAAGTACAGGGAATTTCTAAGTTGATATTTGGGATTTCTAAATAATCCCTATCAGAAAAAATAGAGCGTTTCTGTTTAATAAAAATTAATAAGCAGATTTTGGTGATTTATTATGAGTGGAAATTTAAAACTCTGTATCATCTATAGTAAGATTAAAACACTTTACTTGATTAATATTTACTAAAAATTTGACTTCTTTGATTCCATCAAAACAATTTATACGTTTTAATAATTTATAGAAAAATTAAGTTTATCCGAAGAGAACATTTACAAATTATTAACTATCATCCACAAAAACACAGTGCACGTTATATGACTGTAATGTATTACACGCCTTAGATTTTACAGATATTAATAATTGAATTTATTATTTAAAGAAGTCTAGGTTTAAATGTTCTTTGACAGATACATATTTGATGAAAAGGAAATTTAACCAATCTACGAAACTGAAATGAGAAAATCGGGCATTACTCTGACTCTGGAATAAAAGTTAAAACCCATTATAAAAGTTAATTGGAATTATCTGATGTTTTCCGGTACCCAAATAAAGATGACTGATGTGTCAAGGGCTTATGATCCTGCCCACCTACATGTCTGAACAAAAAAAAAAAAAAAAAAAAAACGGCTATTCATTGAAACATTAAATACTCTGCTGTTTTTGTTTTTTTTTTTGTTTTTTTTTTTTTTGTTTTTTTTTTTTTTGCTTTTTTTAACTTTCTTGCACCCATATATATGATAGGGAAAATGTTGTTTTGGGGCCAAATTTTTGAAATTGAATTTTTGTTATATATATATGTGTTTTAAGATCCCTTGAGTCCGAAAAACAGGTTTTCAGAGGTTGGTCTGTGTGTCTGTCTGTGTGTATCCTATCAGCATATCTCAAGAATAAATTGCAGTAGAACGACAAAACTCAACATTCTAAATCTGTATCATATAGAGATGCCACATCATACTTGCCAAACTAACCCGGAAGATTGTTAGTTCCCGCCCCTTTTTGTTCACCACTTAATTTTTAGAGTAATTCTCTACAAATATATTTACGACTAAATAAGAAGAAAAGTACTCTAAAAAAAGTCTTTTGTGAAAAAATAGGCGGAAAGGGGCGGAAGTAACGATCTTCCGGGTTAAGTTGGCAAGTATGCTACTCTAAACTTTTCGTTGAGATTAAGCAAATGGTACGTATACAAGAACATTCAAGAGAATTCAAATACTACGGGGGAAATTGCAAGTAAGTAAGGTTTAATGTCTATAGACTGCACTAGACAAAATGATATTAATACATATTTTTTATAGACATAAAAGCATGTTTCATGTACAATATAGTATAAAAATCATTCACCGTTCATATACAGGAGTACACAAAAGAATTAGAATATAGGTGGATAATGTTATTTTAAACGCCTCGGTAGAACAGAATTTTATTTTGTAATATCGCAAATATCACACATATCTATTTTAATTATATATATATATGATAGAATAATCTTACTGGTAGTTTTAATTATGAGAATCTTCTTACCTGTATTCAATGATCGGGCATCCGTTCAATCTATTCTTCTTTAGACGGCTAAATCATAAACTCTTCTAGAAAGAAATTATCTGTTAGATGTGATTAATTCAGCATACTCAATTATGAGATGACTTTGTCTTAAAAGTATTTAATAAAAGAATAGAAAAATAATAAAATGAGTTTAAGTTACGGAGCAACTGAAACGCTCCGAACATTACAAATGCTACATTACGACTAGTGAAGAAAATACATATACATGATGCAGGTGCAAGCGGTTTTTTATAGACATGCGCAGATGCCTCATTTGTTTTCTCTTTACAGTTCCAACCGAAAGATTAAAAAGAATATTTCAATTAGAAAAGAATATTTCGAAAGATATTTCAATTTAATAATTCCTTGTTCGCATAATTGTTTAATTAAATGATATTTCACATCAATGTGTTTTGTACGACTTTGGTACTTATCAGATTCAATAAGTTTAATACAGGCCTGATTGTCTTCATAAATAACGATTGGTTGTTTTTGTTCCATATCAAGATCTTTTAGTAGTTTTAATATTGATATTGTTTCTTTTGCTGCATTTCCAGCCGAGATATACTCAGCTTCAGCTGTTGATAGTGCTATGCAGTTCTGTTTCTTGGATGTCCAGTTAATCGGGTTTTTCCCAACAAAGTATATATTACCACTTGTAGATTTTCTATCAAGTGTGTCATTTGCCCAGTCGGCGTCAGCAAAAACTTTTAAAATAGGTTCTTGATCAACATTATATTTTATTTTATAGTCATTAGTACTTTTTAAGTATTTGATTACCCGTTTTGCGGCTTGCCAATCCTTTTCTCTAGGTTGTTCATTTCTAGGACTAAGTATATTATCTGCTGCCGAGATGTCCGGTCTGCTTAACGTTGCTATATATAACAAAGCTCCTACGGCTTGCCGATATTTGGTGTTATTTGGTAGAATATTTTCAATTTTGTCATCTTTCTGGTATCCTGGATCAAGTGGTGTGTTAATTGGTTTGGAATCTTGCAAATTAAATTTTCTAACAAGTTCATTTATTTTATTTTTCTGATGTATAGCTAATGTCCCATTATCATCTCTTTCTATTTGCATTCCTAAGTATTTGTTTACTTGACCTAGATTTGTGATTTCGAATTCGTTTTCGAGTTCCTTTATTACTTCTTGTATTTCATTTTTGTTTCCTGCCAACAATATGTCATCGACATAAATAAGTAAATAAACTGTATTATTGTCCTTTGACCCTTTGTATAAACACTTGTCTGATTCACAGGAAGTAAAATTTAATTTGATTAGTGTGTCATTGATTTTGGTATTCCAAGACCTGGCTCCTTGTTTGAGGCCATATATGGCTTTTCGTAATTTGCAGACCTTTTTCTCTTGTACTGGTATTATGAAGCCTTCTGGCTGGCTCATAAAAATGTCTTCTTCTAGTTCTCCATGTAGGAAAGCGGTTTTTACGTCAACGTGAGTTAACTGCAAATTTTTGTACAATGCATTTATCAAGAAGGTTCTGATTGTTGTATGAGAAGCCACTGGGGCAAAAGTCTCATCATAATCAGTTCCATACTTTTGACTAAAACCCCTTGCCACTAGACGTGCTTTGTATTTTTCAATTTTGCCTGAGTCATTGTATTTTGCTTTAAAAGCCCACTTGGAACCAACAATGTGTGTATTAGGTGGAGGATCAACAAGATCCTACGTTTCATTTTTATTTAATGATTTTATTTCTTCTTCCGTTGCTTCTAACCATTTTTCTTTTTCAATAGGATCTTTCATGTTTACTATGTCGTCAAATGTTTTCGGTTCAATATAATTTGTATCAGTTGACAGAAAAACAAAACGATCAGGTGGTACCCCTTTGTTTATTCTATCTGATCTCCTTAGGGTTTGTGTATTCTGAATTTCATTGTGTTCTTCTGTTACATCATTTTCATTGTTTAGAATAACAGGAATTTTAGATTCCTCATTAATTGCATTTTGGTCAATGTTTCGAGAATGTTCGTGAGTTTCATGCTCTTCGAGAAATTTCACTGTTCTGCAGATTTTTATGTTGTTATTTATATAAATTCTATATCCTTTACTTTTTAGATCATAACCCATAAAAATTCCACGCTTCGCTTTATTGTCTAACTTTTTTCTATCAGTTTTGTTCACATAAACATAAGCTTTGCAGCCAAATGTTCTTAATTTTGAGAGGTCTGGTTTCATACCAGTCCAAAGCTCATATGGTGTCTTTTCACGGGCACTTGTTGGTAGTCTGTTTTGTAAATAGTTTGCTGTCATTAACGCTTCTCCCCAGAAATTTTTATTTAATTGACTCTCATTTAACATGCATCTTGTCATTTCGACCAAAGTACGGTTTTTCCTTTCCGCCACGCCGTTCTGTTGAGAACAATGGGGCACAATTAGTTGGTGTTGTATACCCTCATTTTGAAGAAATTTTTCAAACTCTTAGTTCATA
This sequence comes from Salticus scenicus, assembly GCA_963930645.1. Classification (NCBI taxonomy): domain Eukaryota; kingdom Metazoa; phylum Arthropoda; class Arachnida; order Araneae; family Salticidae; genus Salticus; species Salticus scenicus. The sequence goes on from OZ005655.1 coordinate 228,940,167, forward strand.
TATTCACCACCATTGTCAGAATGCAAAATTTAAATTTTTCTTCCAAATATATTGGAAGTGAGTGCATGGTAGTTTTTGAAAGCTTCTAAAGCTTCATATTTATTTTTCAACAGATATATATAAGTGTAGCGGCTGTAATCATCGATGAAAGTGAGAAAATAACTTTTTCCACCCACCGTAGGTGTCTGGAATGGCCCACAGAGGTCAGAATGTATTCTTTCCAATGTTTGTTTTGTCATGTGTGTAGCTACTTTGGGGTATGAGTCGTTTTCCAATTTTGAGATAATGCAAATTTCACAATTATCATCGTGTTTACAATTGTTCAGTTTAATTCCCGTTGCCATTTCCTTACTGACGAGTTCTTTTATTTGTGCAATATTTTTGTGTCCTAATCTACTGTGCCATAGTTTAACACAATTTTTATTATCGCAAGTTTGTGTCATGTTTATCTTTTCCTGTATGTTATAATTTGTTTTAACTTCATACAAATTGTCAGTTACAGTTGCAAAAATATATTCTTCATTTTTAAATTTAATTTCACAAGTGTTTTCTTTAAATATTGCCTGACAACCATTCTCGGTTGCCTTTTTTATTGAAATTAAATTTGTGGAAATTTCAGGAATGAATAGCGTGTCTTTGAGTGTAATGTGTTTGATTTCGTTTTTAGAATTTCTCACTTCTATTTTTACATCTCCACAACCTTGTGAGATTACAGATTGACCATTGGCTAACATAACTTGTGTTTTATCATTGTTTTTAAATGACATGAACCTTTTTATATTGTTGCATACATGGCTTGAACTCCCGCTATCTACGATAAACGAGTTTCTGTTTGAATTTCCTACCACAAAAGTCAGATTTTTCATTTTATTTTCCGTTTCTTGCATCATGTTTGATCTTTGTTTGTTTTTATATTTATTGCGACTATAGAAATTGCTTTGATAGTTATTTGGATTTTTATAGTCATTCTCTTTGTGTTTATATTCGTTGCTTTCTCTATTTTTTAAATGCCAACAATCGCTTTTATTATGCGAACTCTTTTTGCAATAATTGCAAAACTTTCGTGGTGGTGGTTTATTTTTAATGTGCATTTTATATGCGCTTTCATTATTTGTTTGATTGTTTTCTGATCTTTTTAAATCTTCGTCTAGTAATTTTCCCCTGATGAATTCTGGTGTCAAGTCTTCCTGATCTCTAGATTCAATTGCAGTAATCAAGGTGTCGAAGCTTGGAGAAAGTGAGCATAGCATAAGAGCTGACATGTGCTCATCATTTATCACTTCACCTATAGCGGTCAGTCTATCACGGATCTGATATATGTGCGTTAGATGTTGAGATAGATTTTCACCCTCTGCTAGTTTAGCAGAATATAATTTTCTCAATAGAAATAATTTACTGGACAAGTTCGAACGCTCATGAATTCTTTTTAAAGTGTCCCACGTTTGCCTAGCTGTCGCGAGATTTTTTATATGTACGATTTGGTCATCTTCTATCGATAAATTAATGATCGCTTTGGCTTTGCGATCCTTTATTGTGCACTCATTAGTGACAGGATTTGGAGGTTCGTCTGTTATCAATTCAAACAAATTTTCTTTACATAGCATCATTTCAATTTTAAACTTCCACAAATCATAATTTGTGGAATTCAGTTTGTCGATTATTGAAACATCTTTCGCAAAAGCCATTTTAACTTTATTATTTAATCACTGCAAATATTTTGATTATATAATATTTCTTTTCTTATTATACTTAATTACAATTCAATTGAGTTTTTTTTTTTGTTTCTAGAACATATATTTTTCAAACCAAAACTTTTGGTTTCAGTTCTATTTTGAACAGATGCCTTTTTAAATCTAATTTTATTTCAATTCATTTATTATTTTTGTATTTTTAATACATTCCATTTCATATTATCTTAAAAAATACAATACTAGTATTTTTCTTATATTTATATAAATGAATTTATATATATAGAAAGTGTGACATTTTTTATTCTGAATCATAATCTGTTATTTTAAACGCCTCGGTAGAACAGAATTTTATTTTGTAATATCGCAACTATCACACATATCTATTTTAATTATATATATATATATGATAGAATAATCTTACAGGTAGTTTTAATTAAGAGAATCTTCTTACCTGTATTCAATGATCGGGCATCCGTTCAATCTATTCTTCTTTAGACGGCTAAATCATAAACTCTTCTAGAAAGAAATTATCTGTTAGATGTGATTAATTCAGCATACTCAATTATGAGATGACTTTGTCTTAAAAGTATTTAATAAAAGAATAGAAAAATAATAAAATGAGTTTAAGTTACGGAGCAACTGAAACGCTCCGAACATTACAAATGCTACATTACGACTAGTGAAGAAAATACATATACATGATGCAGGTGCGAGCGGTTTTTTATAGACATGCGCAGATGCCTCATTTGTTTTCTCTTTACAGTTCCAACCGAAAGAAAAAAGTTTTGATAGTCTGTGAATTATATTGGGCAGATAATTGTCATAATTTTCAACAGATAATACTTGGAAATTCATGAAAATGCATTTCAGGCTGTGCTATATGTTATTAATATAGGATTATATTTAGGTGTACAGTGTGATTTTTAAAAGATGTACAGGGCTGCCAATAGTTAATCAAAAAATAATTTTTTCTTAAATGTAATTAGTATAAGTGTTTTAGTATAATGTTTTACCATGTCCAGAAAAATTGCTCAGAAATTAAATTTAATTCCTCATACACATGTGGTAAATAAAGTATCTTTAAAACTATATATTTAGTGTTTCTTTTTCTATATTGACACGTTTTGAGGTTCCCTGAATATTAAAGTCATGTTTTTAACGTTTAATCTTTGTCTGTGACATTTATCAGAATAACTTAAATAGAAATAATTTCAGGCAATTCAAATGCTGTATTTTGAGGTTAATATGAGGTTGTTACTTGAAAATTTTCATAAGTTTCAAGGAACGTTGAGGGTGAAATTTTCTGAATAATTTGAAATGAACATTTAATTTTAATAACAACTCTTGAATTCTTTTTAAATGTAAGTACAATGCCCCCCTCATACAAAATTATATGTCAAATGAAGCTTTTCCGGAACCTATTTAAAAACAATCTAACGAATGTTTATACAACACACTATTCGTTATCTTATCCCTTAATGTCTGACCTGCCTTTATGATATTTAATTTCAGGGTAAGATTTACTCGTGTGGATGCCACACTAGATTTTTTATTTTATTTTATTTTATTTTTTAAATTGTGCCCGTGACGGGAAGCCACGGTGGAAAAAATATCAAATGTTAATAAAATTTTGTTGACTCTAGCTGCAAGAAACTAGTGCATATTGAATGTATATAATCTGGCATGATCTAATTTATCTTTTTTTTTTATTTAGCATATATAATTATTTCTAAATTTATATAAACAATACAGGCTGGTTTATTCGCTACTTTAAAGAAACTGAGAATGTTTTAATTGCGAAAAGTATAAAGTGAAATATTTATAAACTATTGCTATCCGAAATATACTTGTAAGAGACGTGTTAACATTTTATAAACACTATATCAATTCCTGCAACAAGAATGTTTATTTATATACATAAATTTTTATATCTGTTACCTGTGCATATTGTATTTTATCTGTAAATAAAATTTTAACTTATTTTCTATAATTTAAATAATATTAATTCTTAATTTAATATTTAATAACAATTTTATTGGCTTAATTAATATATTATATAGGGATAATTAAATGTAATTCATCAAATGGCCTTTTTAATTTTATTTATCAAATATAATATACTTAATACACATCGCTATGTCAATTCTGTAATTAATTTTGGGAAGCCCTGTGTATTGTCTACACACCATATGAACATTACGTTGTGTACTTAAATTTAGTCTTGTACAAAAAACACATAACACAAAATGAAATACACTTCCAGCAATTACCAAGTATAGACCTAATATATTCAAATATTTTGGGTAGCCCTGTAAATAAATAATGAATGATTTCTATACCAAACAAATACGTTCATTCCATTTTGCTTAGGGTAACCTATAAATGTTACTCTGTGTTTACCAGAAATTTCGCCCATAAACGTAATGTATTTAAATTCTCTTGGAGGCCCCTGTACACGAGCTCTTTGCTAGATCTCAACGAAAAGTTTAATGTAGCATCTCTATATGACATAGATATAAAATACCAAGTTTGGTCTCCCTGCTATCATTTGATCTTGAGATATGCTGATAACAGACACATAGATAGATGCACAGACACACAGAGACCAATCGCTAAAAACTTGTTTTTCATATTCAGAGCACTCCAAAACGTGTGTAACAAAATCTCGATTTAGAAAATTGGACCCTAAAACAATACTTTCTCTAAAGCGAAATTAAAAATAGTCATCATTTGCAGTATTTATCTTCGATTAAATAATACGCCGATTGCTTTATAAACACAGTGGTATTTAAAAAAGAGACAGCACCGAACCATGACTAGTTCGTATAAACTTCTAAAAAAATATATGGAATTATTACAATCCAATTCATAACACATTCTGGTGTTTACTTTCTTTAAAATACATAAAACTTAGTTCGTAGCGAAATACAGAAATCATTTAAAGTGCTTTGAATTGGAAATTTTTTTAGCGAAAGCTTTTGAAAAAGTAAAGAGAGAAAAAGATACTTCTATATGCTTTATTAGCTAATTTCGTTTCTCAACATTTCCAGTTCGTTTACCAGATTTAGTTATATTAATTACAATTTTTAATACTTTATTTTAAGTATATTTCTTGCTTATAAAAAGAAACGTCATATCGTACAGCTTAAAAAAGATATTAAAATTTAGTTTCTTTGTAACTTTATAATACATTTTTACATTTTTTTATAATTTGGAAATACATTCTTTTTGTTGATGTTTTAGTTATTATTTTGAGTCAGAAAATATAATTTCATAATCGTTATTTATTGTTCTTACTTTACATGTTTTGAGAAAATCGTGATAATATTTGAAATCTCAGCTATTTTTTTCCCTTTAAATATTTAAATAATCTGATGTGTCACTCACACGACTTTCTCTTACCCTGAAATTTAATACTATAAATACAGGTTGCACTTTAATAGATAAGATAACGAGTACTGTTATGTAAACCTATGTTAAACAATTCATATTAGGCTTCTGAAGAGTTTTATATGATAATTAATTCTGTGTGAGGGGGGCTACCGCCCCCCTCAACCACCCGTTTCATTAATGCACCTACATTTATATAGAATTTAATTCGGTTATTAAAAAATAATTCTCTTTTTAAAAAATAATTTATTAAAATTATTATTTAAACAAATTATCTTTTATGATAAGGCAGACAATTTCCATATTAGAGAAGTAGTATAACACCAAATATCCAAAAAAAGTCCATTTTATTCTCAATATTAAAAAAAAAAAAAAAGTACGATTTTTTTTTCTAAGTTTTTTTTTTTTTTTTTTTTTTTTTTTTTTTGTTAAAAGTAAAAAAAAAAAAAATCGATAACTTTGTTTTAAATTATCGCAAATTGATGGTTCAACCATTCGTTTTAAAGGTATTGGCGAGCTCTTTTTAAAGATGCCCATCATGAAAATTTACTCCCCTCGAGGGGAAACTTCCCCCCAGGGGGGAAGCGAGGCTCCTACATACACAAAAAAAAAATCCCAGTTAACTATCTCTATTACAAAAAATATATATTCGTTTCATTTGATTTAGTGCAGTCTATAGACGTTAAACTCTACTTTCCTGCAATTTCCCCCATAGACGTAATGTATTAGAATTCTCTTGATTGTACCTGTACACGAACCATTTGCTTGATCTTAACGAAAAGCTTACTGTAGCATCCTTATATGACACACATTTAGAATACCAAGTTTGAACTTTCTGCCATAATTTGTTTTTGAGATATGCTGATAACAGGCAGACACACAGACACACAGACATACAGACATACACACAGACCATTTGCTAAAAACATGATTTTCGTATTCAGGGGACCTCAAAACGTGTAAATATAACAAAATCTCGCGTTCGAAAATTTGACCCAAAAACAATACTTTCTCTACCTTACGGGTAAGAGAAAGTAAAAAGGAAAAAAGTCTTGATTATTTAATATAATTAATTCAGATTATTTAAGATAAAATCACTCTAAAGATAAATAAGCCATTTTAGTTAATAACTAATATATAATATTAAAAAGAAAATTTCATAGCTATTATTATGATATTAATTAATTAAAAAAAAAAACAGTAAATTGAATTTATTTGAAAAAGAAAATACGTTTTTACATCTGACTTATTAATAAATGCGTAGTTTGAGGTATTTTATCACAGTTTAATAAACAGAAATGCATGTAATATTATCGTAATTCTTTTATTTTTATTTATTTATTTATTTATTCATTTATTATTAATATTATTATTATTATTTTTAACTTTTGTACTTTTTTATTAAAGCAGACATCAAGGTTTTTATGTTATATTTTGTTCTTTGAATATCTTCTAAATAAGTTTGTTAGTAGGGCTGAAGATAACTTAAAAAAAGAAGAAAAAAAAATCTGGAGTGATTCCATTCGACTTTCCGAACATTAAGAAATTAACGGTTGTATAATTAAAACAAGAGAAGTCGTTAAATAAACAAAAGAGAAAATTATAGTAGGTTGTTTGAGAATTTTTCTCCATATAGTATATGTTGTTTAATTTATCGCTACTGCACTTCAAGTAATGTATGCCCATAGAGCATAATGATTAAGAATTTTTCATTGTGTCCGCGTAAAAATCTATAAGTGCTAGATTCCCCAAAATCTATATAGCTCGTGCGACTGTGGCCTGTAATATATATATGTATATTTTCGGCTCAATCAGGTAAGTCATTTAGGCGCTATTCCACATTAAATAATTTGAGACCATTAAGAATTTTTTGTTGTGTCCGTCTAATACACTATACGTGTTAGATTCTTCAAAATTCATATAATTCCTGTGACGGTGATTTATAATATGCATGTAAATTTTCAGTTTATTCGAATAAAGTGTTTAGACGATATCACACTTTAAACAATTTGAGCCCATGGACCATAATAATTAAGAATTTTTCTTTGTGTCCCTGTAAAAAAAACTATAATATGTAGATTCACCAAAATCTATACAGTTTGTGAGACGCTCACCTGTAACATGCATATAAATTTTCAGTTCAATCTAGTAAGGCATTTAGACGCTACTCTTTAAATAATTCGAGTTCATAGGTCATAATGATAAAAGATTTTTCTTTGTGTCCCTGTGAAAAAGACTATAAGTGCTACAGTCGGCTGCAAAATCATTGAAACCACATTTTTCATATATATATATATATATATATTTAGTTTGATAGCTAATTTTTATCATCAACTTACTTTTTTATAAACAGTATAAGATCATGACTCGACAAATATTTACCTAACGAAACAATATTGAGTAGGAATTATTGCTAGTGCTTCAATAGTTTTGCTTCCAACGGTAGATTCACCAAAAACAATAGGGTTCGTGCTACAGTGACCTATAACATACGTACCAACTTTCAGCTCATTTTAACAAAACGTTTAGATGCTATCGTGTTTGCTCTCACATACATACATCACTGTAAAAATACCAAAAATGAACTCAGGAGACCTCAAAACATACAGATAAAGCGAAATTTAAAAGTCAAATTTTTTCATGATTACAATACTTTCCTTACAATGTGTGTTCGGAATGTAAAAAGAATATATTTACAGTTATTAAATGGTAAGAAAAATATCTGAAATTTTTTAACGTTTCTTCTTCTTCTTTTTTTTTTTTTTCCCCATTTCTTTTTTAATAGTCAAAGAAGATAACAAATTGTAATAAAATGTCTTTATTTTCACATATATCAAATAGTAAGACATGTATATATGCAATATGATAGCAAAATTGAAACAAATTACAACAAGAAAAGTTTATATCATGGTGACTCGCAAAACAATGGCCTAAAACAAAACTAATTAGAGCAATAAAACTTAAAAAACTAACCACGCAATAGATTTCGTGTGATAACGTAGTGACAAGAACGGATAAGCATAGTGAAAGACTAGAAAAAAATCAACGATGATACCAACAAACTAACAAAGAATTTTAGCAATTAAAATAAATTATTAAGAAGTTTTCAATAATAGGCAACAATAAACAATAATATAAAACAATATCTCAGCAACAATATAAGGAATAAACTCATTGAAATAATGGAAACTGTGTGAAAGTAACACAAAAAGTAAACAAATACGATATTATAACAATGGAAGTGAGGGTAATAATTAAATAACTTATTTAACAATAAATAGACAACAACAATATCAATAACCAACAGTATAAAAGTGTCACAGCAACAATGTAAAATATATACTCATTTATACAATGGAAACCCCGTGGCTGTAACACGAAAAGAAAAAAAATTATATATTATACAATCGGTAACAAAAGTGTCCGAACACTAGCAAAAATTCCTATGTAAAAAAAGTACACTTTATAAGTTTTGTTAAATAAATTCTTGTCGAATTCTGTTCTTAGCCAGTGTAAGAACATGATTCGATAAGGATTTATTTAACAAAACCGTATGAAGTGTACTTTTTTTACATTGGAATTTTTGCTAGTGTTCGGAAACTTTTGTTACCGACTGTACCAAAGGCACTGGGGAAACAGTGAAATAACTCAAGAAATATAAAATAGAAATCATGGAATTTAATGCAGCTCAACAATGGTAGCTATATAAGTTAAGAAATAATGCAACAAATAAATGTCAGTGCAACGTCATCATGCACAAATTACGGTACGCTAAATGCTACCGAAAAGCTGTCTTCTGGTTTATTATTTCCTTTGAAATTTAAGAGTTGTTTAATATTCTTTTTTTTTTTTTAATCAATCACAAAGTCGCTTGTAAATATTGTAATTATCACATATGGCATTACTGCATTCATTGGAAAAATATAAAAACAAAATTGCAAGTGAAAACAAAATGATAATGAAAACCATCAACATAATCATCATTTACAGCATGGATTAGGCTATCAGCCTGTTCCGGTCCCATTGATCAATCCACCGGAGCACAGGTGTAACCCTGTCTCGGTAACTTCTAGGTTTGTAATTCATCAGCTATTTTGGTAATTGGTCTTTGTTCATTTGCTCCACGTTGTCTTTCCGTTTATCTTGATATTCTATTATTTTTTGGTTGATGTTGTATATTTTTAAGTCGGGACGTATGGCATCATTAGTTAGCCGGTCTATTCTTGTACATTTCTTTACAGCTCTCAAAAACTTCATTTTCGAAGCTTGTATCCTGGATCGTTCTTTGGTGTTAAAATTCCAGTTATCCGATCCGTATAGCAGTATCGGTGTTGCCATTACTTTGTAGAATTTTAACTGAGTTTCTCTACGTGTCTTATTTCTTAGGATTATGTTCAAAGTTCCGCAAATATGTTGGAATTTATACAGTTTATTCTGTAAGTCTTTATTTTTGTTATATGAAGTATCACATCCCAAATACTTAAAATCTGAGATTTGTTCTATTATTTTATTATCCAAGACGATTTTAGTTCTTATAGGTTCTTTGTCTTTAAAATCCCTCGTTTTAATTTTCCTTATTGATATCTTCATGTTATAAGTTTGACATAGTTTATTCGGTTTATAGATTGCTCTTCGGAGATCATCCTCATTGTCCTGGAAATTCGCTTGATCATCCGCAAATAAAATTGTATTAATAGAGGTTTTAGAGTCGAGTGTGATGCCTTTGATACCATAGGTTTCCATTCTTTTATTAGGTGGTTTACATAAATATTGAAGAGTGTGGTTGATAAACTACAACTTTGTTTCACTCCTTGATTTATGATAATCTCTTCAGTGACAGAGATGTCGACCTCGATAAGGATTTTTCTCCCATTATATAGACCCTTTATGGCCTGTATCAAATGTTGTGGGTATCCACTTTCTTCCAAAATATTCCACAGTCTCTCTCTATCAACTGGGTCGAATGCTTTTTCATAGTCAATAAATGCAATGTGTGTCTCGAGGTTGTTAAATTCTCTGAGTTTTTCTATTAGTTGGTTTAGGATGAAAACACTATCTATGCATGATCGACCATTTTGCTCTTCTTCAAGAGCCATCTTCTAAAACCAATTTGCTCTTCTTGAAGAAGATTTTCTGAAATCTTAGTAAGTCTCTTGTTAATGATGCTACTGTATAATTTATATGCTCTGTTTAACAAACTTATTTCTCTGTAGTTTACACATTCATTTCTGTCTCCCCTCTTGAAGATAGATATAATTTTTGTTTTAATCTGTCCACTGGTATTTTACAACTTGTTCAGCATCCGTTAAATAGATTTAACATGCGTTGATGTAAGACATGTTCTCTATATTTTATAAGTTCAGGGTTTATATTATCAAGTTCAGATGCTTTCCGATTTTTTAGCTTCTGTAATGTCTCCTGAAATTCTGACATTGTGATTAAATCAATTTTTTCATCTAGATTATCTAGATCATCT